>RJVU01038599.1:1785663-1797902 GCA_003731715.1 Anabarilius grahami | reverse complement strand
TGGGCCTCCATAACACCTCAGCAGTGCCACAGGCTGATTGCCTCCATGCCACGCCGCATTGAAGCAGTCATTTCTGCAAAAGGATTCCTGACCAAGTATTGAGTGCATAACTGAACATAATTATTTGAAGGTTGACTTTTGTATTAAAAACACTTTTCTTTTATTGGTCGGATGAAATATGCTAATTTTTTGAGATAGGAATTTTGGGTTTTCATGAGCTGTATGCCAAAATCATCAGTATTAAAACAATAAAAGACCTGAAATATTTCAGTTGGTGTGCAATGAATCTAAAATATATGAAAGTTTAATTTTTATCATTACATTATGGAAAATAATGAACTTTATCACAATATGCTAATTTTTTGAGAAGGACCTGTATATACACACATTCATGGAATGAGTTACAATCAGTGGTTACAACAGACTTCTAGTTCCCAGCATGCTTTGCTTCTGACTGTTAAAGCAGAGTAAATGTTAAAATTAAGTGCTATTTTATGTGTTTTGCTCAATATTGATATAGGGAGAGATCTGTTAGTGTTTAAAGTTTTATTATTTAAAAGGTTTTCTGGTATGTGTGAGTTTTTGGGGTTACATTGTGTTGAAGAGTAGAGTCTGAGGTTAGGTTTATGATTGGCTGAGCATCATTAAGATTATAATAACTTTACTAAAAAGTAGCGACTGTGCACAGTGATAAGGTGTGTTTGAGCTCATGCAGTGCCGCACAGACCGATCGGCGGCTGACTTGAAGCAGTGCATGCCGGTAAGAAATTGTCCGACTTGAGATAGCGCCGACACCATGTGACTGTGACGTATGGCTTCAAAGTACCGCGAGAGCGATTCGAAATCAGCCGCCTGAGGCAGCCAGCGCAGTTTCTCAAGAGGAGCTGCACGAGCTCTGATGACGACACAGCTGTTTCACGATTGGCCGGATAAAAACGTAGACCCCACTACATTGGCATTTAAATAACATATGCTTATGTTGAACTTTATTCTTGTAAAAACAGACGCTGTAAGCAGTACATAAAGTATTGAATGAAAATGTCTCTGAAACATCAGTGTATTAGTCAAATATTGCATTTATTTCACTTCAGCTGTGATAAAGTATGCAAACACGTAAGTGTCACTACAAGAAGCAGAAAGTGTCCGACTTCATGTCTCCGTTTTCAGCTCCTCCCTGACTGCACGCAGCTACTCTCGCCGATCGGTTGCATCCAGTCGCAGCCGATGTCGAACACATGTTGTCTCTTTGGTAGAAACTTTAGTACATGCAGGTGTGCTTTTGTTAGCCAACTTGAAAAAATGAAACATTTAAAATGTAAATTTTAAAATATAAAAAATGTGTTACACAATATGTTTTACCATATATGTTTATACTGCATGAGTAAATATATCTGCAATATATTATGCATGTAGTACCATATCTGATCACATATAAATCTATATATTATGAAGTATATTACTGAATATAAAATTACTGACATTATGATATATTAGTATATTATCACATATTTTTCAATATATGAAAAGTGGCAATTCCTTATGTATTATTCAATATATTGTAATCTATTTACGCAATTTATTTTTCTGCCTATTTTCAAATTGTAACAGTCCACTGGAGGCGAGTGTAGTGAGAACCCAAGTGCAGTTTAATGAGAATAATCCAAAAACCAAACGTGAACATGAACAGGAACAGAAACATGGCTTGACTTGAACAGACTTGACTACATGACTCACCGACAGCAGGGTTACATTAACAATACACGACAAAGGAACATGGGGAAGACAATAGGTGTGTTCGACATCGGCTGCGACTGGATGCAACCGATCGGCGAGAGTAGCTGCGTGCAGGCGGGGAGGAGCTGAAAACGGACATGAAGTCGGACACTTTCTGCTTCTCGTAGTGACGCTCACGTGGTGTTTGCATACTTTATTACAGCTGAAGTGAAATAAATGCAATATTTGACTAATACACTGATGTTTCACAGACATTTTCATTCAAAACTTTATGTACTGCTTACAGCGTCTGTTTTTACAAGAATAAAGTTCAACATAAGCATGTTATTTAAATAACAATGTAGTGGGGTCTTTGTTTTTTATCAGTTTTATTTTGATAAACACAATACATCGCGACTACACGAAAAAGAGCTTTAACCGTTATAAAAACAGATTTTTGAGCATTAGTGGAGCTGAAGGCGTGAGAATAAACACGAAACCCACGTGATCTTTGTCATGCAGTGAATCCGGCCAATCGTGAAACAGCTGTCATCATCAGCGCTCGTGAAGCTCCTCTTGAGAAACTGCGCTGGCTGACTCAGGCGGCTGATCTCGAATCGCTCTCGCGGTACTTTGATGCCACACGTCACAGTCACATGGCGTCGGCGCTGTCTCAATTCGGACAAAATTTCTTACCGGCATGCACTGCTTCAAGTCAGCCGCCGATCGGTCTGTGCGGCGCTGCATGAGCTCGAACACACCTAATGGCTATAAATACAAGAACTAAGAGAACACATGACTAAGACAACCAATGGGGAAGTGACACAAGGAACATGAGAACCAATAACAGAACAGAACTGAAAATCACATGACAATAAACAACCAATCAGAACATGACACATGGACAAGAGAGAACATGGAGGAGCAAGGGAAGCATGACACAAACAAGCAAAATAAATCAACTACAAAATAAAAGACATGAACACAGAACCAAAACACCCATGACACAAATATACTGTTAAATCATGTAATATATTGATCATTAATTTATAGGGAAATATATTTTCTTTCCATAAGGGTACTGACTGACACACTCATAAAAACAGTCTTTGCCTCCATCTAATGGCGTAATAATGTAACTTCTGTTGCTGTTCACGTTCAGGGAGTATTTTTTCCAGCGGAAGGAAGGCTCATAGTAAGAGTTTACTTCATGACAGTTGCATTGTTACTTTTGGTTTTAATATTTATATTGTGCGGTAACGTTTTATAAAAGCAATAAGGTACTTGTGGCTAGTGCTGTATTGTGAATAAGTCACGGCTGAAGGGGTTGCAGGCACTCTGCTTCATATCATGACTAACAACGCCCTTCTGCCGTGACTTATTCCCGATACAGCACAGCCTCTCGTACCTTATTGCTTACTTAAATTCTGGTAAAATTCAACTGCTTTGCTGTCACCAAAGTGATTTTGTATGCATCACCATATTACACCTTGAAGACTTTGCAACAATTTGTCAACATTTGAAACCCAGTGTGAAAGAAAGTAAAACAAAGAAATTCATTATAAGATATTTCACTTCACTTTTACTTTCAAATTATCAGACTCAATATGAACTCATATGTACAAATGAACATGAATAACTTATTTTTGTGTGGGTGTGAACATTCCTGAGGCACTTAAATCTCTTAATAAATATTTTTATTAACACATGCTCTTTAAAACCCTGTTTAAAAAATGAAATGAAAATGTGGAGCATTTTAACTGTAACAATATGATTGACTGGCCAGTTTAAGGTCAGGATGCGACAGAGAGCAACCATTAAAGACGAATTGTATAACGTGATAGTATGTCCCAAAGTTGTGTACTCTTCTGCTACACACTCAAAATTATGTACTTTTTCTTCACAAAAAGAGTACACACTTTTAGGTCGTAGTATAAGCAGGCGAATTGGGACGCAGCACCAGTGCCGAATTTGTGTTTGGTGCATCACTTAAATTGTTCTGTATGTGTCTCTTAAATATCCGCATAGTTCCTTAACCAGAGTTCAATCCCATAATGTCGATAACGTGATTTTGATTCATATTATTGGATAGACCGATAATTGGCCACAATAAGATGAGAAACATGTTAATTTCCTTTCTAAAATGAGGGTAGTTTAGAAGTGAGAAGTGGTGCTTCGTCCAGGCCTTCCTGAACATAGACAAGATTACTGAAAAAGGGAAGTCAGTGAAAATTACACAGACATTCTGTGAATCTTTGCTCTTGTGATAGTATTTTGAGGTTTATGAAACTAAAGATGCTGAAAAAGCATAAATGTTTCCCATATGGTTCAGCAGAAGTCAAACCACAACTGAGTTCAACTCTAAAGATGCTCTCTGTCATTTTCTTACTAAAGCAGCTAAAGTTAACTGCATCTTCAATGATGAGCTAAAAGAAGCCACCCATGGCTTCTGAAAAGTTAAACCCACAATATAAGAACAGCTGCTTATAGAAACAACCCGCAAAATGCTTTGACTTCCGCTGCAAGATACTACTGATAAACCACCAGAGAGAAACATCTGAACTCGCAATGACGACATATTTGTAGGGCTGCCGACGTTTTTTATTTTCATTTGTATGGTTATTAAACCTCTCTCTCTCTCTAGACTATATACAAAGGTAAAACTACATAATACAGCACCAAAAGAGGCAAAATCTTATGGCCTTGGTGGAAACAGTGTCGTTTTGATCTGAGTTATAAAACACTTCTGTAAGATGTCTCAGGAAGTTACAGACAGATGTGGCGTGTGCTTCAAGCTGCCCAAAACAATTACTTTTCAATGAAACACTCCACAAGTCCCTCAGCGATCTTTCTTTCATTAAAGCCACTGTCAAAGTGCTAATTCAACACATGAAGGAAAAACTTGTTTATGTGTATGATGTGTATGTTGTCTACCACTTCAATTTTAATGCAGCTAAACGCAACATTTTTATATTTAATAAGGAACTTAAATCCTGGACACTCTCCTTACATCCAGCAACTCCAAAGACCTTAAAACGGTCTCAATTGTCAATTGTATGATAGGCCTATTGTCCTGATTTTGTAACCTGGAATTGTACTCTCAGCTCAGTAAACATAGTCAGTTATTCTCTTCGTCCAATTGCAGGCCAAATAATGAGTTTATCATACCTTAGACTGGCTCTTTCACCTTTTTCTCTGGCAGCAATTCCCTTCTCCTTTGCTGCACCACATCTGAAAAGTCTTCGTTGATGTAAATATTTGTGCCCTTTAATTTCTTCGCAGAAAAAAGGATGCGCTGGTGATCTTTAAATCTCAGAAACGTAACAACAATTTTCCTCTGCTTTCTTCCTTCCTGGAACTGGCCCATCCGATGTGCTCGCTCAATCTCAATTTTTGTACCATCGAGACCCAAATTCTCAGATAGCACTTGTTGAATCTTGATTTCTAGACCACTTGCAGTTTCTCCTCTTTCCTCTGCAATCCCATCAATTAGAAGATTGGATCTCCTGGACTGATTATCAATGTAGTCCAACTTATTAAATAAATCATCCATCTCCTGCTTTGACTTTGACTCAGTGGTGTATGTTTTAAAATGAGGAGACAAAGTCTTCATTTGTCCCTGTTACACAATTTTAAGTTAACATTACATAAAAGGAGAGACCAAATACAATTCTATTTTGTATTTTTACACTATGTAATGTTCTATTTATTAAAACCAAGTATAAATTTCATCAAGTTAGCGTTTTTACTCATTTTTACATTTATTACAAAATAATAACTAAAGGCAGTAAAAATGTTAACATTTTATACGAATATTCAGCTTTTCTTTTTTCATTTTCAGCAGTCATCAAGATTGTACACACTGCCAAAGGTCACAGACACGAAGATGTAGGCTACCTTTAATTTCACCACGCTGATTGCTCACTAAAAAACCCCGCAGTCATCATGTTTTCAGGCAATTTCGAGTTTGATTTTGACATGACACAAAGCGGTGATATCTAAGTGACAGTTGTTTACTAACTTTTTAATTAGTCTAAATTAACGCCATCATGCAGTGCGTTCCAAACGGGATATATCGCCCTCCGAAGGGCACTTCAGAGTGAAAACAATCATGGCCGCCATATTGAAGGGTCGTTGCAAACTGAAGTGCTCAAAACTGGCCACTTCAAAGGGCCCTTCGGAATGAAGGATTTCGAAGGGTTCAACTGATGGACACTTTGGGCCCCCATGATCCTTTGCACAGGGAAGTTGTTTGACGTCACAGAATAGGTACAGGAGGTCAGGAGTTCAATTTTACCTATAAATGTATATATAGTATTTTTCTATACTACTGCAATATTTATGCGAGTAAGATTTGGTACATTATTATGGTCAAGATGACATTGTACTTCAACAAAAATTCTTTACAGCTCCCTTTATCAGTCCATTCAAATGTTTCAAATACATAGACACAATATACATTATATTTAAAGTAAAAGACTGGCAGTAGCTTATAATGTTACTACAGTAAATGAATGCTTATTAATACAAAGAGTAAACTAGGGGGAAAAAGACGAAAGCGCCTTCTTGATTGTCTCGTTAAAAGACCATTCATCCATTATAAGCTCTCATTCCGGAGGGTGAACCCTTTGAAGGGATTAGGGCATATGGATGAGCCCTTCCGAATGGAACGCAGGCCAATTCGATGAGAACGCGCATGAAAACAAGAGGTGGGATTTATTGCACAAACCAATCATGTCCAATCATAACCAATCATAGCAACTGAGGCATTGCCTCCTCTCACGTGACTTTCCCCCATTCATTCTCAGAGGGTGTACTCACACTAGGAATGGTTGCCTTGAACCGAGCTCGAGTGCGATTGTCCCCCCTCCCCACTCCNCCTGCACTCACATTGCCCTTAATGTTCAAGGCCGGAGCATGCTTACGTCATATACGATGCAACTTTTTGAGTGGAAGAAATGCACTTTCGCTAAGATACTGCCTAATATATTGATCATTTATGTCATGCAGCGATTTTCTCTTGCACATATCAGAGGATTATTATGAAGGCAGCTGACGTTAAAGTCGGCATGAAATAAAAATTGACCGTATTTACTTTGTTAGTGCATATATTACTAGTCTTGTGGTGAACAATTAATCCTTGTAAGTTAATACACAAAAAAAAAAAAATTTTGTCGCGGGAATCTTTAATCAAAATCTGAAAAGTTACTTCCGGTCTGGAATGNAACACTCCACAAGTCCCTCAGCGATCTTTCTTTCATTAAAGCCACTGTCAAAGTGCTAATTCAACACATGAAGGAAAAACTTGTTTATGTGTATGATGTGTATGTTGTCTACCACTTCAATTTTAATGCAGCTAAACGCAACATTTTTATCTTTTATAAGGAACTTAAATCCTGGACACTCTCCTTACATCCAGCAACTCCAAAGACCTTAAAACGGTCTCAATTGTCATTTGTATGATAGGCCTATTGTCCTGATTTTGTAACCTGCAATTGTACTCTCAGCTCAGTGGTGTATGTTTTAAAATGAGGAGGCAAAGTCTTCATTTATGTCCGTTACACAATTTTAAGTTAACATTACATAAAAGGAGAGACCAAATACAATTCTATTTTGTATTTTTATTAAATTGATAAAAACCATTTATTAAAACCAAGTATAAATTTCATCAAGTTTCAAAAATTTCATTTTTACATTTATTACAAAATAATAACTAAAGGCAGTAAAAATTTAAACATTATTTTTATACTAATATTCAGCTTTTCTTTTTTCATTTTCAGCAGTCACCAAGCTTGTACACACTGCCAAAGGTCACAGACACGAAGATGTAGGCTACCTTTAATTTCACCACGCTGATTACTCACTAAAACCCCGCAGTCATCATGTTTTCAGGCAATTTCGAGTTTGATTTTGACATGACACAAAGCGGTGATATCTAAGTGACAGTTGTTTATTAACTTTTTAATTAGTCTTCCCATTGACGCCATCATGCAGTGCGTTCCAAACGCGATATATCGCCCTCCGAAGGGCACTTCAGAGTGAAAACAATCATGGCCGCCATATTGAAGGGTCGTTGCAAACTGAAGTGCTCAAAACTGGCCACTTCAAAGGGCCCTTCAGAATGAAGGATTTCGAAGGGTTCAACTGATGGACACTTTGGGCCCCCATGATCCTTTGCACAGGGAAGTTGTTTGACGTCACAGAATAGGTACAGGAGGTTAGGAGTTCAATTTTACCTATAAATGTATATATATATAGTATTTTTCTATACTACTGCAATATTTATGCGAGTAAGATTTGGTACATTATTATGGTCAAGATGATATTGTACTTCAACAAAAATTCTTTACAGCTCCCTTTATCAGTCCATTCAAATGTTTCAAATACATAGACACAATATACATTATGTTTAAAGTAAAAGACTGGCAGTAGCTTATAATTTTACTACAGTAAATTAATGCGTATTAATACAAAGAGTAAACCAGGGGGAAAAAGACGAAAGCGCCTTCTTGATTGTCTCGTTAAAAGACCATTCATCCATTATAAGCTCTCACTCCGGAGGGTAAACCCTTTGAAGGGATTAGGGCATATGGATGAGCCCTTCCGAATGGAACGCAGGCCAATTCGATGAAAACGCGCATGAAAACAAGAGGTGGGATTTATCGCACAAACCAATCATGTCCAATCATAACCAATCACAGCAATTGAGGCATTGCCTCCTCTCACGTGACTTTCCCCCATTCATTCTCAAAGGGTGTACTCACACTTGGCACGGTTGCCTTGAACCGAGCTCGAGCACGATTGTCCCCCCTCCCCAATCCCCCACAAGCCTGCACTCACATTGCCCTTAATGTTCAAGGCCGGAGCATGCTTAAGTCATATAAAATGCAACACTTTGAGTGGAAGAAATGCACTTTCGCTAAGATACTGCCTAATATATTGATCATTTATGTCATGCAGCGATTTTCTCTTGCACATATCAAGATTATTATGAAGGCAGCTGACGTTAAAGTCGGCATGAAATAAAAATTGACCCTATTTACTTTGTTAGTGCATATATTACTAGTCTTGTGGTGAACAATTAATCCTTGTAAGTTAATACACAGAAAAAATTTGTCGCGGGAATCTTTAATCAAAATCTGAAAAGTTACTTCCGGTCTGGAATGGCGTTCCTTCTCTGATGATGTCAGTTTGATGGCTTGAGCTGAAAACGCTTAAACCACTCCCCTACAACCGTTAGTCTACTATGAGCGAGAGATGGAGAGGAGGAGCGCTAAAGTAAAACCCTGCCCTCTATTCAATATTCCATTTCACTTGGAAATACATCACAACACTGGAGAAAAGTCAAAAGTCAGTTTTAATGTCAAGTTTAGTAACATTTGCGTTGTTTTATTTTTGTAATATTGATTATTTTCTCATCCAGTTTCTTCGAGGAGGCACTGCCTCCCTTTCTTCCTCAGAGGAAACACCCCTGTCTCAGTTGTATTTACCCCTGGCATTGATTATGTATGTTCTTAGCAATGCAATGCAATAATAATAATAATAATAATAATAAACAGCTAAATGCAAGATAACGGGCCTAAGCGTCGGCGAGCTCATCATCGACTGTGTCCGCATCTAAGGAGAGGAGCACGTGTCCCTCACCGCCCTGAATTTCAACATACATGTTTGTTTGCTCATACCAGTAAACAAAAACTATTCTGTTGCTGAAAATATACTATTCTTCAAGACAAAATAAAGCCACCGATTAAAGGTAAGCCTAGCGGCATTAAATAACACTACATGACAGGAGGGTTGTCATTGCAGAAAGGGTTTGGAGTATGGAGGGAAGATCACTGATTGGCTGAGAATGTTTTCAGACTTCAGCCAATAGGAGACTGGCACGCTTTCATTTAAAAGTCATCTCACAATGGTCAACAGCATTATCTTAATTACTTTTGGTAGTCGAAAACAAACTATAAACCACAATGAGTGGACGAGCAAAAACCGGTGGAAAGGCTCGTGCCAAGGCCAAGAGTCGCTCTTCCAGGGCGGGACTGCAGTTCCCCGTCAGCCGTGTTCTCAGGCAAAGGCAACTATGCCCAGAGTGTTGGTGTTGTGCCCAATTCCGACCCCCCGGCTGCAGACTACCCCCTCTTCACGTGCTCGCAGACAGTACCGTTGTGTTTCCTGTAGATGGCAGTTAAAACACGGAAATTTTGGTAAATGTTTCACTGATCCAAACTCCAAACGTTCAATTTGATGAACACTTATGCAGTTTCCTGTAGAAGGCAGTGTAAACTCAGAAATGTGATTCCCTTTCGAAAGGGAACTCGCTCTGCGTTTACCGCTATGGGGAACCATCACTCGTGATAGGTGTCCGAAATGCCAAAGAATCACACCACTCCAATCCTATTGGCTAGCGACAGCCTATGACGTCATCATAGCGTGAACCCGGAAGTATAAACGGAGTGCCTGAGGAAGCAGTCGACATCTTCTCGTCTTTCGGGACTGTCTTGTCTATGCCATTGTTTCAAACACCGGTAAGGAATTTTTCTTGCAATATGTCTGACAAATGTTTCAGGAAGTGTGCTGATCCTTGTCCCAGGTATCTCACACCGGAGGACACACACAACCTGTGCGTTTTCTGTTTGGGCAAAGAGCACGCACGGACGGTGCTTGAGGGCGCTGTCTGCGTTAATTGTGAGCGTATACCTATGAAGACGCCCTGTTCTCATTTGGCCCTCTTCTCGAGGGAAGAGGCGTCGCCGCCTTTGCCTGGTGGTTCTGGCCCTGCTCGTGCTGAGGCAGAGCAGCGGCTGAAATCATGGGGCTCACAGGTGGAGCTCGCTGAGGAATTTGAGAGGGGTGTAACTCTTTCTCAAGCCGAAGGGGCTGACGATGACGTCCTGTCTTTGACGTCATCGGATCCAGGAGCGAGTGCTCTGCTGGCTGCAAGCCCCAGAGAGCAGGAGATGGCCGAGGAGGAAGAAGCGGGTGAGCCCGCGGCTCCCTCCAGGCCGCCCTGCCCGGCGTATGCGGAGTTATTGGAGGTGATGGAGCGCGCTTCAGGCAGGCTGCAGCTGCCTTGTGAGCGCGTCAGAAAGGAGCCTGTTCGCGGCAGGCTTGACGAACGGTTTCTTTCAGACCATAACCCAATAACTCCGGTGAGCCTTCCATTCCTTCCCGATCTACACGCTGAGATCAAGAAGGCATGGAAGAACCCGTACTCGGCCCGAATTCATCGATATCAGCAGGCTAGTTTTGCTTATGTCGAGGGATTGGGCCAGCATGGGTACGTGTCGATGCCACCTGTTGATGAGACGTTTGCGAACTATCTCGCTACAGGGAGTGCACCGACACTGAGAGCTCTGGTCCTGCCATCCAAAGCGCTGAAAATGACGTCACGCTTGAATGGTAGGGCTTACGCCTCTGCGGGTCAGCTGGTGCAGCATTGTGTAGCACACGTGACCACAATATGCATAAACCACTTTCTAATAGTTTGGACCAGATCAGAAGTCTACGTTCGCTCTTGAGCCAGCGTTGCAGCAAGACAAGGGAAATGACAACAGGAGACAGAACTATAATTAAAAGGTAAGTATTTTTCTTTAGTATTTCTTGTATCAAATAGTTTCGTTAGGGGGAAAAAAAACCAACAACTGGAAAAACCCCAAAATTACAGCAAAAATAAAAACAGAAAAACAACAACAATAATACAATTCACAAAAGAACCCTTTTTGTTGAACTTCTTGAAATAAAGCTTTTATACTCCTGTGACTGTGTATTATTTATTTCTGTAGTAGATTGTATATTTGTATATATTATTATTATATTTTATTTTATTTTATATTTTATTATATTATAGTAGTTTAGTTATTTAATTAGTATGTTATTTATTTAGCTTTAGTATTCTTAATTTACTCAGTCTAATTTCTAAATCTGGTTTATAGCTATATACCTTTAAACAACCTTTTCTTCTTTCCCATATAAAATGGTAACCAATTCAAAAACCATTGTGTTTCTTTTCAGAACAATTTCAGTAATACAAAAATAAAAATAAAAATTACAGCAATGGGACAATGTTCAAGAAAAATGTCAGATGACACCGAATCAGAGTCCTTCTTAATGAATTGTCTTTGCTGGAAATGACTCAAGCAAATTAAACAGGACTTTAGCTCAGTTCAGTGTCGTGTCTCGGTGTTCAGTTAAAGAACACAGATACGCAACTTCAAGATCCAAGATGAAAAATGGAAAATAGGTAAAAAGAGGAAAAATGTTCTTGTTCACAGAATACGTGTGATCCTACCACTTTGAAGAAACAATGTAATGCTGTCCAAGCTCGAGAAAACCAGGTTGGCCCGCCAGTTTCCACCAATGTTGAGCACTCCTCGTTGATGGCAGAAACGGTTCTAACTCAGAAGTCCAAGAAACTCCTCGTTCAATTTCAAAGAGATGCAGAAGGACCGGAACATCAAGATAGAGAAAAGGAGAAGGAAAAAAAACAAAAACAACAAAAGAAAAAACCCAACCTTGCAAAGACAAGGCAG
>RJVU01038599.1:1745383-1763859 GCA_003731715.1 Anabarilius grahami | reverse complement strand
TCATAGGCTGTCGCCGGCCAATAGGAATTGGAGTTATTGGATAGTGCTTTCAGACACCTGGGTCACGTGGCGTTCCCCAATGCGTTTACTGCAAACGCAGAGTGGAGTTCCCTTCGAAAGGGAACTATGTTTGTATTAACTAACATGAACCATGAGCAATTTGTTACTGTATTTACTAATATTCATTAACGTTAGTTAATGAAAATACAGCTGTTCATTGTTTGTTCATGTTAGTTCACAGTGCATAATGTTAACAAGATTTTAGTAAATGTTGAAATTAACATTAACAAAGATTAAAAGTATGTCTTTAAAAGTATTTCTGTTTTTGTTTTGTTTTTTTAGATAAAAGCAAGTGTGATAAAAAGCATTTAGTTAATAAAAACACGTTACATTGTTCCATGGGGTTCTGCAGCTTTGGAAGATAATGAGTTGTGTCATATAATAGGAAAGAAATATAAATGTTCTTTGAATTATGTGTAATATCTGGTTAGTTCTTTGGCTTGAAATAAGGCCTTATACTGCACAGACCAAAAACATTGTATTTGTGTTTTAAGACGGATAGCAAAAGAAGTCACAAACTTCAGAAGATTCTGGAGGAAAAAGACTAATGTGCAGCCACAGAGGAATACAAGAGGCAGAAACTTTGCATGGCCATGGCTTCTTCATGAGTATGGTAAGTCCTGTGCCTATTCTTAATTCTTGCCTTAAAGTTTGTATTGCAGTATTTTAACAATTTTATATTGTACAGGTTATCACTTGGTTTTTGACCAAATGATGCTCTTGAAACAAGTGACAGAAGAGTATGTTGTCTTGAAAGAAATCAAGCATCACTGGCAAAGGCTCAAAAGAGAGCATGCCTTTCTAAAAGATCTTTTAAAACAGGTTGCTGTTGATATGGGTAAAACAGTTTTTGTTCAGTACTTAGCTTACAGTCTGTGCTGCATTATTATATACAGTATATATAATACGTCAATGTGTATATTATGTACTGCTGCTTTGTCAATTTAAATCAGGAACAGGCAACTCTAACACTTTTGCTCTCTCCTTTTTGAGGTGGAGAGTTTATCTCCAACCCTAATCGAGCATACATGAAAATTTTAACCAAAGTCTTCATGGTTTACTTATAAACAGTTATAGACAGGTGGGTTTGAGGTTGGAGCTAAATCTGCAGGACCATGGACGCTGAGGGCCAGAGTAGCCCACCACTGTTTAAATCATGCAGAACATAAGCAGACCTGGCTGTCCATTAAACTACTTAACTTGAATTGTTTGTGTTTTTTTGTTTTACTTTAAGACCAGGACTGAAGAACGCCTGACAATGGGATGTTAAGACTTCTTCCTCTGGTTGAGAAAAAGCTACACCACATCAGTGATCACATCTTCTGTTCATCAGTTGTACTGTAGAGTACAACTGAACAAACTGTTTAGAAGAAGAACATGAACATGATAGAGACGTGTACAGGGAAGAGCAAGAACCCAGTTTAGCTGTGATAATGAATCTTTATTTTCAACACAATATCAAATCTGTTTTCTGGATCATAGTTGACTGGATAGGATTCTGTGGCGCTCATTTGTGCAGTAGGAGTAAAGTCTGTGAATGGATTATTATGACGTTAACGTATTTTTGAAGACATTTTTATTTATCTTAAATCTCATTTATCTTTATGCTACTTTCAACCTTATATGCTGTATCCTTCAATAAAGTGTTGTGTAATAAACTACGGTGAATATAGTGTGAACGTGGTGTTTGGTACAGTAAATTCAATTTTACTAAGCTCTTATGAGTTTATTTCATAATTTTAAAAAAACTACATACAGTGGCATGAAAAAGTATGTGAACCATTTGCAGAATCTGCAAGACCTGGAGGATATTTCTGAAGAACAGAGCTCAGTTTAACTGCTCAGGACAAACAAGGGACTCATGAACAACCATGACAAAACAAAAAAACAGTCATAGATCATCCAGGTAACCACACGCAGTATTGAGAATCAATGGTTCACAAACTTTTGAATGGGGCCATTTTAATAAATTCTGCTATTGTTTTTTCTTGTGAACTAAATGNCCTGAGTAAGATATTTTACATAAAAGATGTTTACATTTAGTTCACAAGACAAAACAATAGCAGAATTTATTAAAATGACCCCATTCAAAAGTATGTGAACCATTGATTCTCACTGTGTGTGGTTACCTGGATGATCTATGACTGTTTTTTTTTTGTTTTGTGATGGTTGTTAATGAGTCCCTTGTTTGTCCTGAGCAGTTAAACTGAGCTCTGTTCTTCAGAAAAATCCTCCAGGTCTTGCAGATTCTTCAGTTTTCAAGCAGTTTTGCATATTTGAACCCTTTCCAGCAGTGACTGAATGATTTTAAGATCCATCTTTTCACACTGAGGACAATTGAGGGACTCAAACTCAACTATTAAAAAAGGTTCAAACATTCACTGATGCTCCAGAAGGAAACACGATGCATTAAGAGGGGTGAAAACTTTTGAACAGGATGAAGATGTCACAATTTTTCTTATTTTGTTTAAATATCTTTGTTTTTCATTTAGTACTGCCCTTCGGAAGCAACAGAAGATACTTGCATGTTTCCCGGAAGAAAAATTAAGTACAATTTACCTTGATATTTGAATTCAAAAGTTTTCATGCATCGTGTTTCCTTCTGGAGCATCAGTGAATGTTCGAACCTTTTTTAATAGTTGAGTTTGAGTCCCTCAACCGTCCTCATTGTGAAAAGATGGATCTCAAAATCATTCAGTCACTGCTGGAAAGTGTTCAAATATGTAAAAAATGCTTGAAAACTGAAATTTCTGCAAGACCTGGAGGATTTTTCTGAAGAACAGAGCTCAGTTTAACTGCTCAGGACAAACAAGGGATTCATGAACAACCATCACAAAACAAAAAAACAGTCATAGATCATCCAGGTAACCACACACAGTATTGAGAACCAATGGTTCACAAACTTTTGAATGGGGCCATTTTAATAAATTCTGCTATTGTTTTTTCTTGTGAACTAAATGTAAACATCTTTTATGTAAAATATCTTACTCAGGACAGTACTAAATAAAAAATAACATGCATTTTGTATGATCCCTCTTATTTTATTAAAATTATTCACATTTTCACAGATTCTGCAAGTGGTTCACATACTTTTTCTTGCCACTGTATAATTACTATGATTGTTTTACTTATAAATACATAAATATATATTACATAAATATTTTTGATCTGATTAATGATATTTGGGACAACAATGCACCAACAGTTGCATAATACTTTCTGTTTCTGCAGTGGGCTATACTGATACAAACACTTCAAGCATAACTGAAGATGATGTTGATCATTCTGGTACATCTACTACTGCATTCAAAATGAAAGCATGGACATTACTGATGTCAGGCATGTGAGGAGCAAGAAGAGGAAGTGAAGATGAAATTTTGGCACCGTTTCTTTCTTATTTTACTGAACAGTGCATTATCCTTGTGTAACAGTAATAGTGAAGTGTAAATATAAATAGTTTTTTGTTTACTGCCAACACTGGCAACTGGATAATGGCAAGTTGTTGTGGGTTCATCCATTATATTTATTGGTGTTCATACAAAAAAGCAAAGAAATAATCAACAATTAATCAATTATTATTAATATTATATTACAACATTTTCTTTCAAATATTTCCATATTTCATCAGATGGTCTCACAATACCCATTAAAACCTATACAAGCATGATGTTAGAATGGAAAAGGGGGAAATGATAAAATACTCCAATATTTAAATGTGATTCAACAAAGTTTGTTATCCATGATGAGGAGAATACATCTGTGTAGTTTTTATTGCCCTTCCACCCCCAGGGGGCCAGTAACGGCCCCTGGAAGAGCAAAAAAATGCATATTTCAAATGGCTGTAACTCAAAGTCCTGTTAGCGTATCAAAGAGAAAATCATCAGGACAACTGCTTATGCTATGATTACTATATAATGTTGGGCACAGTTTTCAGACATACATGGAAAGCAGTATGGAAAAAAATTTTAATAGTGCTCACAGTAAAATAGAAAATTTCAGCCTGTCCCTGATATATGTAATAAATGTTTGCACAATAAACATATTTAGATATCGAGTTGTCCATACTTATTTCTCATAAGATCTTATTTATTCAACATTCATCATTTAATTACTAAACGTTTTGAACTACATTAACCATATGTCTCTGTCATTCTATCAATGAACAGGTTTAGGGTTGGGATCTCGGTAAAGGAGTAATTTCTCACAACATAGAAACACTTTATAGTTAACTTAATGTATGAGTAACGTAATATTCACACTAAAACATACTTTGTAAGATAAAGCGCAGTTTTATATGGGTTAAAAGATAGTCCAATCACAGCGAGTTCTGCGATAAAGTCACAGCCAATGACAACCCAGCTGAACAGAGGCGTCACACTTACTTGTCCATTTATGGTAAATGACGACAGCTCTCCTTCGGTTCCGGCTGAAGGAAAAGATTCCTTAAATATGTAATTAATCTAATTAAATATAATAAAAATCACATTTTAAAACGAAAGACTCCTTTGTGCAGTTAAACTGATGCATATATTTGAAAGAGATATAATTGTATCTACTAAAGTGCTTCTAACATTTACAGTAGATGTGTAGTATATTATTTATACCATTCTCCACCATTTGAACTCTTGGAATTAAAATAAATATAACAAAAGCATAATGAATGCACTCAATTTTGTAATCATAATCCAATATTTAATATCAAAGACAAATGTAGTCCCCAAACTGAGATAGGACTAACTGCAGAACCATACGTCATGACAGTCTGAGGACGACAGCGCCAGACTAACAGCCTGAGGGCGGAAGTGGGCGGAGCCAATTTATCTCCGTAGGCATTGCTCCATTTGGAGCTTTTTAAAGTTTAAAACCATGTTAATGTGAAATATTGTATTAAAACGATCTAACTGAAATGATAGATAGATTTGCATTGTGTTAATAGCTTAATCATATACACACAAACACGTTACGATATATATAGCCTATGTGTGTATTAAAACCCCCTTGTTACCTTTTAATATTTTAAAAGTTCATAAATTTGTTTTATATCTTAAATGATTAACTGAATATAAATTGAACAAAGCTTAAACACTAAAAATTACAAACATTTATTAATTTGTCATAAAATGTTTTACTCAAGCATTTCAGAATGAATCATTGTTTTTCATAATATATAATACTCATTACACGGTTGTACACTAGATTGCATGAATTAAGCAAATTCAGATCCATCAAACCCAAAAACAAAACACAAAAGATATTTATTTAATTACTAAAATGTAAGTAGCAAAAGCATTATATAGCTACTAGCTGTGCTTTGCTTTAAAAAATTACAAAATCAAACCAAATTGAGTGTAAATTGAACAGCAGGTACATGATCAAATCTCCATAAACATGCGATTAATTACAAGACTGTTTTTGTCCAGACACTCATTAAGAAAAATGTCCATATCATCCTTAATTTGTAAGCAAAACACTAAAGGCTCTTTGGCCAGTTGTGTGTCATCATCCGTTTCAGCCTGTGAAAGTTGAAGAAGGGCGTTTCCCTGGTCTTCCTCTTGCAATATCAAGTATACTATAGCACAGCTCTTCCAGTAAACCCTTGAAGACTTTTGGTTGTTGTGCAGCGCAGACGTCTTCTGTGATCCACGGTTCCTTCATGAGAGAAGGGTACAAACAAATGGGATGAAATGTTAGAAGTATATTTAACAATACTTTGTGTTGAAGTCAGGATGCAGCACAGCATGTATAATAAAGTTTTGACATTCTGTTTTTCTCATGGTTATATATTGAAGACATAAATCATACCCTGTTACTAATGAAATTAATCAATTATGTTCAGTTGAATTTTTTTTTTTTTTTACAAAAGGCAAGCAATTCACATTTTCACGCTGCACTTAACCCCGGGTTATCATCGTCCTAAACACCACTTTTAACCGTGGGTAAAGTAACGCTCCACTTATTGCTTGTATATTTACATGCTTTTGACAGTCACAGAAACACAGTGCATTGTATATGAATAGAAAATTCAGCATTGAAAAGAAAAAAAACAACAAATGCTGAAAGAAAATGCAAAAATTGCAGTGCAGAAAATACTGTTTAATTCTTTTATAGTCTGAAATGTCCATTCAGGATAAACTTAATAGTGAAGTTGACTATATGTAACGAGGATGTGCAATGCCAGAGCATATATGTAAACATATTGTGTGCTTTGTTCATCCAATCAGTGACACTGACACTGCAAATATGCCAATAAGGATGTTAACCAGGGTTTAGTAATGTACAGTGTGAAACGCTGCGTATGAATACTCAGAATGAATTGCTAACCCCAGGTAAATGATGATCAGGGTGAAACGTGAATCACGATGACGCAGGATTCTGTTTACCTGGGGTTTTACAATCACCCAGGGTTAACTATTTCATGGATGAAAAGCCCTCATATATGTTTTTCATCCTTTTTTTTTCTTACCATTAACATGAAGATCCCACAGTCAATAGAGCCGGTCAACGCAACATTCTAAAACAATAGAATATTAAGTTATTCCTGAAAAGATCTGACAGATATAACAACACACCATCTGTATAAGTAGCTTATGTGTTTATGAAAGTCTTATGAAACTAACCTTGTTTTTAATCAGCTTCCATTGTCCTGGGGTGATTCTGCTTGTCAATTTACTGCACTGCAAAATCAAAGAAAAACTTAAATATATAACCATAAAAATTGCATAAAAGAAACAAGTTTTGTTCTTCTAAAGTCAAAATTACTACTTACTGCATTGCAAAAACAACATTTTAAATTCAGAATACAAAAGAAACGTCCATACCTCCATGGATAACAGCCTTTTTGCAGTGAATTTGAAGCTGTGCATTCAACTTGTGCCGTCTGGTCGGTTTAAAAACACTGGACAGTGGAAATTGTTGCAGCATGTTTTGCATCGAAGTAAATGAAGTAAAGCGGAGCATCTCCCAATACTAATATGCCTCTAAAAATCCACAAAAACATTGAACAGTATTGTAAAATGTAACCAATTAAATAAAATACAGCACCAACAACAAGTAAAATCACAAACCATGAATATGTAACCACCCAGGTGAAAAAATACTATAGTGAATACTATAGTGTTTTTGAACCATACTGTAGTAAATGTTTGTATACTGTATATATTATAGTATTTACAACACTAATGAATGCTACATAATACTATAGTATTAACTATTGTAGATGCAAAATCAGATTAAAATAGATTAACTTAACTGGAATACAGTGCAGGAAAAATGGGTTCTTACTCATCACAGAAGTCAGTCCAAAGTCCGTAAACAAGTGCGAGTTTAATCAAGAATACAAAAATATACACAAATCCTGTTGGTTCTTGTATCTTAGAATATTACACTTGTTAAACTTTTGTCTTGTGTTTCCTTAAACGTTTAAACACAAGTTTTATCCATAAAATGACAGCAACGGTAAGAAAACTGTTTCTCCCAATTCCTTTTCTGCCTGAACCCCCTCAATCTCACGTGACAACCAGTGGGCGTGGCAGTTAAAGAAACAGAACATAAATTATACATCCATAAATTGTACATACAGAAAACATAAGAAATAATAATCATAATGGAAATATCAGAATTGCCTCTCAAAGAAAATAACAAAAATTATATTTTGTTATTACTTATCAACACTGTTAACAAACAAAATAAACAAATTATTGACATATCAAATTGGCTCTTACAACTATAGTGAACTGATAAACTGTTATAAATGCTGTAGTATACTTCAGTTTTTACTATAGTAAACTGTAGTGTATATTGTAGTATAATATACCCTAAAATTGTAGAAAACTTAGTACAAAATTGGGTAAAGTAATTTGTTTATATTATTATAGTTGTTATATTATCACAGCAACTATAGAATTACCACAATAAATTAATTCAAGTACTTATAGTATGGTTCAAAAACACTATATTTACTATAACGTTAAATGACTAGTATTTTTTCACCTGGGCGCAAGCAACGTGAGACGATTTGTAAAATATCAAAAGACGCGATAAATTGACTTTAAAGCCCATTTACAAAATATTTATGTCATGTTAAGTGTTAACGATTGATTAAATACACAACAAATAAACGTGATCGATTAAAAACACAACACAAAGAAACTTTTTACCGTGTTCTCTTCTTCCGCCATGATTGTTTGCTTGTTTGTCGCTAACTCCGCCCACATCTGACGTGAGACTGTTACTCCGCCCACTTCCGCCCTCAGGCTGTTAGTCTGGCGCTGTCGTCCTCAGACTGTCATGACGTATGGTTCTGCGGTTCTGCAGTTGGTTATTATTGGGGCCCAAACTACTGCACAACAGTATAAAAATCAGTTAATTGTGAGAAAAAAAAGTATCCAGTTACAGAGGCAATCTATAATAGTGAAACATAACTAAAAAAATCGATATGATGAAGTATTATTTTTACAAACCAAGAGATGAGATAAAATTTAATGTGAAAATATGTTTCTTCCCTTTAAAGAATAGGGAGAAAAATAACATTTTACATTCTCAACTTTAATACAATATCCTTGTGATTATTGTTCACTTTTACTGTAACTAAATGAAAGGCAAATTCAAATAGTTAATGCATATTATAAATGTTAAATATTTTCAGCAATAAAATGTTTCTATAAAATACATTCAAGGGTATGTTACATTTACATTATCCAGGTAGTGATATAATGATACCATAACCATAACCATAGATGTAGTAGATGGACATTTACTATAGTGACCACTGTAATAAAAGGTTTAATGAAGCAAAATGCAAGACATTTTCAAGTCCATCTAAATGTAAAGGTAACAAACTCACAGAATAATATCCAGTATGTCAATGTGTTATTTCTGTAATACTCTATCAGCACCAAACAGAATTACATAAATATTGATTGTTTTCAAAGGGTTTTCCTAAACACTCTCACTATCTTCAATTGTTCGGACAAACACCTGCTATACACACATGCAGAAATATATATTTGACTATCACATCATGAAGTTGCTGCATGACTAGAACTAGTGGATGGCAATGAATATATCTTTTACCAAAACTCCGGATGAGCACTGATGCTTCTTTGATAAAGGCAACAATCCAGAAAAAGATAAATTACTATTTTCAATATTGGTTCTGCACGTTTCATAAGGAGGAGTCCACATGAAGACTTTTAAAAACTGTGACAGAGCAAAGGGTGCACCTCCCTGGACACATCCTAAGCATGACAAAACAACAATGCCCAAAGACAGATATGAAGTGGACACCACCAGGAGAATGCAGGGGACAGGGAAGACCAAGGAAGACGTGGAGACAGATGTTTCACGAAGACCTGAAGAATGTCGGTGTCCCATGGGAAGATGTGGAGAACGTGGCCACAGATTATACGTTGGAGGACACTTGTTGCCCAATGTGCCCAGCACAGCACTTGATAATGATGTTGTGAGTTCATACATAACTGTAGGATTTCCTTCTGTAAAGAGTGTTGCACAATTAAATGTTAAATTCATTTATGTAATAAGTTCACTGATGTGTGGGCATTTCCATGATTAAAAGTATGTCTTTAATAGCAAGCTATATTTATATATTTTTTTAAATACAATAAAAAAATTAAAACATGTTTCACATGCAAGCAGGACATTATCAGCAGTGTAACTGATTATGACAAAATAATTGAATATCTAATGTCATGTGACAAGTCAAATGATCATTTCCACTCTTGCAAACAGAGGTAGGTTATGAGGTGCGGAGAGACATCATGTATCATTGGAACATTTTGGGCCCAATCTGTAATCATTTTAAAGAATTCAATGGAATTAATATAAACTTTCTGACATTGTGTGGGACGTCCGACTGTCCACGAAGGGGCACAACTGATTTACAAATATGGTGATAAATATATACAGGAATTGCCTTTAATTTGAATTTAAGACTTTGAGACTATTTAACAAATGCTTGATAAAATGTTTGATAAAGGGTTAAAACCAACACATACATACCACTGCAAATATTTGCCTGTGCAGCTTTCTGTCTCCTCCATTAATTTCCGAAAGGCCCTTTTGGTCTTTTCAGCTGAAACAAGAGAAAAGAAAGTATCATTATTTATAATATAGGATTATATATAGGAAAAAAGCACTGATTGACCTTACAATTTTTGGATTTTACATTATTAGGCATTAAAAGCATGGTAAGTGTTGTGGTTACTCTGTATTTACAACAAATATCACATTAAAACTACCAGTAAAAAGCATGGTAAGTGTTGTTTTTACCGTGCTTCTACTACAAATATCATTTTGAAACTACACTTGTACTACTTTGAACCTGACATGAATATGATTAACTGATTGAAGGTCTATTGCACGTCACGTGACAGTGTTTAATCACCCTATTTTAGTATTTAATTTAGAAAGCAATGAAAAGCAAAACCTCAGCGGAGGTGACAGATATAATGCAGTGACTGAACATGAGGGAGCTAACGTTAATCTGGGGCCGTATTCACAAAACATTTTATCTTACCACTAAGAGTTCTCCTAAATACCAGTAAAAGTTTTCTCTTAAAACCTATTCACAAAGCTGCTGAGACAAACTTTTACTAAGGAATTGACTGAAGTCTTAAGCTAAGAGTAAGGGCGGGGTTAACCTCGTTGCTATGGAATAGANAATGTTTTATATATATATTATACATTAATTAATAATACATTATGAATATTAATTAATGTTAATATGAGTTTTATACATAATTTATTAATTGTATTACATTTTTGTTGGATTGTAATGTTTAATATTCGTTTATTGTTCTACATTATTAATGTTAACATTAATCTTAATAGTAATGTTAATTATTATTGATCATTAATTTTACTATTAACCTTAAAATCTAAAATTAAATTTTTTTATATACACAATAATTATTAAACATTATTTATTAATTTTAATGTTAATTATGATACATGGTTAATGTAAATTGTTTTATTTTTATATATAAAACATACATACATACATACATCAAAAATAAAAATTGTAAAAAGTACCTTTATAGGTTTGCTCATTCTGTCAACTGATATTTCTTCAGGGTCACCCTAGATATTACTGTAATCATTGTCAAATCATTTTACTGTACAGTTTGGGAGAAAATTAGTCAAACTCACCCACAATATCCATTTTCGAACACTCATAAAAATGTTTTCTTTACAGGTTTGCTCATTCTGTCAACTGATATTTATTAAGGGTTAATCTGGGTATTACTGTACTCATTTTCGTATCATTTTACTGTACAGTTTTGGAGAAAATTAAAGTCAAACTCACCCATAATATCAAAGTGCATTCAAGCACTTGCACTGTAGCCCATATTCAAACACTCATAAAAATCTTTTCTTTATAGGTTAGCTAATTCCTTCAATTGATTTTTAGTCAAGGTTAACCTGTCTATATACTGTATTAATTTTCAAGTCATTTTACTGTACAGTTTGGGAGAAAATTAAAGTTAAACTCACACACAATATCAAAGTGCATTCAAGCACTTGCACCATGTCCCATTTTCCAACACTCATGAAAATCTTTCCTTAAAAAAAAAAGCGTCTGCCAAAATGCATAAATGTAAATGTTTAAATGTTTGCTCATTCTGTCAACTGATATTTATTCAGAGTTACCCTGACTATT
Organism: Anabarilius grahami; assembly: GCA_003731715.1. NCBI lineage: Eukaryota > Metazoa > Chordata > Actinopteri > Cypriniformes > Xenocyprididae > Anabarilius > Anabarilius grahami. Next base: position 1,752,122 of record RJVU01038599.1, on the reverse strand, counting down.
ACTGTACTCATTTTCATATCATTTTACTGTAGTCTGGGAGAAAATTGAAGTCATACTCACCCATAATATCAAAGTGCATTCAAGCCCTTGCACTGTGGCCCATATTCAAACACTCATAAAAATCTTTTCATTAAAGGTTTGCTCATTCTGTTAACTGATATTTATTCAGGGTCACCCTAGATATTACTGTACTCATTGTTGTATCATTTTACTGTACAGTATGGAGAAAATTAAAGGCAAACTCACCTCCAATATCAAAGTGTATTCTAACTCTTGCACCGTGTCGTATATTCACTCATAAAAATCTTCCCTTTATAGGTTAGCTAATTCTTTCAAATGATGTTTGTTCAGAGTGACCCTGACTATTATTGCCTTCATTTTCAAATCATTTAACTGTAGAGTTTGAGAGAAAATTAAAGGCAAACTTGCAAGTCCGTTCTAACTCTTGCACCATGTCCCAAATTCAAACACTCATAAAAATCTTTCCTTTAAAGGTTTGCTCATTCTGTCAACAGATGTTTGTTCAGAGTTACCCTGACTATTACTGTACTCATTGTCATATCATTTTACTGTACAGTTTGGGAGAAAATTAAAGGCAAACTCACCTTCAAACATCAAAGGTCATTCTAGCACTTAGATCATGTCTTATTTTCAAACACTCATAAAAATCTTTTCTTTATAAGTTTGCTCATTCTGTCAACTGATATTTCTTCAGGGTCAACCTGACTATTACTGTACTTATTGTCATATATTTTTTCTCTACAGTATGGGAGAAAACTAAAGGCGAATTCCCCCTAAATATCAAAGTGCCATCTAGTACATCTAGTGCCAACGTATCCCATCAGATGGTTGATGTGCCAATTCATCAAGGGAGTTGCCCATGAGCTGGAGACCGGCCACCATGAAAGACGAGCCCATACCAATGATAAGGACAGAGTGTTTTGTAGCCCAGACCAGAGTCTGACCCGGTGCACAAGCTGGCAACACCATTCATCACTAAGTTAGTGATTGTGGAGTTTGAGGGCTGGGAAAAAACTCTGCCCACAACACCACTGCTGTGGAAATGTGTATGTCAAACTCTGGCAAATATTTTGATGAACTGAAGGATTTGTTGAAGTGATCTTGATAGACTTTTTCGGAGAGGTGATTCTACCCTGTATTTCCAGCGGGCGCTATTCTGCCTCCCACCTGCGACTCCACCCTGGTGCCTCTTCCTGTCTGGTCTCTGGTGTACCATCTGGCTATATCTCCAGAGTTTCCTGTATCTCCAGCACCTGTATCTCCAGTGTCCCTTGTATTTCCTGAATTCCCGCCCAGCCTCCCTCTCACACCTCTTCATTCAGCCAGTTCCTCAGCCCCACCATCATTGCTGTCCAATGTAATAGTCAGGGTAACTCTTGCCTTCTACATCCTCCATGTGCCAGCAAGAGATGCCAAGTGTCTTCAGGCCACCAGCTCCTTCTCGCACAGAGGATCCCCTGTTTCCACCTCCAGCCTCTGTGCCCCCTGCTCCACCTCGGCCCTTCGACACTTCAGATCCACCATCGGCCATACAGCTTATCTGGGTTCCCTCATCCCTCAGGCTCCCCATTGGTCAAGCATTGACCTGCCTACACCTACAGCTCCATCTGGCTCTACCTTCCCCCCAACTCTGCCTCCATCCTCAGTCCCACCAGCTCAGCCTCTGTCCTCAGGATTCCCGGCTCCACCTCGGTCACCAGGACCATCGGCTGCACGTGAGCTCATCAGCTCCATCTGGGTCTCCATCTTTGGTTGCATCTCTGGTTGTCCTCAGGGTGTTGTCTGCCAGCAAGTCGACTCCAACATGACTTTTCCCACTTGTGACTCCTACAGGGGCTGCAAGAGTTAGAATGCACTTTGATATTGGAGTTTTGCCTTTAATTTGATCCAAAAATGTACAGTAAAATGACATGAAAATAATTACAGTAATAGCCATTGCCATTCTGAGCAAATATCTATTGACAGAATGAGAAAACCTCTAAAGAAAAGATTTGTATGAGTGTTTGAAATCGGGACATTATATGTGCTAGAATGAACTTTGATGTTTGGGGGTGAGTTGAACTTTAATTTTCTCCCAAACTGTACAGTAAATCGATAAGACAATGAGTACAGTAATAGTCAGGGTAACTCTGAACAAATATCTGTTGACAGAATGAGCAAACCTTTAAAGGAAATAATTTTATGAGTGTTTGAATTTGGGACATGGTGCAAGAGTTAGAAAGGACTTTTGTACTAGAAGTAAGTTTGCCTTTAATTTTCTCTCAAACTCTACAGTTAAATGATTTGAAAATGAAGACAATAATAGTCAGGGTCACTCTGAACAAACATCATTTGAAAGAATTAGCTAACCTATAAAGGGAAGATTTTTATGAGTGAATATACAACACGGTGCAAGAGTTAGAATACACTTTGATATTGGAGGTGAGTTTGCCTTTAATTTTCTCCCATACTGTAGAGTAAAATGATACAACAATGAGTACAGTAATATCTAGAGTGACCCTGAATAAATATCAGTTGACAGAATGAGCAAACCTATAAAGGTACTTTTTACAATTTTTATTTTTGATGTATGTATGTATGTATGTTTTATATATAAAAATAAAACAATTTACATTAACCATGTATCATAATTAACATTAAAATTAATAAATAATGTTGAATAATTATTGTACATATAAAAATTTTAATATTTTAGATTTTAAGGTTAATAGTAAAATTAATGATCAATAATAATTAACATTACTATTAAGATTAATGTTAACATTAATAATGTAGAACAATAAACGAATATTAAACATTACAATCCAACAAAAATGTAATACAATTAATAAATTATGTATAAAACTCATATTAACATTAATTAATATTCATAATGTATTATTAATTAATGTATAATATATATATAAAACATTGAAATCAATAATTAAAAAATAATTTAAAAAATCAAATTAATAAATGATTCATAATAATTACCATTAATATTAAAATTAACATATGATGTATAGCACATATACAAAGAACAAATTCGAAAATAAAAGTCTTTTTTATATAAAACATTATTTGAGTCATAATAAGATGGGGAAAAAAGCAATACATAACTTATCTGATGTCTCTTTATGTTCTTGCCCTTTTTACGGTTAACTGCAAGATTATAAAGGAAACTGCTGTCTTTAAATGCATTTAGACCGTTTCCAGCACCCATACCGTAAGTACAGGAATAGACGCGCGAACTAAAAAAAAAGTGCGGCTGGCTTGACCGTGTATTTTCGACGCGCGGCCCACTTGACCGCAGTCCCGGAACGCGGCATTAGAACAGCGTATTTACGACTACTTACCAACATCTGGCTGACTTTTTCAGCGTGATTTCATACCAATAAAATTCGCGTCAGTATTTGACGCTAAATGTTTCCCATTGAAAGCAATGGGGTTCCCAGTTCGTCCACAGAGTGGCGCCGAGGGGTACCGTTGGCGTATCCCAAGCTTTGACCATACTTCAATTTTTGACGGGTTGTTGTTTTCTGAGAAAAGCTCGAGCATCCTTTGTTGGTTGATGCCACTTGGTTTGATAAACTGTGTCCATATGACAATTTAAGTGGTCAAATACTTTTTGCAAATAATTTTCAATAAGAAGGGCAGAGAGAATGAAAAGTGTTAGAAAAGAACGGTTTAGAACTTTCATGGAACTTTCTAGAGACGTTTTCTTGGTATACATATATATGAGAGAAGGACAGAGAGAGGGAGCTTTATGAGCAAACAACTCAACTTGATACTTTTGGATATTTGTTTTAGTAGATATAATGTCGCACAAGATAAGTGATACTACCTTACAGAAGAACAAGGCTTTCTGGACCAAGTGAGATTTCAGCAATCACATAAAAGAATAGGAAGTGTAGAAAACATATTTTGAAATGCCACTCCCAATGCAAATTATTTGACAGTACCAGTTTCTTAGAGCAGAAATCAATGGAAGAAAGAAGCGAATAGTGGAAATTTCCAAAGATGTCACAAAATTATGGAAGAATAAATAAAAATGTCCATGTGTCGGATTAAGTAATGCAGAAAAAAAAAAAAAGTTTTTCAAGGTGCTGAAGATTAATGATGAATGTGTCAGGAGAGAAAATATGATGCCCTGAATGAACTTTTTGATATCACAAAATTAAACGGCCAATGGTGCGATCAAAGTGATGGAGGAAATGTATTTTGTCTGCAGAAACAAAGACTAACTGCATCTTCGATTTATTATTAAGCAATAAGCAGTGATGTTCAGTACACTGTACAAGTATTAGAACAGTTCTGAGCTATTTCTTATCATAATACATGCAATATGCATATTAAATAAAGTTCCAAATGCCAAAAACTTTATTTTGGGGTGACCTTTTCAGATATTGAGATGAAAGTTCATTTCTTTGTTTTTAGGTAAAGGTTCATTGAATTAAAGAACAGGGACATGAAGTTGTAAAAAAGTTATAACTCTAGTTTTCAATTGCTGTTTTCAAGCTCTCTGAGCCTCTGATGGAGAGTTTAGAAATTACAATCCTCGACAGAAAGGCAAAGGGGGAGGTGTTGCTGTAATTTATAGTAATATTTAGTAATATTTAATAGTAATATTTACAGTATCAGACAGAAGTCTTTCAAATATAATTCCTTCGAAGTGATGGTGCTTTACGTAACATTATGTAAGTTGACATTTGTGCTGGCTGCTGTATACAGGCCACCAGGACATGTATACAGACTTTATCAAAGAAATTGCCAATTTTCTATCAGAATTAGTACTAGCTGCAGATAAAGTCCTTGTTGTTGGTGATTTTAATATCCATGTAGATAATAAAAAAGACTCATTGGGATTGGCATTTACAGACATTCTAAACTCTATTGGTGTTCGACAACACGTGTCCCTGCCATAAAACTGCCTCCCTGCCATAAAAATGGTAGAACCATCACTTCTACCACTAAAGATCGCTTTATAAATAATCTTCCTGATCAGTTTCATCGCCTTAGCATACCAGACAGCTTAGAAGACCTGGGTGTGCTCTTTGATACCAATCTTTCATTTGAAGGCCATGTTACTATCTGTAAAACCGCATTCTTCCATCTTAAAAATATATCTAAACTACGACATATGCTCTCAATGAAAAATGCAGAACAGTTAGTTCATGCGTTCATGACCTCAAGGCTAGATTACTGTAACGCTCTACTGGGTGGTTGTTCCTCCCGCTTGATAAATATACTACAGCTCGTACAAAATGCAGCAGCTAGAGTTCTTACTAGAACTATAGGAAGTATGACCATATTAGCCCAGTTCTGTCATCACTGCATTGGCTTCCTGTTAAACATCATATAGATTTTAAAATCTTGCTAATTACTTACAAAGCACTAAATGGTTTAGCTCCCCAGTACCTAAGCGAGCTCTTAAAGCATTATAGTCCTTCACGTTTATTGCGATCTCAGAATTCAGGCCAGCTGATAATACCTAGAATATCTAAATCAACCGCAGGCGGTAGATCCTTCTCCTATTTGGCACCTAAACTCTGGAACAATCTTCCTAGCATTGTTCGGGATGCAGACACACTCTGTCAGTTTAAATCTAGACTAAAAACGCATCTCTTTAACCTGGCATACACATAACACATTATCAATTTATATTTTCAAATCCGTTAAAGGCTGCATAAAATAGGTCAGCCGGAACCAGGAACACTTTCTATAACACCAGATGTACTCGTTACATCAGAAAAAGAATGGCATCTACGCTAATATTAGCGTAGCAACATTGCTTCTGATCTGTCTGCATTGACACTATTCTTTAAGAGCTGCTGTGAAGCCAAAATTATGTACCAGTTATCAATGTAAAGCTGCTTTGACACAATCTGCATTGTAAAAAGCGCTATATAAATAAAGGTGACTTGACTTGACTTTATTTAAAGACTACTTGAAATGAAAGAAATAGTATTACAACAAAAACAAGCAAAAAATATGTGTGTGCAGTGCCTCCATCTTTCATATGCATTATCACACAGATAAATGCATTACCAACCTTTGATCAACACGTCAGCACATTAAATTTAAATAAAAAAAAACATTATAAAAATAATCAGTGATGCTGTGGGTTCATAGACTGTCCTAACAATCATTCTTTTATCTTGTCTTCAATTGAATACAATGTATTAAAAAACAAGATAATATGATCAAATACTCACAGATAAAAAGCAATGCACTGGACCCCATGCTGTCACATCAACTGTTTTCTGTGTGCTAAAACAAACACTTCCTGTGTTTGAAAGAAGAGATGAGGGAGGAGACAAAACTCTACACAGAACTACACAGAGAAAGAAAAGAGAGATCCATTCTAAGATATTTGGCTACTAATTTAGTACGTTCAAGTAGTTACAGCTCTGTTCATTTTGAAAATCATATTTTAGAGAAGTTCTAATGGTGACTGTTCTCACACCGTGTTATTTTGTTCGTTCACTGCCACAGTCACACCACAGATAGACAGAGTGATTACAAAGTGAAATCACCACATGACATCTAATGTAGGTCTAATCATGTAAGGCCCACTCTACATATTATCTACATTATAAGTTAATGAAATATACAGTTTTTTTAACCATAAATTTAAGTTTAGTTCTATAAAAATGTTGCTACCATGTGTTTTACTGTAAAGGGCTGCCAGATTTTTTATGTATTTATTACAGGTTGTTTTTTTTTTGTGGGGGGGGCT
>RJVU01038599.1:1722085-1742043 GCA_003731715.1 Anabarilius grahami | reverse complement strand
CACCATGCGCTCATTTGAATATATATATATTTTTTCTTAACTCTGACCTTGGAAAAAAACTTTCAATCACTTGACTTGATTCGTTGAAATATTCTTGACAATCAAGGGGGTTTTGTGACCCATACTTCTTACTCAACGTGACTTTATAGGTTTGACAAAAAGAAAACCATCACGTAAAACAATAATGGATTCTCAGTGAAGCCTATGTTACAGCGGAAATCTTATCTGTGGTTTGTGATTCATGGATAAAAATGTGAATGTTGACATGATCATGTCTGTAAATCCCAGCACAAGTTTTACATCCTCTACAATAACTGCAAGATCAACAATAGTGTTGCCTAATACTTGACAGCAATAAACACCGACTTACTGACAAAAAGTTTACGTTTGCGTGAGAACAGTGCAAGATCAGGGATCTTTTTAAAGACAACATGGGGTGGCTCTTAAAAGAGCCTTTGGGTTCGCTGATCAGAAGAGATGTCGCTTTACTTGGAGCTGGTGTATTTGGTCACAGCCTTTGTGCCCTCAGACACGGCGTGTTTGGCCAGTTCACCGGGCAGCAGCAGACGCACGGCGGTCTGGATCTCTCTCGATGTGATGGTGGAGCGCTTGTTGTAGTGAGTGAGACGAGACGCTTCACCGGCGATGCGCTCGAAGATGTCGTTGACGAACGAGTTCATGATTCCCATCGCCTTGGAGGAGATTCCGGTGTCGGGATGAACCTGCTTCAGGACTTTGTACACATAGATAGCGTAGCTCTCCTTCCTGGATCTCTTGCGCTTCTTTCCAGTCTTCCCAGCGGTTTTAGTGACGGCCTTCTTCGAGCCCTTCTTGGGGGCGGACTTCGCTGGTTCAGGCATGATGCTTCGTTCAGAGACACACAAAGAACAGTAAAACTCCAGTACCAGAGGCGGGATATATACACTGCCCTATGCTAATTTCAAAAAGAAAGAACGGCCTTCTGTGATTGTGAATCTTCGTGGACCAACCCATAGAATGATTTCATTGGTCACATTAAACGTTCCTTGCCTTGTAGACGAGCCAATCAGAAGCTTTAAATGTTAATCACACCCATCTACAACTACCATCCCCCACATCTGACTCCGGTCCTTTGTTTCTTTTCCCCGTATTTTTAGGAATGGACAAGTAAATATTGTGAATAAATTCAGGTCTTTGACTACGTACGCTGAGGATTCAATATTAATTTAACGTTTGGAAACAAACAATATTGTACGTTAAATTAATATTGAATCCTCAGCGTACGTAGTCAAAGACCTGAATTTATTCACAATATTTACTTGTCCATTCCTAAAAATACGGGGAAAAGAAACAAAGGTCTTCATGGACTTTGAAAGACAAGCTTATATGAATGCAAAAACAAGCGTTAATGAACTACTCTTAAAAATTCACGATGACCGAGACTTTAAAATGTAGTGTTTAATTAACAGTAAGTAAAATCGTGAGAATACAGCAAAATAGTTTACTTCTAATTATTTCAGAAATCACATTAGGTAAAGTTTAAGCAAACACTAATTCACTATATCAGAAAATCTAATTTTATCATCTAGAAATTTGTTCTTTGTGCAAAAAACGTGGGTGGCTCTTAAAAGAGCCGTTGTTTTTTTTCCTCTCTTCTTCACGAATGGTTTAACCTCCGAATCCGTACAGGGTGCGTCCCTGTCGTTTCAGAGCGTACACAACATCCATGGCGGTGACGGTCTTTCTTTTGGCGTGTTCAGTGTAAGTAACAGCATCACGAATGACGTTCTCCAGAAACACCTTCAACACACCGCGAGTTTCTTCATAGATCAGGCCAGAAATACGCTTGACTCCGCCACGGCGAGCAAGACGACGAATAGCGGGTTTAGTGATTCCCTGGATATTATCGCGAAGAACCTTTCGGTGACGCTTAGCGCCTCCTTTTCCGAGTCCTTTACCGCCTTTTCCTCTTCCAGACATGTCTGCACTATTACTCTTCAGTTCACAAGAACCGAGTATTGAAAAACGTTGCAGAAGAGTTGTTTATAGTCAGCTCGCGGACTTAGTTGGAACCAAATTCATGGGCGGTTCCAGCTGTCGTCATCGTTACGTATTTCAAAGTCCAGTTCCGTCTTGATTGTGGAAATTGAGTGAGAACCCAGCAAACACATTTACGTTGTTTTGGCAACGTCTGTGGCACGTTGCAGTTCTGGCAACGTCGCTGTCTACGTGCCTACAACGTTGTGACAACGTAGAATTGTAAGACGCCACAGGGCTGTAGCAACGTTATAGTGCAACTTTGAGCAACTGCTACACGTTTTTTTGAGGGTATTTTTTTAATCACTCGACATTAGATCACTATATAATACTTTTTTTGATATTGTTTATACTTATTATTTATGGGCAACAAATTAATATATTATAATCAACACCTGAAGCAAATGTACACTTTGAAGGGTAAAAATGACATACAAGGTTATATAATTCAACTTTATTAAAACTGCATATGATATTCTAATTATTCTTCAAAAGGTATGCATTTATAATAGCATGTAATTTATGGTGACAGCATATTATACAGCATTTATAATAGCATGTAATATATGTGACAGCAAATATATAAAATGTTTAATAAATAAAAAATAAACAGCAAAGGCAGTTTAGAATATTTATTGAACAAAATTGGGCTCTGTACATGGCAGACAGGTGAGCATAGTCAAAGGCCAGGTGAAAAGATTGGTAACCAGAATGAGTCCAGGAAAGATCAACAAATCCAGAGGAGGGATGCAAGCACAGAAACCTTAAGGCATGACTCCGAAACCTGTAGTAGACATCCGGGACCAGAGAGGGTTGCACTGCAGGCACAGGTAAACTGGGCAAAGACCAGAGCAGATCGGAGTTTGACATGGCAGGACTAGACCGGGACTGACGAGAGTGACTAGAGAGCAGACAGGAGAAATCAGTCTTTTCAAAAGTTTCTGTGTGTGTGATCTCAAAATGGTAAAATTCTGATTATTTTTCATAAAAAAGCTCTATTTATCTTACCTTAAAATTGATGAGCCATAACCTTGTCCTTCACTCTTGTCATCCATGTTTGGTGTGTTGCAGAAATCTAAAAAAAAGTTATGTTGTGTTAACCAGAAAAAACAATGAACAGCCATGTTATTATTAACTGACATTACAGATGAATAATAAAATTGTATCAAATGTATTGCTCATTGTTTGTTACCTTTACATAAACTAATGTTAACAAATGAGACTTTAAAGGGTTAGTTCACCCAAAAATGAAAATTCTGTCATTAATTACTGACCCTCATGTCGTCCCAAACCTGTAAGACCTTCGTTCATCTTCAGAACACAAATTAATATATTTTTGATGAAATCCGAGGGTATCTGATCCACATATCCTCACGAATGCAGAATTGTCATTGCACTTTTTGAGGTCCAGGAAGGGAGTCAAACACATTGTTAAAATAGTCAACACGACTACAGTGGTTCAACCTTAATGTTATGAAGCAACGAGAATACTTTTGTGTGCCAAAACAAAACAAAAATTTTACTGGCGTTCGGACCTAAACACAGAACTGCCGAACGTAAACAATGTAGCAGAATGATGGGACAGACAAAAATGTAGAATAAAGTTATCTTAGTTTTGTTTTTCCACAAGTATTCTCGTTGCTTCATTACATCAAGGTTGAACCACTGTAGTCACGTTGACTATTTTAACCATGTGTTTAACTACCTTTCTGGACGTCAAAAGGTGCAATGACTTTGCTGCCTATGCGTGGATCAGATACCCTCAGATTTCATCAAAAATATCTTAATTTGTGTTCTGAAGATGAATGAAGGTCTTACGGGTGTGGAATGACAATAGTAATAACCCTTTAAAGTGTTACCAAAAGAAAGATTACCTTAAAGAGAAATTACCTAAATGTTGCTGTGGCATCACTGAATGTGTGTATAGTTGCTCCGTAGTCCCCCCGAGCATCTCTGGATCAATGACATACAGTATTAAATTACAGCCATTTTTGATATATAATGTATTGTGTAAATCTGCGTATCTATTTATACTTGCCAAAAAATCCGGCTCTTGGCAAGGTGTCAAGACCTTTCCATGTCCGTGATGGCTCGGGTGCTGAAAATAGTATGCAGAATCATATTGTTAATAAAACTACTATCTGCTCTTATAGACAAATGACAACATTATAGTTCACAGAAAACAATAAATAAAATTAAAATCTTTTTAGATAAATTCTTACTTGTTCTTGGTGAGAAGAGCAGGGCCTGTTGTATGGTGTTGATATTTCCTAAAAAAGAAAAAGAAAAAAGAAAGAGAGAGAGATTTGTATCTAACAACACTTTCACACAGTACTTACCTTATGCATCAGGAATTACAGCTACACTGATCTGAGGTGAATCTCACAAATGAAAACATTCTGAAAGTGTTACTTACTTTTTTATTGTTACTTAATCTTTAATATTAAATTTAATAGATTTATTAACAGACTCATTTGATTGTTTACAAGAAAATACTTAAAATAGTGTATGCTTACCTTCATTGCTAGTTTTATAGGAACACCCACCTGGAGGGTAAAACATGGCCAAATTCAATATACAACTTATTGATGCATACTATATATACAGGCGGGCAAGCAGATGACCCTAGAACACACAGAACGCACTGTTTGTCATTAGGCATTGCATTCATGTTCTAGGCTCATCTGCTCGCCTGTATATATGCAACATCAATAAGCTGTATAAATAATTTGATCTTTTAATTCTACTCTTTTATTACTTTAAGGTACTTATAGTGAATACTCTACAGTTCAGTGATTGAAATACTGCTGCAGGTTCTGTATATGGATCACAAGTGCCCAAAACGTGCATTTTACTTTCATATTTTGTTTACCTTTTTTTGAGACGCAATGTAATATTTGTTGTTTGAAACAGATGGAAAGTTGACAGGCCTGTCCTGCAGTTCTGTGGATGTTTTGCCATCTCTACTCCAGTCGCCTGACTGAAAGCTATGAGTAAGAACATAGCCTGTTGAGTAAAAGAAAATCAATATAAGAATAATTGTTTTATTTCAACCCTAGCAAAGATTTACATGCATAACATACACTACCATTCAGAAGTTTGGGTCTGTAAGATTTTTATTTAATGTTTTTGAAAGAATTCACTTACTTTCCAAGGGTACATTCATTGTATTTTATCAAAAATACAATATAAACAGTAATATTATGTTGAAATATTTTTAATTTACCTGACCAGAAGACGTTTTAACGTCTGCTGCTGATCTGCATACTTAAAAGACAATGTTAGCTAGAATTACACTGGTAAATTTTGCATTAGATCGCAAACACTTTCGTTCAGTTTTTAGACAACAAATAGCCTAAATGTAACATTTAGGTCGTGTTTGAATATTTGCATATCTTATTTATAGAGATAAAATAAAAGGAATACTCAAGTATCCTGGCTCGATGAAGAGACGGTTCAACGGTCGTTTGTAATTTAAAATGCGCGCTGCAGAGGAATCGGAGCAGTGACGAGTACACGTCGTCCAGTAGTCCAGACACCCAAGCGCGACATTGAGCAATGTAACTGAGCGGTGGTCAGATGTCAACATTGTGACAACGCTGTAACAATGTTCACAACGCAACGTAGTAACAGCAACCTTTTTGCCACATTGTTAAAACGTTGATAGAAGGTTGGCTACGTTGTGCCAACGTTCTGTGTTTGTTGGGAAGGAGGTCTCTGCGGAACAAAAAGGGGCGGTTCCCAACTTTGGGGTGTTGTCACACTGGAATAGGTGTTTTTCAACCTCTTTACCTGATTTGCTCAAATCGAGTGGGATATTTCCGGAAAAACAATAAGAGATATGTATTGTATATGAATGTAAGTGTATTGTTTACGTTGTTTAACGTTTCTTTTGTGTGAATATGCTTGCTAGTTCGTTGTAAAAAGCTCCAGAAATCTTCCACTCACTTCTAGTGGTAATTTATTAGCTAATTAATCTGTTGGTCACTTGATTTGTTTTAGTTTTACTATCAGGTTGTGGCTACAGTGGTCAATAAAATGATTATAAAGTTTAAAGTCTTCAGAGTCATCATTTCAGGTTAACACATTTTCTTTATTTTAAGGCTTACACGAGGTCAGTAAATTAATGCATATAAAGCTTATACTTATACAATATACGCTGAGACAGTCACGTGTTTCTGTGTGGTTGATAGCCTATAAAAAACAATTACACNTCTACAGTTCAGTTATTGAAATACTGCTGCAGGTTCTGTATATGGATCACAAGTGCCCAAAACGTGCATTTTACTTTCATATTTTGTTTACCTTTTTTTGAGACGCAATGTAATATTTGTTGTTTGAAACAGATGGAAAGTTGACAGGCCTGTCCTGCAGTTCTGTGGATGTTTTGCCGTCTCTACTCCAGTCGCCTGACTGAAAGCTATGAGTAAGAACATAGCCTGTTGAGTAAAAGAAAACCAATATAAGAATAATTGTTTTATTTCAACCCTAGCAAAGATTTACATGCATAACATACACTACCATTCAGAAGTTTGGGTCTGTAAGATTTTTATTTAATGTTTTTGAAAGAATTCACTTACTTTTCAAGGGTACATTCATTGTATTTTATCAAAAATACAATATAAACAGTAATATTATATTGAAATATTTTTAATTTACCTGACCAGAAGACGTTTTAACGTTCTGATCTGCATACTTAAAAGACAATGTTAGCTAGAATTACACTGGTAAATTTTGCATTAGATCGCAAACACTTTCGTTCAGTTTTTAGACAACAAATAGCCTAAATGTAACATTTAGGCCGTGTTTGAATATTTGCATATCTTATTTATAGAGATAAAATAAAAGGAATACTCAAGTATCCTGGCTCGATGAAGAGACGGTTCAACGGTCGTTTGCAATTTAAAATGCGCGCTGCAGAGGAATCGGAGCAGTGACGAGTACACGTCGTCCAGTAGCCCAGACACCCAAGCGCGACATTGAGCAATGTAACTGAGCGGTGGTCAGATGTCAACATTGTGACAACGCTGTAACAATGTTCACAACGCAACGTAGTAACAGCAACCTTTTGGCCACGTTGTTAAAACGTTGATAGAAGGTTGGCTACGTTGTGCCAACGTTCTGTGTTTGTTGGGAAGGAGGTCTCTGCGGAACAAAAAGGGGCGGTTCCCAACTTTGAGGTGTTGTCACACTGGAATAGGTGTTTTTCAACCTCTTTACCTGATTTGCTCAAATCGAGTGGGATATTTCCGGAAAAACAATAAGAGATATGTATTGTATATGAATGTAAGTGTATTGTTTACGTTAACGTTTCTTTTGTGTGAATATGCTTGCTAGTTCGTTGTAAAAAGATCTTCCACTCACTTCTAGTGGTAACTATTATTAGCTAATGAAACTGTTGGTCACTTGATTTGTTTTAGTTTTACTATCAGGTTGTGGCTACAGTGTCTGTGGTCAATAAAATGATTATAAAGTTTAAAGTCTTCAGAGTCATCATTTCAGGTTAACACATTTTCTTTATTTTAAAGCTTACACGAGGTCAGTAAATAGTCTAATTAATGCATATAAAGCTTATACTTATACAATATACGCTGAGACAGTCATGTGTTTCTGTGTGGTTGATAGCCTATAAAAAACAAGTACACTTAAAATTAAAGTTAATTATAAATCGCAAGCACTGTCGAGTATTCTCTCTGCCCGTCTGTTGATATAGTGCAGTAGTTATGTCATTTTAATATTATATATAATACCATATAGCTTTTATGACGAAGGTTTACACTATCACGTGAAATGCGAGAGATTAAATAAAATAGGCTGTTGATCGCGTGCCATTGGTTGTGTTCTTCTGCGTTATTCATATTGAAGAGCATCAATTATTAAACAAGACTTGTAGCACAAGAAGGCGATCTAGCCTTAAGAAACTATTTGAGGTGAAAAAGGTGAAGAGGTGAAAAAATACCGTAGTAATTTATAGTAAATACTATAGTGTTTTTGAACCATACTTGAATTCATTTGTTGTGGTAATTCTATAGGCTATTGCTGTGGTAATATAACAACTAAAGTAATATAAACAAATTACGTTACCCAATACTGTACTAAGTTTTCTTTAAACTATATTATACTACAATACACGCAGTTTACTGTATAAAAAACTGAAGTATACTACAGCCTATGTTGTAGCATTCATTAACAAAGTGTTGTAAATACTATAACATATACAGTATACTACAATTTACTGATTCAAAAACACTATTTACTATCAATTACTATAGTATTTTTTCACCCCATGTCCAACCACAAATGAAGCCGATTGGATAAGTTTACAAATTACTATTTGTCTATGTAAAATATAGACTACCTAGCCATATTGTGACAAAATTACATCCCGTGTCATTATAATTCGTATAGTTAATGCAAAATAATAATAATAATAAAATAAATAAATAACTAAGCAATAAAAAAAAACGGAGTAATAAAACTTGCATAAATCATATATTTCGCCCTCTCGAGCTAAGCTACAGGTCCTGTAAAATAGTTCATACTCATCAAAATAAATGAATGTATTATAATAAAATGTTTCCATATATCTAGGCAGGCACTCGGGAAAAACGCATAGTTTCCCTGTTACGGAAGTCAAGCATGCAGCAATATTTTATTTATTTATTTTTCATTATCTCGACATAATTGTTTCTCGTGATCTAAACATTTAAAAAGTAGTTGTGATCATGAGAAAACAAGAAAAAATAAAATAATAATGAATGGCCTTTCAAGCTTTCGTACTTTAAAAGAAAAAACGCCTATCCCGGCTTCCGTACTTTTTTTGGTGGGATCGTTAAAAACACCTTTCTCAGTTAGAAAACACCCCAAAATTGGGAGACGCCCCTCTTTTGTTCCGCAGACACCTATACTTGAATTGGGTTTAAGTAACATTGGTAAGCATATGCAAATATAACTAATGCTAAACACTTCCAGAAGCATTTACTTCCGTTAATTTGCTTTTAGATTAAATAGAATAAAAACAAAAAAACACTTTATTCAGAAGACCGCCGTGGCATGTATATGTTCATAATTTATTTTTTTAAATGGAAATCATCTTTTATAGTTTTTGAGGTGGCTCTTAAAAGAGCCTTTGGGTTTGTATAACTGATGCTGTGGATTTAAGCGCGCTCTCCGCGAATGCGGCGGGCCAGCTGAATGTCTTTGGGCATGATGGTGACTCTCTTGGCGTGGATGGCGCACAAGTTCGTGTCTTCAAACAGACCGACCAAATAAGCCTCACTAGCCTCCTGCAGAGCCATAACAGCGGAGCTCTGGAAGCGAAGATCCGTCTTGAAATCTTGAGCGATTTCTCTCACCAGACGCTGGAATGGCAGTTTGCGAATCAGCAGTTCAGTGGATTTCTGATAACGGCGAATCTCTCTCAGCGCCACGGTACCGGGCCTGTAACGATGAGGCTTCTTGACGCCACCGGTAGCTGGTGCGCTCTTACGAGCAGCTTTAGTAGCCAGCTGCTTCCTCGGGGCTTTTCCTCCGGTGGACTTACGTGCAGTCTGCTTAGTTCTTGCCATTGTATCAAATGAGCTCTGCTGCTTAGAACAAAACCAACGAATGAACAGTTCTCTGGCTCACAGTGCTTATTTAAAGCACAGGGCTGCCATACGCTCATTGGACGGCTTACTTCAGAGGCATTCGATTGGTTATTGCCTATAGTAGTTGGCCAATGCCTGTGCGCCACCTGTTTTCAAACAAGAGACGACAGTTTTTGTTTCCCGCCCAAACATTCTTGTTTCTCTTTGTACGCGTAGATACATATATCACTTTAAAGATTTAAAAGATTTTATTTTCTTTTGTATTTAAATTATATACATATACCAGTTTAATTATTTTAGCCATGCTAGTAAATCTATACGCACTTTTCAAAATACACATCTAAATACAAAAAAAAAAGAAAAAGGTTACTTAAAAACAGCAAGGATCATATGCATTTTCAGTGAAGTCTTGTAAGATAAAAACAACTGAAACTTATTTATGAATGGAACGTCAGAAAGTAGTTTACATACATTTCAATCTGGCAAAAAGGTTAAGGCTGTTGAATACAAGAAATGTAGACTCATGAACATCCATCTTTTTTGTTTGTTTTACTAGTCTAAAAATTAAAATAAAGATTCAATGAATTAAATTTACTCTCGCGGGGAGAAATTGGGTGGCTCTTAAAAGAGCCTTTTGTTTTAGGAGAACCTCCAGTCAGTTTATTTGGTCTTCGCTGTCTTCTCGGTCTTCTTGGGCAGCAGTACGGCCTGAATGTTGGGCAGCACACCACCCTGAGCGATGGTCACGCCACCCAGAAGCTTGTTCAACTCCTCGTCGTTACGCACCGCCAGCTGCAGGTGACGAGGAATGATACGGGTCTTCTTGTTGTCGCGAGCGGCGTTTCCAGCCAACTCCAGGATCTCAGCAGTGAGATACTCGAGCACAGCGGCCAAATAAACCGGAGCACCGGCACCAACGCGCTGGGCATAGTTGCCTTTGCGGAGAAGTCTGTGAACACGGCCGACGGGGAACTGCAGTCCCGCCCTGGAAGAGCGACTCTTGGCCTTGGCGCGAGCCTTTCCACCGGTTTTTCCTCGTCCACTCATTGCAATTTTAAGTTTATTTTCGACTACTAAAAGTAACAAAGACAATGTTTGCTGTGAGCACTGGGCAGTTGTGAGATGACTTTTAAAAGACAGCGTGCCAGTCTCCTATTGGCTGAAGTCTGAACACATTCCCAGCCAATCAGTGAACTTCCCTCCAAACACCAAACCCAACCCCCTTATGTCACATTAAAACGGCATTATATTATAAATATTATAATGCCGCTTGACTTCCTTTTAATGTTTTATTCAAACTTTTTTTCATTTTTTATTTCTTGTCCATACCTTAGTGTGTAGTTTTAATTAATAAATAATAATAGTGTGATTAAAAGTTAAACACGTTGGTCATGAAGCAGAATCGTTAAATATTTTACTGGTATAAAACTGTAAACATACTAGAGATACTTCACTTTATCAATAACATGAACATATTAATGCATTTGCAAAACATGAACATTTCAAGCCCATTAATTTGCTTTCACTTGTAATAGGAAAGACAATTACACTTTAATTGAACAGTCGACCGATTAAATAATTGCTCTACTATGAATTAGTGGGTGGCTCTTAAAAGAGCCTTTTTGATAAAACACATGGGGAAAAGGGCTGATTTTATTTCTTTTTTGCTGCTGACTTTTTAGGCTTGGCTGCTTTAGGTTTCACCGTTTTGGGTTTGGCTGCCTTCGCCTTTTTCGGGCTCTTGGCTGCTTTTTTAGGAGCTGCTGCTTTCTTAGGAGTCGTTGGTTTCTTTGCCTTCTTGGGGCTCTTTGTTGCCTTTTTAGCGGCTTGTTTCTTCGCCTTCTTCGGTGATTTCTTAGCGGCGGGCTTCTTTGCTGCTGCAGTTTTGGGTTTCTTTGCTGCTGCAGTTTTGGGTTTCTTAGCGGCAGCAGGTTTCTTGGCTGCGGGCTTCTTGGCTTTAGAAGTAGTTTTCTTAGCAGGTTTTGTCTTGGTCTCGGCCTGCTTCTTGTTGAGCTTGAAGGAGCCAGAGGCGCCGGTCCCTTTGGTCTGGACCAGGGTGCCTTTAATCACAAGACTCTTAACGGCGATCTTGACGCGGGAGTTGTTCTTCTCCACATCGTAGCCACCGGCAGCGAGCGCTTTCTTCAGGGCAGCGAGGGACACACCGCTCCTCTCCTTAGATGCGGACACAGTCTTGACGATGAGCTCACCAACGCTTGGGCCTGTTCTCTTGCGTTTAACTGCTGATTTCTTCTTGGCCGCTTTGGTCGCGGCAGCTGCTGGAGCGGTTTCTTCTGCCATGATTTCTCAGAGCAAATCTGGACTCACACAAACTGACTGACGAACAACGAGCCGCTGTTGGGCAGAGGTGCGCTTTTAACCACAGCATGAGAACCACGTAGACTCAACTTTCCCTGCTCTCTCTGAGCTCCTTCAAAGCAGACGGTCCTTGTGTTTTCTCCGTTCATGTTTGAAGCAAAAACTGAAGTGGTAAAATAGTTTTGGGAAGCAAAAACAACATATACATCGAGTACAGGTATTTAACTTTACTTTGAGCCCAAAACACGTAACGAGTGAACCTTTATTTTAGTACTGTCAGATCAAATCCACGGCATATACGCGGTAAAGGAGAAGGTTGCTTATACATTTCGCGTGGTTTATGTAAAGTAATAGTGGAAAACGACTTGGCTTTTCCCCCATGTGTTGAATTAGCACTTTGACAATAGCTTTAATTAAAGGAAGATCGCCGAGGGACTTGTGAAGTGTTTCGTTCAGAAGTTGTTTTGGGCAGATTGAAGCACACGCCACATCTGTCTGTGTACTCACTGCTCATTCTCACGTTCAATGCTTTAAGGCTGCAGGATACTTTACCCAAAGGTTTTAGCTTTCAGTAACAGGTTTTGCACCTTGATACTGGGTAAATGTGAGAGTTTTGTTCATGTTTTATTTTATTGTCTGATAACATTTGATTTGATATCTTTATGTGTGTCTATTCTTGTGTATGTGAGCAGATAAATGGCCTAAAATATAACTGATAATTGTCTGGATTAATTGCAGTTTTGAACATCTTTAGATGTATTATGAAAGTGATTGTTAGGTTAGAAAATTCATTTGACATTTTTGTTAATTATAAATGTATTAATAAATATTTTACATATTTAACAGAACAAAGCATCATAATGCAGTCTTTTATGGGTACACTTTACAATAAGGTCTCATTTGTTAACATTAGTTTATGTATTTTACTAACATGTATTTATTTTACTCCAGTATTTATTAATATTTGTTGATGTTAGTTAATACATCACAATGGAGTTTAAATGTTGACAAATTGCTACAAAGTCTTATACGTGGAATATGGTGATGCATACAAAAACACTTTAGTGACAGCAAAGCAGTCTAAGATTATTATCTGATCAGATTACAGACAGCATGTTTTCAGTCAAAAATGGATGGACAAAATGCAGAATTTGCCAGTATTTAATGACAGATCCATTGGATTCTCTGTTTATTCTATCAATCATTGTGTAAAAGTAAAATAAGCTGTATTTCAAATGTAATCAAAAGTGTGTTAGGTTATTATATATATATATATGTACTGTGCAAAAGTCTTATGCACATCAGTATTTTCACCCCCCGGTTTTAAGCCATATTTATTTATATCTTTTGCTGTAGTATTTCAGTAGGAAATATCAGTTCACATTTTTTAAACAATCATTTTGCCATTAATTGTAATAATCCAGTGATATTTTTTTTTTATGCACAAGGAGTTTGACAACAGCCAGTGCTCCACACTGAGATCTGATCTCACCATCATCAAATCTGTCTGTGATTTCATGAAGAAAGATGAAACGGAGACATACTAAATTCAGAAGAACTGTGGCCGCATTAAGGTTGAACCACTGTAGTCATGTTGACTATTTTAACAATGTCTTTACTACTTACTCTGGACCTGTAAATATGTTGCTTCCTCTTGGATTTCATCAAAAATATCTTAATTTGTGTTCTGAAGATGAACAAGGTATTACGGATTTGGAACGACATGGGGGTATGACAGAAATGTCATTTTAGGGTGAACAAACCCTTTAAACCACAAACTAAATTTTAACCACAAAATGGCACAAGAGCCACATTTCCCTGCATTGTTTTCCCCAATACTAAATGTACCAGTACATTTCCCCCTTTAAATATTACAATTTAATTACTTGCACTTGCACCTAATCTCCTATACCTGTGATTTACTTGCTGCTATATGCTCGCATTCACCTAAAGTAGCCTTGTTGACAANGTAAATATGTTGCTTCCTCTTGGATTTCATCAAAAATATCTTAATTTGTGTTCTGAAGATGAACAAGGTATTACGGATTTGGAACGACATGGGGGTATGACAGAAATGTCATTTTTGGGTGAACAAACCCTTTAAACCACAAACTAAATTTTAACCACAAAATGGCACGAGAGCCACATTTCCCTGCATTGTTTTCCCCAAGAGTTCAGATGCAAAAGCCTCTAAGTGCCATCTGAAATATTCTTCTAAAATGAGCATTTTTATAAAGCTTGTATGTTTATGTTCAGTTATTTCACTATAATGGCAATCAAAATGACCTATTAATTGACATTAAAGTGAAATTACTGAACCTGAACATATGAGCTTGATAAAAATGCTCATTTTAGAATAAAATTTCAGATGGCATTTAGAGGCTTTTGCATCTGAACTCTTCAAACCAGTACATTTCCCCCTTTAAATATTACAATTTAATTACCTGCACTTGCACCTAATCTCCTATACCTGTGATTTACTTGCTGCTATATGCTCGCATTCACCTAAAGTAGCCTTGTTGACAAGTTTGGGTGAGTATTAGTAACGGCAAAATATAGTACATACAAAGCCCTGTAGATGGCGATATTGCTTATTTTGTAGCAAAAATAAACTGCTCAGAAAAATGTAGGATCAAACATGCAGAAATTAAAAATGAATAAATGAATGAATGAATAAATATATAAATAGGTAAATAAATGTGATAATAGGCCAAATAAATAAATGAATAAACGACTTGATAAAATAAATATGATTAATTTAATAAAATTCACCCCCCCTTAATTTATTATTTTCTGCTTTTATGTTTTAATTATTTCTATTTTATTTATTTATTCTTTTATTTTTCCATTCATTTACTTTTATATTTATTTATTCCAATATGTATTTAATTACAGATTTATTTATTTTAACATTTATTTCACAGAAAAGTTAGGTGCCATGAAAAATGAAACAAGTATTTGCATTATGGAGGACCAAACATACAGAAATTAAAAATGAATAAGTGAATAAATAAATGAATGAATGAATAAATAATTAGATAAATAGGTAAATAAATGTGATAATAGGAAAATGAATAAATGGCTTGATAAAATAATCCCCTAAATTTCTAATTTTCTTTTTATACATTTTTTTAAACATTTTTTTTACTTTTATTTTTAATTAATTATTTTTTTTATTTATTTTTATATTTATATATCAGATGCAATTAACTAATCATCTAATACCATTAAATATTAAGTGTCTATGAAATGTATTCTTTTATCAATTTTTAGGGCTTGTTTTTTTTTTGTTTGTTCTATGGATGGGTCAGCTAAACGGAGACTATTATTGTTCCTTTTAATTATACAAATACCTAATTAAAAGGTCTACAAAAACTCATCAGAGATCAGGTAGACACTGGTATGGCTCGGCACGGCTTGCTTTACTTTGGATCGGTTTGCAGTTTAGTCCTGCTTGGGTGATTATAGACTGATCATTGTGCCGCCACCTTGTCTTCTGACCATAATTTATTTTTCCCAACCACGTTCCTGGAGTAAAATGTTTGAGTAAAATGCACTTGAAACAGAGTATGCAAAGTAAATTTCAACCAAGTAGAAATTACTCAACGTTTAGCCAAGTTTGTTACTTCAATCTTTTCAATCAATCTTTTATTACAGACTCAAGGTCCAAATTTAAAAAGGAAAAAGGAAGAGAGGAGAAAAAAAAAGAAAAAAGACAATAGGACAACATATACAGCCCACTACCACACACAAAGAATTACAAAATACAACAATACCAGTGTCTCCACAGCTTTGACTGATATCGTGTACTAATCCCTACATTTGATAAACTCACAATAATCTAATTTTTAGAAGCATTTAGCTGGCAGATAAATCTATACATAAGATTTCGAAAGAGTGCTTTAAAAGTAATTACTCTTGCACTCTCAAACATTTCACTTGCACTATGCCATCTAGGTTTCTTTAGTAAGATTCTCATTGCATTATTATAAGCTTGCAGCTTCTGTAAACTAGGTGTTCTATAGTTGAACCACAAATGAGCAGTATAAAGTGTTGTACAATATGCTTTAAAAAGTGACACCTTCACCTCATCTGAACAGAAACTAAACTTAAGTAAAAGTATATTTGCCTGCATATCATACGGCGTTGCCTTTCAATATCCTCATCGTCTGTCATGCGTTCAGTGATGAAATGTCCAAGATATTTTCCTTTTGCACACACAGTGAGACTCTTATTGGACAACTTAAAAACTGGAAATTGTATACTTTTATCCTCCTTAATTCTGCAAATCATAACCACACTCTTATCAGGATTATATAAAATATCATGTTTAAGACCATAATTCGAACACATAGTTAAAAGCTGTTGAAGACTAGGGACTAAACACCACAAGATCATCTGCCTACATAATATGATTCACTAGAATACTTCCAATCAGTTTTACAGGCATTCAAACATTTAGATAGATCATCCATATAGAGATTAAACAGAATTAGGGACAAAATCCCTCCTTGTCTCACGCCATTACTAACCCCAAAAGGGGCAGACTTTATTGCCCCATTTTACTTGCACCATCTGGTGGGCATACCAGTAAGCCAGGATTCTCACAATATATTCTGGCACCCCTCGTTGTCTCATTTTAAAAAATAGTGTTGCGTGGTTAACCCGATCAAAGGCTTTAGATGCATCAATGAAGCACATAAAGACTGATGAGTTTTTATCTCTATACTTGTTTACTAGATGCAAAGATCAGTACCATGGTTAGCCTTAAAACCAAACTGCTTGTCTGTAGAATTAATAAATACATTTAACCTATCCAACAAGATTTTTTCCAACACTTTAGACAGGATATAGCTAAAGGTCTATAATTATCTAAGTTGCCTACCATTCCAGCTTTGTTCTTAATAACTGGCTCTAACAAAACAGACAACATTGAATCTGGTAACACACCATGAATCAAAAGGCCAGTAAAACAAACATATAATAAAGGGGCTATCCTCTTACTTCCATATTTAAGATGTTCAGCAGAAATATTATCTAGGCCACAAGTTTTATTTTGAGGCAATTTTCTTATAGCATGTTCCACCTCACATGACCTAATCACTATTGGATCATTAACTTGAATATCATCCACATTATACAATTCATTTTGAATGCAATTGAAAAGACTACAATAATGCTGTCTCCATAATTCTGCAATATTCTCTGCCCCAGAAACTTATTTTCTTTGTTAATTTTACTTAACTTGGTTAAGTAGATTTGACTTAATTCCATATAAAAACTTATTTAAGTTTTTTTTTTTCAGTGTGTGATTGTGATATCCAGCATGTAACAATGTTGTGAAAATCAGATATTCTGAAGAATAAAGAAAACACATTTTGTGCAAAAAGTTATTAACGACTCTGTTATTTAGACTCTCACAGACATCAACAAACAGCATTATGAAACTCAACAACGGTGACATGACACCCAGCATGCAATGCAGCTTGACTAATTTATGCAGTTGAATAATATTATTTAGATTTGAATATTTTTTTTGATTGTCACCATTGTTGAGGTTTGTATGATGAATGTTGATGTCTAAGTGTCATATTTTACACAAAAGATGCATTTTTGGAAGATCTCTGCGTTTTTCTTTATTCATAAATGCTAATTATGAATACTTAAATACTCAATCATTTCAGATATCTTTTTAATAATTGTCCAATTGTAATTGTCCAAGTTACATATATTGATCCTAAAATATTTTATGTAATAATCATAATGAATAATGGGATAACAGATCACTTTATTTTAAAATATAACATTATATAATCCTTAGAGAATTTAAGAATTCAACATTTTTACACAGAACCTCAAATACTCATGTTTCCCTCTACACACTACAGTCGAGTTCAGACTGCACGATTTTGGCTCGCTGACAGGTTTTGAGAAATAGCCGACAAATGCCCGAAATCACAGGCAAATCGGTGCTCATTCCCGCGACTGGCAATCACGCAGTGTGAATGAGCAAAGACGCGATCTGAGAGATTCAAAATCCTGCTGTGTGAAAAGTGTTCTGACTGAGAGAGCAAGATACGGAGCAGCGGGGAGTTCAGGGAGGAGTTATAAACCACAATATCAGCAAGCATGGCTTCGTTTCAGAAAAAGGCTTCTTCTCGGTCTATTTGGACCCAAGAAATGGGTTTTTTGTTTCTTGTTTTCGCTGCGAATCAGCGCACAGGCAATTCGTATTGCAAGCTTCTTGCGGGCTACCATTTTTAATAATAATCCCAGTCTCACGTGAGAACTCCGGTGTTACAATATATTCGGTTCCTGAAATATTCTGTTCCATTGGGTGGCGCTTACGCGAATATTCATGATATCCTCCTCTTGTGGGCGTGTCCTTGAGACAACGCGCAAGCGAATGGAACTGAAAATATTAGTACACGCTCCTCAAATCGCAACTGTTTAATGGATTATTTCGAAAAGGTTATAAAATATTCAATGTTAGTCAACAGTTCACATGTTCAAAACAATGCACAGACTCTAAAAACTCCTGGGTTATTTCTTTAACCCATTTTCTGGGTTATTTGTGTTGGGTTAAAATTATGGGTTATTTTTTCAGAGAGTAACCATTTTCTGGGTTATAGGGCTAATATTTTGACCCAATTCCTGGGTTGTTTAGGTTTCTGGGTTATTTTTCAAAGAGTAACCCATGTTCTGGGTTAACGCCCCTTCCCCCGCCCCCCGCTGTTGTTCTGGAATTTTCTCACAACAGTCGTTTGAATAACCGTCACTTGAACTTGAACGCGCTCGACCCGTTTTGGCCTGGGCTTCTTCGGTGCAACTTCATCGCGTATTCAAGGTAAGCAAGTATTTTCAGTGTCAATGTTACGTAAACTTTTCTGTGTCCATGTCCCCGTTGCTAGTTTAGCACCATTTGCTGAAAAAATGACCATGGCTTACCGTGGTAATTCTGTGGTTAGCATTTAGCCGCCCGCGGATATCGCGACAAAATCTAATAGTTTTAAGTCCGTGTAAAGTCAAAATAAATGTGTTTTGAGCTTGTCAGACTAAATAAGAAAGTGTTATTAACCACCCAGACAAATTTGAATGATTAAAAATAACGATAAGTTCATGAAATTAGGTGTCAAAATGGTTGAAATGCTTTTTTACACATCGTTGAGAAATACCTATTTAATGTGTTTAGAAGAAAATGACTGAATTCACTTTACACGGTCTTTAAATTCTATTTTTCATAAACTGTGCTGTACTTATCTCATTGTTATAATACTGGTAATAATACAATAAGTACAGTGCAGCTAGTGGCGACTAATTTTTTACCTCTAATACACCACGTCCAACTGCGTTCTCGCTCTGACAACGGCAGTGATGTCTCGCACATAAACTTCAATGAGAGCCAGACATCACTTCCGTTATCAGAGCGTGATCTGACATCACCAAGCGAATGCTGAACGCAGTAGGACATAGTGGTGTTTTAGAGGTAAAAAATGATATAAATACAGTTCGGTTTCTCGCACAAACCGATCGTTTCGTGTCTTAGGACATCAATGTGTCGTCACGAGCCGCAGGGTTTAATTTGGATTTGTCTATGCATGTTTATTGACTCGTATAAATTGTGTTACCATTGACACGCATTATAAGACTGACAGACATCAACGGTTTGAGTTAAAAATCTTCATTTGTGTTCTCCTGAAGAAACAAAGTCACCTACATCTTGGATGCCCTGGGGGTAAGCAGATAAACATCACATTTTCATTTTTGGGTGACCCTTTAAATGTGTCAGTGCAAGATTTTGTGACAGTCACAACTTCTTCGACAGTGGGGAATGCATATCTATAATAACCCTTATAGTTAAAAGATACTCGTGCCTTGTCTTTAAGCTGTTATGGATAATAATGGGCCTGATATTCACCTTTGCATTAATGTCATTATTACACTTGTTAATGAAAGAAAAGATGGACAGTATAGACTGTCATTCACACAAAATGGGTAATGCTGCAAAAGAACCACATTAGTTAACTAGCAAAT
>RJVU01038599.1:1710613-1721244 GCA_003731715.1 Anabarilius grahami | reverse complement strand
GCACATAAACAGAGGATTGAAGAACACTTCAATTCTTCAGACCCCAGGCGTATGTGGCAAGGCATACAATCTATCACAGATTACAAACCACCTAACACTGTGCCCCCCTCCAACTCTGCCTCCCTCCCCGACGAGCTCAATCACTTTTATGCTCGTTTTGATAAAAATAATAAGGAGATCTCACTCAAAGCTGAGCATCAACCCAGTGAACTGCCTCTCACTCTCCACCTCAGCTGTTTACTCCACTCTGCGTAAGGTGAATGCACGGAAGGCAGCTGGACCTGACGGAATACCTGGTCGTGTGCTTAAAGCCTGTGCGGAGCAACTGGCTGAGGTCTTCACGGACATTTTCAATCTGTCCTTGGCCCAAACAACTGTCCCCACTATCTTCAAAACCTCCACCATCGTACCAGTACCAAAACACTCCACTGCCTCGGTCCCTAACGACTTCCGTCCTGTTGCACTCACCCCCATCATTGCCAAGTGCTTTGAAAGGCTGATTGCATCCCACTTACAATCCGGTCTCCCTGCTACACTAGACCCATTTCAATTTGCCTATCGCCACAATAAGTCAACAGAGGACGCCATCTCTACGGCACTTCACTCTGCCCTCACCCACCTGGACAGTCAAAACACACATGTGAGAATGCTGTTCATAGATTTCAGTTCTGCATTTAATACTGTAATCCCTCCCAAGCTGATCTCCAAGCTAAGCCAGCTTGGAATCAGCACATCCATCTGCAATTGGATTCTAGACTTTTTGACTAACAGACCTCAGTCTGTTAAATTAGATAACCTCTCCTCCTCCATCATCACCCTGAACACCGGCGTGCCACAGGGTTGCGTACTGAGCCCTCTCCTGTACTCCCTATTCACCCATGACTGCGTTCCTGTTTATGGCTCCAACTCCATAATCAAATTTGCAGATGACACCACGGTGGTAGGTCTGATCAAAGATAATGATGAGTCAGCCTACAGGGATGAGGTGCAGCACCTGGCTGTGTGGTGTGCCACCAACAATCTAGAACTAAACACCCAGAAGACAAAGGAGATCATCGTGGACTTCAGGCGGACTAGGAGACATGCACACACACCCATCTACATCAACGGGGCTGTAGTGGAGCGTGTGTCGGGTTTCAAGTTCCTTGGCATCCACATTTCTGATGACCTCACCTGGTCCCACAACACCTCCACTCTGGTCAAAAAGGCACAGCAGCGCCTTTACTTCTTACGGAGCCTTAAGAAAGTTCACCTGAATCCCAGGATCCTTGTGGAATTCTACCGCTGTACCATTGAGAGCATACTCACAAACTGCATCTCAGTATGGTACAGCAATTGCTCCGCATCTGACCTCAAAGCACTCCAGCGAGTGGTGAAAACTGCTCAACGGATCACCGGCACCCAGTTAACTTCCATTGAGAACATCTATCACAAGCGCTGTCTGGGCAGGGCTAGAAACATCATCAAGGATGCCTCTCACCCTAGCCATGGACTTTTCACTCTCCTTCCATCCGGCAGACGTTACAGGAGCCTACACTCTCGGACTAGCAGGCTCAGGAAGAGCTTCTTCCCCGAGGCCGTGACCCTTCTGAACGCCACACCACCAATCTAACTGGCACTTGCTTTATTACTGCACTGGTCACAGTACCTTAAATACATGTACTTGCACTACTCATATTTTGCACAGACTGCACACGTTAGTTTGCATAGAACTAATTTTAACAATACTTTTGCACACTCATCCAACTGTATTTATTACCACTGTTCTCACGTTTCTGCTGCTCATAATGTGTATATATAATCCTACATTGCTCTGTTCATAATGTACATACAATCCTACACTGCATTCCTATTTATATTCTGTATATACTCTGCTCAATACTGTATATAGCAACCCCACTGTACATTCTGTAAATCATAGCTTCACTTACTCTGCACTTAATGTATATAAAACACTATATTCTTGCACTTCTGGTTAGATGCTAACTGCATTTCATTAGCTCTGTACTTGTACTCTGCATAATGACAATAAAGTTGAATCTAATCTAATCTAATCTAATTACAGTGTGACCTAAGATAAATAGGTCCAAGTGTGTAGAGTTTATGTAGAGTTTAATTTAATTGAATGCAATAAAAATGTAAAAGTGCTTGAAGTGTGTAAGTGCCTGAAGTTTTATTTTCTGAAATAAGGCATACTGGCATAGTAACCCAAGTTAGGTTATTTTTGACCTTTGACCTTTTGTTAAAAAGGGACCTACTAATTTCTGGGTTATTTCAACCCAGATATTGGGGTTGTTCTTTTGACCCAGAAGTTGGGTTATATTAACTACAATGTTGGGTTATTTTAACCCAACATTTGGGTCAGGTATTTCACCCAGAAGTTGGGTCAAAAAGAATAACCCATTTTTCTGGGTTGAAATAACCCAGAAATTAGTTGGTCCCTTTTTAACCCAGGATTTGGGTCAAAAATAACCCATTATGGGTTATTTTTGACCCAGGAGTTTTTAGTGTGTTGTGTAATATGATAAATCGTCTGAGCTATATTTTGCCTGATTGAGTACAGGACAGGCATTCAGATAAACAGTTTGGGATGGGAGGATTTTTTTTTTCAAATCTTTTGCGTTCCCTCGCAAAACTTTTGCGTTCCACCGAGAAACTTTGCGTTCCCACGCAAAACTTTTGCGTTCCCTTGCAAAGTTATAATCGTTCCCTTGCTGTGTGCTCGGACAAACACTTCCTCTTTAATGTCCCGCTGACTGGCAGTAGTGTTTCAGTAGTAACATACGTTAATAATGCACACAAATAATGCGCAGCTCTTAGAGTTTGAACTTGTTGGACTCAAATATAAAGTAATGCAGTCAGTGCCTATGTTAAGCAGTTCCAGTGTTCGAACTATACCGTGGACTTTGGGGGAGCCCACTTTTTTTTCTTTTTCTTTTTTATATGAGGGGCCCCGGGGGGTGTCGTGCGCTTGCGCGTGCTTCAAAAGAGGGCTTACAATGATTTACAAAGATACATAACAGCTACGACTGTGTACACTACTTGCTTTATGCAAGCATACAGGATTTACCCTACATTATCGACACGAATTGATGGGTCAAAACAACAAACAGCCACCCACAAACAGGGGCGTAAATTTCATCGGGCAGTAGGGGAGGGACAATAAACATAAAATTTCTCAAGAGCAATTTTTGGAGGGGACACAAATAATACAGCCAAAATTTTACTTATAAAGAATATATGTTATGTTACACAGAAGAAAACCTTACTACTATTATTATTGTATCATGTAGACTGTGCCATTATGCTAAATTTTTCTCATTGGTTCAATAAAACTGACTAAATTGACCAAAATATTCAAAAGAATGTATTTATTGGAATATTTTTGAAGTTGTTTGCAACCAAAATATGATGAACACACTGAGCAAAACCAAACACACAACAGTAAATCAATTAGCCTTATTACAATTCACATATTCTTATCACAATGTAAATTGATGTTCGTGTGGGTGACTTAGTATCCAACAAGCTATAGTAAACAAGCTACCAAACAAGCTAGGTAACATTATAATCGCTAAAATAGCGGACTCACGGAAAAAAAAAAAAATGTTATCATCTTTTTGTTGTTGTTGTTATGACTAATTACTCAGCGTCGTCAGCATTAAAGCAAAAATAACCACTTCATCCGATGTTTTTGAATAAAACAGCCTTGACAGCCTACTTACTGAACTCCTCTCATCTACAGTCTGAAGAACTGTTTTCTCTCCCGCCGGCGCCGCCGGACTTGTAAACAAACCACTGTGAGGCACGGGAGGGGTGACTCAAAATGTTTCTAAACTTAAAACGCCTGTTTGCGTTTGTATTGCTTTACTACTTACACAATTATTTTAAGTATATGTCATTTATTTTACAATACTTGGAGTGGTTTTTAATTATATTTTTTGGGGGGACAGCACTCAGATAGGGGGGGTCCTGACCCCCCTGTCCCCCCCGCGATTTACGCCCCTGGCCACAAATAGTCTATAAACAAAGCATCAGGCTGTCTGAGTTCACATGAACGGTTAAAGTTACTCGTCAGGCTACAGAAGAATACCAAAATTCCTCCGTTAAATTAGGTCTAGGTCTAGGACATCGAGAGTCACGCAGACCTATAACAACCCAGCCACAACACATAATTGCGAATAACATGCCTCACCTTAACACAGGTCTGGGGTCAGCTTCCTTTGCTGTTCGAGTTAACATGTGCTAAACATGAGTGGAATTTGCATCGCAGCGCCCCCACATGACAAGAATAGCATGTATAGTTATCTTTATTGAAGTGAATTAGGTTTAAATCGCCGTCATGCATGAATGAATTATATATATTTTTTGCAATTTTACACACAATAATCCACGATTAACACATTACACAAAACTGAAATTGCACGTCAAAATAATACATTGTCAATATTTTTTGAGACCCCCCAAAATTTCACAAATCACGTTTTCAGGGGAGCCATGTCTTATTAAGGGGAGCCGAGCTCCCCCTAGCTCCCCCGTAGTTCGCACTTCGCACCCTGAGCAGTTAAGTAAAGTTGGCAATATATTCACAGATTCGAGCTTCCCGGATCAATGACTCGTGAGCTAAACGTTGTTAAAACACAAATGCCAATCATAGTAACCTAGACAACAAGTACAACAACCCAATTTTCCTCAAATGTGCTTTATGCACCACAAGTACAATGGAAGGTGTTGCCTTTCTAATAATATAAAAGAGAGAGCATATGCAGCACATTAATTTGAATTAGCTAACATAATGTGTCTCTTTAATTTAAAAAAGTTTCAGTGGGGATGGGATGGGGAAAATACCATATGATCAAGGAAACTAAACACTTACTAAGAAACAACTGTTTTGTCATCTAACTCTACATTTACAGTAATAAAGGAGTAATAAAAATGCTATTTGCATGAAGAATATTCATTTTCTTTATTTACTTTGTCTAGAGAGTACTTCAAGATGAGAAGAAACTCTCTCAGTAAAAATGACTGGGTGGACATAAAATGGATTGGAGGAAAAATCAACCATTCATTGCAACAAGACTGGTACAGCTGTGGAGTCTTTGTTTTGCAGGTTGGTTTTCCTGCATGTACTACATGAAGAAAAACAAGTTCTTATACAGGCTAAACTATATTTATAATTTATAGTTCTTATAAATTTGTGGAGAAGAATATTGATATGAGTCAGTTTTATAAGATCTTTAAAGTGTAGTAAAACAACAAAGGGGTTGGTACAAGAATAAGGCTAACTATAGGAAGGGTCAGATTAGACTCTATATTGTGTGGAGGCTTAGACTCTTTAATGTTTGTTCATTGCAAATTATGTGAACAGAGTACTGAATATCATTTATGCGTGTTTTTATTTTTATTTTCTTCCTTTTTATCTTTTTTTTTTGTATGTATGGCTGCTATGGTAAATCTCCCCTAGACAGAAACAAAATGAACTTATCTTGTTTTATGTAGATGGCAAAGCAAGTTGTTGATGCTTTCCCAAATATCCCTTGGCATTTGAATTTAAACTTTTCCAAGGAGAAATTAGAACATCTGCGATTGGCAATGGCAGAGGAACTTCTAAAAACCTCAGGTAAGTTATTTCTAATTCAAAAAAGGCCATTTAATGTCATTTAAATTATGGTATAAAGTATAGACTTGTTTTATCACAGAAATATGTGTACCATTATTATCACATTAATATGTATCATTTGCCAACACAGCTAAACATATAACTGTATGTTTTCAGTGTTCAAGAAGGAGCATTATTGCTCAGTATGTGCTGCTGATGCCTCAAAACCCACTGATGATCCAGCAAAAACATTTTGGGTGGGCAATGTCGCATTGATAATACACATTTTATGGGCATACTTATGCATGTAACATCACAAAGAAACATTTTTACACAGACATGTTACAAAATCAGCCATATTCAAACTCATTCATATCACTTTATATCCTGACCGCAAGAAAATAAACAAAAAACTGGCAGTGTTTTTACATTCTAAATCTACTAAGGCCAGTGCAGCGTCTTGGCCCCACCCCTTCATCTTCCCTAACACGGTCTACATCAGAAAGCATTCCTCCAGTCAGACATTAGACTTATTCAGACTGTCTAAAAAAGTAGTAAATACTATTGAGAGAGAGAGGGAGAGAAGGAGAGTAATTGATTACTAATCAATTTGATAATATTTTTTTTTTTTTTCAGATTGAATGTCATCGTTGTCAGAGGTGGTTCCATGGCATGCCTTTCCATGTCTAAGAGACAGTTCAAGAAGGCTCAGAAGGTTGAATGGAAGTGTTCTTTATAAGTTATTTTATTCCAACTGACAATCTGTCTGTATACAAATATTGTACATAGTTCCCTGCATGCTTTCTTTCACAATTTGTCAGTGGTGGCCAGCAGACAGAAAATAAAATGAAGAAAATAAATAAAAATATATTGAAATGTTTGTGTATCATCTGTTCAGTTAATCATTTCATTATTAAGACATCAATTTTTTGGTTCTATTTTTTGTAGGATTTTGGCATATTTATGTATGAGCGTATATACAGTAATGAAAAATAGCCATTTTTACACATGATTTGGCAGTTTATTTTAATAAATATCAAAAATATAAAAGGTGTGCATCATAGCTGACATGTAGATGAACACTTTACAGTTGGTTTTATGACTGTAAATTATTCCCTTCAAATGTTATTGAGCTTTAAATTATGGCATATTTATGTATGAGCGTATATACAGTAATGAAAAATAGCCATTTTTACACATGATTTGACAGTTTATTTTAATAAATATTAAAAATAGGAAAGGTGTGCATCATAGCTGACATGTAGATGAACACTTTACAGTTGGATTTATGATTGTAAATTATTCCCATCAGATGTTATTGAGCTTTAAATTATGGCATATTTATGTATGAGCGTATATACAGTAATGAAAAATAGCCATTTTTACACATGATTTGGCAGTTTATTTTAATAAATATCAAAAATATGAAAGGTGTGCATCATAGCTGACATGTAGATGAACACTTTACAGTTGGATTTATGATTGTAAATTATTCCCTTCAAATGTTATTGAGCTTTAAATTATGGCATATTTATGTATGAGCGTATATACAGTAATGAAAAATAGCCATTTTTACACATGATTTGACAGTTTATTTTAATAAATATCAAAAATATAAAAGGTGTGCAGCATCATAGCTGACATGTAGATGAACACTTTACAGTTGGTTTTATGACTGTAAATTATTCCCTTCAAATGTTATTGAAGTTAGAATCATGCATACCAATTTCGGATGTAACTTTAGAGACGGTCCCTAAATTTGCGAATATCAAACATCTAACGTCAAACCAAATTTATACCAGTTCCAACAAGTTCAAACTCGAGCTGCGCATTATTTGTGTGCATTATTAACGTATGTTACTAACTGAAACACTACTGCCAGCCAGCGGGACATTAAAGAGGAAGTGTTTGTCCGAGCTCACAGCAAGGGAACGATTATAACTTTGCAAGGGAACGCAAAAGTTTCTCGGTGGAACGCAAAAGTTTTGCGAGGGAACGCAAAAGATTTGAAAAAAAAATAAATCCTCCCATCCCAAATTTTTTTTCCACCAGCACTTAAAATTTCCTCCCTTCCGATTTTTTTTTCCCACCACCATGTCCCTTTGAAATGACTTTGAAACTCGGAAGGACTGTACAATTGGACGACATGATCAACAAAGTGAAGAATTTTAGGGACATTCTAGGAGAAAGACACATTTCTTATGACCTTTCTCTCTCTCAAAAGCAACTTGCTACTGACTTTAATGTATGAAATCCTTTAAACCTTTCTTTTATTTTTGCTGAATGACCTGCAGTGTGGCCAGTTTATTTTTTACATGACAGAAAAGTTTCACTTGATGCAAGTTGTAACATTTACCACTGTAGACCAGACATATTTGTTTATCCTATTACTAAATAAGCCCTTTTAAGTAATTAGCACTGTTCACCTTTGGTAATTCTCCTCATCATAACCATCTTCATGTAAAAACCGTGGTATTTCAACTGCATCCACTTCGTCTGCGATAGAAAACGCGAACGCGATCTCTTTCATTTCTGCTGAAGTTAGCAGTCGGCAAGACAGCGGGATTCCGGAACTGTCCGTCTTGCCTGCACTTTTTTCACTCCTCCCCTCACTGCAGCCGCCTACTCTCGGCTGAATTTCAGGCGAGGCTAGGCGCATCTCATACAAGCCTAGTGCAACACCGGTCTTGCACGCGTGATATCGCGTTGTTTCCTTGTCACATCTCGCGTGTGATTGGTTGTGAAACGTAGTTTGCGTGCCAGACAGAGTTGTCGGCGATTCTTCCTATTGTAAAGTAATGCGGTGTGAAACCTTCTGTCGCCGATCCATCGTGCTTTGTGAACACAGCAGCGACGGAATGCTGGCCAAGATAGTCACGCTCACACAGTCACCCGACTACTTTGAAAATCGTGCAGTCGTCTTCTTCTTCTGTAGTTTTTACTGGCAGTTTGCAAACAGCGTGCATTACCGCCATCTTCTGGACTGAGGTGTGAACTCATTTGGATAATTATATTACGGTACCATATGTGAGAAAAAGAAAGAAAAAGAAAAAAAAACTTTTATATACACTAAGTGGGGTTATGATTTCTTCCTATACTATATCCTGTTTGCTAGTTGAGTTTCTTTCAGATATATGATTACTATGGCGTTAATTTGACTCCATAGATTACAGCTTTAATTAAAGATTGTTCACCTGACATACCGAATAATTTTTTTAAACACAGTTCATTATTTGTTATTCTTTCTAGTTCTTTCCTTTTTTCAGAGTATTTTCTACATCTCAGGAGAATATGTTCAACATTCTCTACCTCTCCACAGTGTGTACAAGTCCAGTTTGGTGTTAGCCTATTATCCTTAAACAGCCATTTAAACTTGTGTGTCCTATTCTCAATCTTGTGATCATATTTTCTTCCTGCCTACTCAGCCCACTATATTTTTTACCTATTACTTCTTTTTGAATGCTGTACAAATGTCTTCCTTTCTTCTCCTGATCCCATGTATCCTGCCACCTTCTATTTATACTATCTTTAATAATAACTTTAATTTCTGACTTGCTTAATGGTACTTTTATTTCTATTTCATCTGCCTTCATGATCTTGATCTTTTGCTAATTTATCTACTTTTTCGTTTCCTTTAATACCTACATGTGCTGGAATCCAAGTAAACTCTATATAAATGTTTTGCTGACCTAATCTAAAAATTAATTGACTTATTTCATCTAGAAGATGAGACATGGAATCGGAACAGATGACTGTCCTATGTGGTTTTACTTCCTCCACCCATTGCAGTGCTATGATAATGGCCATTATTTCTGCTGAGAAGACAGATAGGTGATCTGTAATTCTTTTTTGAATCATAATATTGTATTTTGAAATGAATACTGCTGCACCTGTTTTCCCAGTAATTGGGTCTTTAGACGCATCTGTATATATCTGTACTGCATCATTATACCAGGTTTCTATATATTGTTGGATATTTTGATATCCGCCTTCATTTTGTATAATATTTTTCACTTCCATGTTTACTATAGGGTAACAAAATAGCCATGGAGGGATGGCAGTAATACTCATTGTTTTACAACATTCAATAGTGTCTATCCCCATTTCTTTTGCCTCTTTTCCCCCACTCCATCCAAAAGTACTGACATTAGTCCGACCATACTCCCAGCACTCTTCAAGTACCTTTTTTGAAGGATGTGATTTTCCATGTCCCTGCAGACTTATCCAATAAGACATTTTAAGTTTCAGTCATCTAATATTCAATGGCATCTTTCCTACTTCTACTTGTATTGATGCTACTGGCGATGTTTTAAAAGCTCCACAACACAAGCGGAGGGCCTTAGATTGCATCTTATCCAAGACTGTCAATAAGGATTTAGCTGCAGAATTATACACTATGCATCTGTAATCAAAAACAGATCGAATTAGAGCAATATATATCATCTTCATAGATGCTCCAGATGCACCCCAATTATATCCTGACAGACATTTAAGTACATTAATACCTTGTTTACATTTATCCACCATTTTTTGGATATGAATTTTAAAAGTACGTTTATTATCAAACCATACTCCTAAATATCTTATTACCTTTTCTTGTTTGAGAGATTGTCCATACAATTTAATATCTAATCTAGGGTTTTCCCGTTTTTTAGAGAGACATACAGGTACTTCTCAAAAAATTAGCATATTGTGATAAAGTTCATTATTTTCCATAATGTAATGATAAAAATTAAACTTTCATATATTTTAGATTCATTGCACACCAACTGAAATATTTCAGGTCTTTTATTGTTTTAATACTGATGATTTTGGCATACAGCTCATGAAAACCCAAAATTCCTATCTCAAAAAATTAGCATATTTCATCCGACCAATAAAAGAAAAGTGTTTTTTATACAAAAAAATTCAACCTTCAAATAATTATGTTCAGTTATGCACTCAATACTTGGTCGGGAATCCTTTTGCAGAAATGACTGCTTCAATGCGGCGTGGCATGGAGGCAATCAGCCTGTGGCACTGCTGAGGTGTT
>RJVU01038599.1:1666476-1709050 GCA_003731715.1 Anabarilius grahami | reverse complement strand
CCAATTAAACATTTTACCACCTATTTCCATTCTATTCAATTTAATTAAAAGCCCTTCCTTCCATAACATGTCATAAGCTTTTTCTATATCAAAAAATGTTGCTAAAACATATTCTTTATTTACTTGTGCTTTCCGTATTTCATTCTCCAAACAAATTACAGGATCAATAGTTGTTCTTCCTTTTTGAAAGCCGCTCTGATAAGGAGATAAAAGATCTCTTTTTCCAATTTCATATACTAATAGTAGTTATTATTTTTTCCATAAGCTTACAAAGGTTAGATGTCAAAGCTATTGGTCTGTAACTTTTAACATCTGTTTTATCCTTTCCAGGTTTTCCTATCGGGACTATTACTGAATGCTTCCAGCTAGTAGGTATCTTCCCTTGATCCCAAACTTTGTTATAAAGCTTTAAAATTACATTTTTAGCTACATCACTCAGTTGTTCAATCATTTTATACACAATACCATCTTTCCCTGGTGAAGTGTTTCTAACCCCTAAAAGTGCTCTTTTAAGTTCAAACAATGTTAACTTCATATCAAGTGGGCTGTCTTTTATTTCCTTTGTTCCCAATTCATCTTTGTTTTCCTCAATTACCTTCTTTCTCCATGCTACCTCCTCATTAGATAGATTTTGAGAGCTATGCACTTTAACAAAAGCCTTCGCAAGCATCTCTGATTTCTCTTCGTTTGTAATTGCAATTATATCATTGTTTTTAAGCACAGGCAAAGAAAATTCCCTTCTAATGCCTCCCATTTTCCTTATTATTCCCCAAATCTCACTGACCTGGATTTCTGTCCCAATATTACAACAAAAATCCCTCCAATATTTCCGTTTTGCTTCTCGTACAATTCTTTTAACTTTTGCTTGTGCTTTTTTTTATTCCATTAAATTGTTAAATGAATGATTTGATCTAACAATTTTAAAAGCTTTATTCCTTTCCTTTACTGCTTTTTTACACTCAATTGACCACCATGGTACCATTTTCTTTTTCCTTGCCCTAGATGATTTACCTATAACTTCTTCTGCTGATTCCTGTATTATATTTGTAATCCTATTTATTTCCTCAATATCATCACTCAAGTATGGCATAACCTCTATTAGTTTATTACTTGCTTTAAAACTATACAGATCCCAGTTAGCATCTTTTATTCTCCATCTTGAAAGCCAGTTCTCCTCTACTTGTAAATTTTGATTTCTTATTTTGATCCAGATAGGACTATGATCACTTCCAATTGTGCTTTCTTCAACAACATCCCACTGACTTTCCCCTGCCAACTGTTCTGATACTATTGTAAGATCAATAGCTGACTTCTTACCATGAACTACATCATACCTAGTGCCTCTTCCATCATTCAAACATACTAATCTGTTTTCATCCATATTCCTCAATAATCATCCCATTCCCATCTGTTTTTGTACTCCCCCACAACGTGTTATGAGCATTAAAATCTCTGCATATTATAATTTTGCCATTTCCCTCCCTATGTATATTATCAAGCATCTCTTTTGTTATCTTTTGGCAGGGATTATAAAAGTTTACTATTTTAATTTTTGTTTTGTTGACCCATATTTCAATTATAACCATTTCCAATTCTTTTTCAACACTGACATTTCTATAATTACAACATTGTTGAATGAAAGTAATCACTCCACCTCCTATTGCAGAACTTCTATCTTTCCGTATTGCTGTATAACCATATATTATAAAATCAAGTGAAGGTTTTAACCAGGTTTCTTTAACACATATTTGGTTTAACGGGCAATTCTTCTATAAAATGTTTTAGTTCTTGTCCATTAGCAATTAGACTTCTGGCGTTCCATTGTAAAATGGATAATACCATCAATGTCCGCCACCACCACATGTTGATTGTGTTTCAGATGTCCCTGCTGTTAACATTGCATTGATTGATTCGACTGATAGTTCCTCTATTCCTAGGTATCTTTCTGCCGCTTTTGTGATTATTTTGATCCTTTCTGTTCTACTCTTTGTTTGGGCTGAGCAGTTGATTACTTCTACTATAAATATTCCAAATTTCTTCTTTTCCACAATTAATGTGTCATTTGTTGTTTTGCAGCTTTTTTTGTGTTACATTTTGACGCAATTTGCGCAAATTACAAAACAAAAAAATGGAAAAATAGAAAATCGGTTAGATTTCATTTATTCAAATGATTGTTTCTAAAGTCGTAATTTAGCCAAAGTAAAATTGAAAAAAAGGGGGGAAAAGTTGCAAATATCCATTGATGATGTAACCGAAAAACAATTTCCAATTTTTCATTTTTGCATTTGCATTGTATGGTCTGAAAATTGAATTGTGAAGCGTTACACGGACCCTGAATGAATGTGCGTTTTCAACGACTGAATGAATGACTCGCACATAAAATACACATAAAATACATTTATTTTCATATTTACACTTTACATAGACTATTTTTACTTAAAATATCAAACTTTTAAATGTAATTTTTTTTACATATTTCTAAATTCAAAATAATTATATTTCAAAACATTTGTACAACATTATTTACCAATGAGCTGCATTAAGCAGTCTGTCTAAAAACCACTTCAGAGCTTCTGTGCCACCTCTGCAGTGCAAAGATTTTTGATGATTTATTTTGAACAACCTGATTGAGTCTTATTGTTCTAACTGAATTTATTATTTAACATTCAAAAGTAATTTTTCTGTTTTAATTTAAGAAATTGATGAAATATGATGCATACATTTAATAAGATTAGGTGAAAAAAAAATGCTCTTATAATGGTAAAAATGCCTGTG
Organism: Anabarilius grahami; assembly: GCA_003731715.1. Taxonomy (NCBI): domain Eukaryota; kingdom Metazoa; phylum Chordata; class Actinopteri; order Cypriniformes; family Xenocyprididae; genus Anabarilius; species Anabarilius grahami. The sequence continues at coordinate 1,706,275 of RJVU01038599.1, read as the reverse complement.
GAAATTAATTTAAAGGGGCAAATATTGCCCGGTAGTATATTAAGTTAGTGTCTGTTATTGATCAGAAAGTGCTCCTAAATTTTTTTTCATAAGGAGCACAAGTGTTACCGTAGAGCCCTGCATAAGACACATATAAACCTATGCATATATATGAAACCAAGATATTTGGATATTTGCATATTTGGAACATCTTTTTCAGATGCATGTTAATTCCCTATATACATCAAATACAAATGGTAATTAACATCCATCTGAAAATATCCTCTTGGTTCCAAATATGCATCTTGGTTTCATATATATGAATAGGTTTATATGTGTCTTATGACATAGTACCTTTAAATAAATGAAATATGTAAATATGTTTCTGTTTATTAAATAGGTAAATATGTTTAAAAAAAAAAATGTACAGCCTGTTGTACAGACTCTTGAAAGATGTTCATGTCCGGACATTTAGACAACAGACTGAGGCTTCTGAGACTGAAGAGAGAAAGGGACTTCCTTATTTTTCACACAGAGTTACTTATTCGTGTCTCTCAGTTGGTGCACTTTTGACCACAGCTCTGTGGCTGACACTAACAATTAGGCCTATGTAAGACAAAAAAACAATACAAGAGACATTTAAAGAGGAAGACAACATAACAACAGCCCATATACCCCTTAGGCCTATTATTTTGCCTGTCTCTTGTTTTGTTGATTGTTATTACACCCCCAGGGTTTGGGGTATCCAGTATATGCAATTCACAGGGCCGCTGCACGAGAGGGGGTGCCTTTGCGCCATAAATCATTTTTTGAAAATCTCCTTTAATAAAACTTTTTAAATAATCAAAAGTTATTTGTTAAATTGTGAAAGAAAACATTTTCATTTCACTTGGGTTTAGCATTTTAAATGAGTGAAAAAAAAAGTATTTTATTAGCCTATCAATATCAACCCCTCACTCTCCAAAATTACTTTAATAAGTCTATGACCACAAATGGATAGAGGTGGGAGGCGTTCTGGGGTACAGAACAGAAAAAGAAAAAGGGGAAATTATAAGCTTAAAGCATTAGTCGTCCCAAACCCGTAAGACCTCCATTCATCAATGGAACACAAATTAAGATATTTTTGATGAAATACGAGGGTTTCTGAATGACACATATAGGCAGCAACATCATTGCACCTTTTGAGGTCCAGAAAAGCATTAAAGACATTGTTAAAATAGTCGACGTGACTACTGGTTCAATTTTTATGTTAAGAAGCAACAAGAACACATTTTGTGAGGAAAAATGACAACTTTATGCAACAATTTCTTCTCTTCTATGTCAGTCTCCTACGCTGTTGATGTAGTGAATGCAGTGCAGCGCTTCTGTGTTTACGTCCGAACTGCGGCTCATTATTGGCAACGCTGTACACGTGAGCAGCATGATGCATGCGTGTGATGCTGACGCAGGAGCCGGCCAATAACGAGTCAGTGTTCTGACGTAGAACACAGAAGTGCTGCACTGCGTTCACTACGTCAACTGCGTAGTTCATCTTTTTCACAGAATTCATTGCTTTTTCAGAGATGAACTTTATCCTCAAATCAGTGAGGCTCAGATCAATGAGGCCTACAATCAATCAGTTTAAAAAAATACAAAACATGTCTTTACTGAACGAAAACATGTTGACAGAAAAGATTGAATTCAGTAATAGGTGATAACGAGTGATTTATAAGCTTTTTTTTTTTGTTGGATGGTCCTTTTTGACTGGGAACATCACAAGTGTTAGTTATAGTTATAGGTAGTTTTCAACACAACTTTTTTTAATGAAGTTGTGCAATTTTTGGCATGGATTGATTGACCGGGAACACATCAAGTGTGACTTTGTGCCATTTTGTACAAAACAAGAGCATTTCAAAACAAATTTCCTGGTTAAACATTAAAGCACATTAGTGTGCTAAACTGTGCATTTTTTTCATATTTTATGTCAACTTGACAAAAGTATCCACAAAACACTTTTTTTCACTCAAAAAAAGTTACATAAGCTCAGATATTAAGGCCTATGATCGATCAGTATGATCGAAGTAAATGCAAAATTTGTCCTAATTGAAAGAAAAAAAACTGACAAAATGATTGAATCCAGTATTTGGTGATAAGGTAGCATAACGGGAGATTTATAAGCAATTTTTTGCAGGCCGGTCATTTTTGACAAGGAACATCACAAGTGTTATAGGGTTTTCAACAGCTTTTTTTTATTATTATTATTGAAGTTGGGTAATTTTTGGCATGTATTGATTGTATTGTTGCTTTTAATGTGCAATTGTCTATTTGTGTTGTTTGTAATGTGCAATGGTGGCAAATGTGCCATGACTAACCTCAGCAAATGTGCAGTTGTGCCTCTGGTTGTAGATATAATTTTGAAAAGTATATCATAAAAAATGGAATCACGACTTATGGGGGAAAAAACTGCTGCGCATGCTTATAATAAACAGGTGATTTATTGTGCGTTGTTATTTTTTTTCCACCAGCAAGTTCATCTTCTTCTAGGGTTTATTTAGGCAGTTGGCAAACAACGTATTGGTGCATTACCGCCTCCAACTGGTATGGAGTGTGGACCAGAATGTCTTAAACTAACTTAAATTATTTTCTCTAAGATATTGAAACAATAACTTATAACATTTTAATATTTTGACTCTTTTTCGCAGAAGATCCTTTGAATCAAAACATATTTTCATCTGTCCTAATTTTTGGATCAAATGTCTTCTTTCTCTTTCATATTTCTGACAACATATCATAACATGTTCTACTGTCTCTTCCTGCCCACAGAAATCACAATTCCCTGTGTTATGTTTACCTATTTTGAACAGTCTTCCATTAAGTCCAGTGTATCCAAACCTATAAGCCGCGATATTATCTCGTCTCTCCTATTCCTTCCTGTGTACCTCATTTCTCCCAGTTTCCTTTAAATCCTGTGAAACCATTGCCCTTTTCTTGTTTCTTCCCATTGCCTTTGCAATCTTTCCTTCAATCTCTTTTTAATAATGCTCTTGGTTTCTGCCCTGCTGATGCTAACTCTAAAATCAATGTGATTACTTTTAGCAACTTCCTTTGCTATTTTACATTCCATTTCATTTCCTTTAACTCCATGTGTGCTGGTATCCACAAAAATACCACACACCAGTAAGTTGTTAGCTGTTGCACATTATCAAATCACAAGATGGCGCAGTGGCCACATCAGGTGCACACTTTTGGCTTCTTCTTCTTCTTCTTTCTATTTTCCCTAAGTATTAATAATATGCAATTCTTATGAACAAAAGCCTGGATAGACAGTTATTAGAATGAACTGCTCAGTGTGTTGCAATGGCTTTTCAGGTTGTGTTGAAACCTGTTTCCTCCAGTAGGTTTTACTGACAGGACTTCTGCTAACTCTTCTTCTGACCATCTGAGTAATACTTTCTATTAGAACTAAACTTGATGTGAGTTTCACTTCCTTTGTTCAGTTGCACTGCAATGTCCGGCACAGCCTAAAATAACTGAATCTCTTGTGTAAACAACAAAGGATGTGTCTTTGCACCTATACATTAAACAAAATGTACATTATGTATACAAAGACGCTGAGAAAATGGCACAAGTAGTTGTCTCTGCCATGCAATGGTGTGGTTAAGGATACTTTGTGGTTCACCAGCTTGATGTAGATCACTCCCCATGTGCAAACTAATATTATTCTTTCACTGACACATAAGCAAATTAAGCTTTGTTTACACAAACAGATACAGGGACGGTAAGCACCTTTGACTTTGACCTTTCACTTCACTTTTGCTCCCTGATGAGGTGCCAGTACTTTTGATCACTTACAGTAACACGCATCTAAACGTTTCATCTAAACTTTGAGAGTTTCCATCTGCTGTTTAATGTGCTAAAGAGATATTTAACCGCAGCTCATATAATCTTTTATTTAGGCTATGTCTGTAAAATAAAATATTTCAAAGTTGCCATTTCAATTAACAAAGAAAGAAAGAGCAACAACAACATCTTTATTACAAGTTCTAAGTGCTTATAATAATTCTACAAATAATAAAAATGTAGTATAAAAACTTTACTTTGCTTGAAATAAGCCTTTTACACAGTGTATTATTCACTTTTTTTTATTTTCTTTTTTTTGATATTGCACCTTTTTAACACATGATTTACATTTAGACTTTGTGTAGTTTTCAATATAGCCTTGTTATAAGTCATGAATGAATGTTGTCATATGATGCTCATTCTTTTGCAGACTCACTATTGGTTAAATCAGTGGTTGAGGGTCGCCATTTTGTCTATACATCACTGTAGTTTTTATTTCACAACACTTGTGATCTCAGTCAGCATTTAAGAGTCTGTCTTAGACTTTGCTGGAAGTTGCTTTTAGCTTCTTTATAAAAAGCTTTTATTCTTAGACTAGTCTTACTTTTTGCTAAGAAAATTTGACTCATAAGTCAATACTTATGACTATTCTTAAGAGCATTTCTGAGAAGTTTTATGCATATGGCCCCTAATGTAAATGAGTAAGGTCAATGAAGGAAAGACAGAGGAACAAACATTTGAAGTCACCATCATAGTGATCAGTCTTTCCTACTTTCTTTGGCTGTTTAATGGTCTGTTCAGAAAACACTTAATGCGACAGAGGGAGATCTTTTTTTTATATAATAAAATCAGGTGACATCATCATGAAGTGGTCTGACTCATTTATCACATCTGAAGTCTAATCACTGATCAGAAGTGCTTTATCATTAATACATTTAAATATTGAGCTAATGACCATGTGATTATAGAGTGACATCCAATACTTTTGTGACAATCAGATATTCTGAAGAATGATGAACATATCTTATCAAGATAGTGATCAAGAAGTTATTAACTATGGTGTTATTCAGACAAAGTGTTGTTTACAGTTTTTGTTTGGCAGACGCTTCTGCCATAGACCATTTCTTTTTTTTAACGATCTTTAACCATTATTTTCATTAATGGTAAACGTTTGGCACCCTGTGCTGCCAGATTTATTGTTGTAGATTAATAGTGCGGACCCTGTGTGGGTCCAGTGAGGGATTCCTGGGGGCTAAGTAAAGGCTGCCCATGCAGGGCCAGCGTTAAGGGGCCAACGTTATGCCAATGAGCAAATTCTCAGGGGCCCTACACTGGCAGCCTGCTGGGGGCCCTTACGTTTTATGTCAGAACACCGACTCAGTATTGGCTGATACTGTTCATGTGAGCACCAAGATGCATGCGTGATGCTGACAAAGGAGCTGGCCAATAATGAGCCAGGCTTTTTTTTTTTTTTTGCTGTTTCTGCACGGTCACAAATGTGACATTAATGTAACAGTTCAATAAACAACAGGTAACTTTCGACACATTCTGTTTTTGCTCTATCAAAGAATCAGATGAATAAATGATTAAATTAGGCTGTCCATTCAAGTTAAATAAAATTGGCACTTTGAACAGGATTGAAGGATTCAACTCACTCATTAATAAAACCTACTGGCAGTTTCAGTAGCCTTTTTCCAATCAATTCATATTTCTACATTAAAACTGTTATATTTAAAACATTAATCTCCCAACAATTTATGCACAGTTCAGTCAGGACCACTTGAGTCAAAAATACCATAAACAATTCTTTGACAAATTAAAAAAATTTTTTTTTGCATGTTTGTTAAAGCTACATTTGGCGGTATGGCTCTGTTCTAAATTCCCCATCCTTTTCATGAGCTCCATGAAAGCCAAGTCAGGGAACAGCAGCAGTTTCTGGGGACAACTACTCATTTAACTGGGAAAGCAGTACAAATCCCCCCTATTGAGAACAGAGCATGCATCAATGACAACAAAATGACACTGATTAAGTTAAACACAAGTTTAAAGGAGGAGCTGGGGAGGAGGTGGGTTGAAACCAGTGTGCAGTGGAAGCAGCCAAGCAGGCAGACTGCGAATGCATTTAAATAAGGCGCCCTGTTTGAAAGTCACCAATTGAGTGCCTAGGAATTGGATCAGCTGATAAGGCTGGGTTAGAATTTTAACAATCAGCTGATAGCGGAGCTTGACTACGTGACCTGCCTGAACTGACGCTTAATTGCTGGGTAAGTTATTATAAAAAAAAGTAATTAATTACTATCTACCAATTGTATCTTCAACATTGTAATTAGGTTACTTTACTAATTACTCTTTCTAAAAAACTATTCCATTACTTTCTAAATCTCATATCACCTCAACCTGTTGAACAACAGGCCTATAAGGATAGACATGAAACTGTTCTTTTAATTCTTTCAACTAAATAATATAAAATTGCATACATTATTCTTGAACTGACCAAAGTGTTTAAAGGGAGGTTACATTAAACCCTTTCAATCGGAAACCTACATACAACAAATAGGGGTTTCCAGGGTGACATGGGGACCATATACATCCATCATGTCACGGGATGAACGAACAACTCAGATCGGGAGGTAAGGTAAACTAAGAGATTGCTAAACTGAACTAACAGACCCAATAAAGCAGGGGGCTCAAACTCAAATTGAACCTTCGCTGGGAGTTTGATTGACAAGCGATCTAACCAATCATAACGGCGAATCCGCCATTTTGTCCGACAAAGCAGTCAGGAGTTAGAACCTCGGTGGACTTGAACTTGAAAAATGGTGTGCACTGACGTCTTTCCGCATTTTAAACAACATGTATTTTTCACTGCATGTGGTGTGACAGCGCCACGGCTTGCCGCTTGTCGGACAAAGCAACAGCAGCTAACTAAGGGGGGCGGGTCTTTGCGAAGGGTCAATTGGCTGGGTGCCATTGCTGTGATTGACACCAGGAGGGCCATTTTAACATTCAAGCACAAGAAAGCACAACATTTCTGAAAATTTACATTCCTTAGCATTATTTCTACTTCAAATTTCATTACTAAAATAGTTTTGCCATAACAAAAATGTAAACAGCAGTATCATTGTTACATACAGTATTAGTTTTTACCTTATGCAAATATTTTCCCTTACTCCATTTAAGCTTGACATTTAACATCAAAATCATGCACTGAACAACACTGTACTGCAATCCCTAATTACATTAGTAGCCTACACTGTTCTATTTCTTGCCAAACAGCTCACACAGCTGAGCCACATTTGCCCAATGCCGTTTGAGCATCGGTAACGTTTACTGGTGGTTTAAATCGACGCTCGCGACTTGGGCGAGTGCTTTTACTGTAATTTAGGTAAGCGCGTTCATAATAGAAGCGACGCGCATGCGGTGCGGCGTGCTCGCTCAGCGAGATGAAAACAGGTGTGTTCGAGCTCAAGCAGCGCCGCACAGACCGATCGGCGGCTGACTTGAAGCAGTGCATGCCGGTAAGAAATTTTGTCCGACTTGAGACAGCGCCGACACCATGTGACTGTGACGTATGGCTTCAAAGTACCGCGAGAGCGATTCGAGATCAGCCGCCTGAGGCAGCCAGCGCAGTTTCTAAAGAGGAGCTGCACGAGCACTGATAACGACACAGCTGTTTCACGATTGGCCGGATTCACCGCATGCCAACGATCACGTGTGTTTCGTGTTTATTGTCACAGTTCCAGTAATGCTCAAAAATCTGTATTTTTATAACAGTTAAAGCTCTTTTCATGTAGTCGCGATGTTGTATTGTGTCTATCAAAATAAAACGGATAAAAAACAAAGACCCCACTACATTGGCATTTAAATAATATATGCTTATGTTGAACTTCAGACGCTGTAAGCAATACATAAAGTATTGAATGAAAATGTCTCTGAAACATCAGTGTATTAGTCAAATATTGCATTTATTTCACTTCAGCTGTGATAAAGTATGCAACGTAGCGCGAGCGTCACTACGAGAACCAGAAATTGTCCGACTTCATGGGTGCTTCTCAATTCTTATTTGTGCATCCTCGTTTCCTTTCCTCCCTTCCTTTCCTCGCGTCTTAGCTCCACCCCTCCAGGATGCGAGGGAAGGACGCAAGGAAAAGAAGCAAGGACGGAGGAATTGAATCAAGTGAAATGATACCCTCGCTCCCCTTTAGCGTCACTTCAAAGCGTCATCAGTTGCACTCGAGGGATCTAGCCACATGTTGATAAAGTTTGGTTATTAAAAAAATATATAATAAATATTAATAAAGCAAGATGCCCCGTTGAAATATATGAGCTATAAAGTTTATTTAATCTGTAAAAGTAAAGCATACATTTAAACTATTGTGACAGATATGAAGGGGGAGGAGAATTTATGCGTACGTCACGTTTCTCAATGAAAAAGACTTCCGCAAAGGATGCACCTGTGTATCCTCACTCATGACTCCTCAGGAAGCCTCCTCACTCCTCGATCCTCGCCTCCTCGCGGTGCAATTAGAGGGTGCTTCTCAATTCTTATTTGTGCATCCTCGTTTCCTTTCCTCGCGTCTGAGCTCCACCTCTTCAGGATGCGAGGGAAGGACACAAGGAAAAGACGCGAGGACGGAGGAATTGAATCAAGTGAAATGATATCCTTGCTCCCTTAGCGTCACTTCAAAGCACCATCAGCTGCGCTCGAGGGATCTACCCACATGTTGTTAAAGTTTGGTTATTTAAAAATATATATAATAAATATTAATAAAGCAAGATGCCCCGTTGAAATGTATGATATATAAAGTTTATTTAAACTGTAAAAGTAAAGAATACATGTTAAATTATTGCGACAGATATGAAGGGGGAGGAGAATGTATACGTGCGTCAGGTTTCTCAACGAGAAAGACTTCCGCAAAGGATGCACCTGTGTATCCTCGCTCAAGACTCCTCAAGAAGCCTCCTCGTGGTGCAATTAGAGAATTGAGATGTCCTTCAAGATGGCTGAGCTCAAACGGTTTCCGGGTCATAGGATGGAGGACGGAGGAGCGAGGAGACGAGGAGGGATATTGAGAAGCACCCAGAGAATTGAGATGTCCTTCAAGATGGCTGAGCTCGATCGGTTTCCGGGTCATAGGATGGAGGACGGAGGAGCGAGGAGACGAGGAGGGATATTGAGAAGCACCCCAAGTCTCCGTTTTCAGCTCCTCCCCGCCTGCACGCGGATACTCTCGCTAGTGATGGGACATTTGAACCGAGGCTTCGGAGCTTGTGTCGAGCATAAATGGGCGTGCCAGATGAAGCGTCGATTCGAGGCTTGTGTTGGGAATGTAGAAATCACGTGACCGATGACAAACGAGGCCTCGGTTTGTGTGGAATACGTCATCGGTTCGGTTTGAGTGTCGCTTCCGGATAAAGGGGGTTCGAAACACACGCCACCTTGTGGGTGTTTCAGGAGTAGTAGAACCAGAAGTAGTAGTAAAGTGTCGGAGAGTCAGAGTTAGAGAGTTGTGTCATTGTTGTTATTGTATTATTAGAGCTATATTATTACATTAAATTAGGTTATATTAGGTTTGTGTGGTATAATTTTTGAATAATTAATTATCTGTGTGTGTGTGTGTGTGTGTGTGTGTGTGTGTGAGCCAGTTGTCTCTGCACAAGTAAAGTCAGACAGAGAAGATACATATTTTATTTTATACCCAGGCAATGCACAAATGTCTGTGCAGGTCATAGGCTCAGGATTAATTTTGTCTGCTATTTCTTTGCACAGTAGCTAGGTGTCACTAGTGAGCAATGCTGAATGAAGCTTCGGGTAATGAACCTTTTGGTGAAGCAATGGGTTGCGAAGCCTCAGTGCTTCACGAGGCTTCATTTGCCCATCACTAACTCTCGCCGATCGGTTGCATCCGGCCGCAGCCGATGTCGAACACACGTAACATCTCAACTTTTCATGTGACAAGGACCAACCAATGAGCTTCGGCCTTTCCTTAAAAACATCGAAAGCTCAGACAAACAGCTGATCATAGCTGTACAGGGCGGGTTTTTATTTCTCATCTCCATAAATATATCTAGTAGTAGAGATAAGGACTAGAAATACATTTTTCTTTTGCTGAAACTTCGTTATCGAGGAGAGCGCGGTTCATGGTTGCATAGCAACGACAGACACCACGGGATCGCAAGCGCTTTGGAAAGGAGAAAGCAGCGCGGCCGCTTGACGCGATATTTGAACGGCCCCTTGAACTGAGACTTTTTCTTTGCATATGGAATATGGTATGAGACAACTAGAGAATAATAATAATAATTAAGCGGCCGGATTATGTTTTATTTTTGAGGTCAGTTGCGGGCCGGGGTGGAGAGGGTGTGGGCCGTAAATTGCAGTTTCAGACCACTGCAGTAAAGCAATGAATTAATCGTTGCTGTTTCTCATTATTTGGCCTTGCATTGCAGGTTTTTTTTCTTATTTTAAATGTGCTAAACGTCACGTAAATTAATGTGTTGGGAAATTTGGCTATTAATATTTTGATTATATTCTGCTGAAATTAACGAAATTACTTGAAAAAAGATGCGTTCATTTGTATGAACGAGTCAGCAAAATGATCCGAACTTCCCATCACGGGCGTGGCTTCTGACGTTCTGTGGGCGGAGTTGGATGTCCACCTCATGCTGCAGTGAGCCCTACTTTGGACTTCTGTTAACTGCTGAATGATGTACATTATCAAATCACAAGATGGCGCAGCGGCCACATCAGGTGCACGCTTCTTTCTTGAAGTATTGGTAGTTTAATTCTTATGAACAAAAGCCTGAATGGACAGTTAGAATGAACTGCTCAGTGTGTTGTAATGTCTTTTCAGGTTTTTGTGCTGAAACCTGTTTCCAGTAAGTGTAAGTTTTCCTGACAGAGCCCAACTCTTCTGCTGACCATGATCTGAGTAATACTTTCCATTAGAAAACCTCTGTCGATGTGAGTTTCACTTCCTCTGTTTAGCTGCTCTGTAATGTCCTGCACTACCTAAAATTATTTATTCTGATGTGTAAACGTTTGCGTCTTTGCTCATATGCATTGAACAAATGTAAATTTTGTAGCTATGCCTTCTCGTTTGGGAAAGACGTGTGAGATGCTGCGAAATGACAAGTCGCTTATCTCTGGCATGTAGCAATGGTGTGGTTAAGGTTACTTTGTGGTTCACCAGCTTGATGCATCTCGTCATGTACAAACTAATATTCTTTCACTGACATAAGCAAGCTTTCTGTATACGCAAACAGATATACAGGGACGCTAAGCACTTGGAGAGTAGTGTGTCTCTTTTTTTAAGTTGACTTCCTTATTCCGACTGGAATTTCACTTCACTTTCGCCCCCTGATGAGGAGCCAGTACTTTTGTTCACTTACATTACAGTAACACGCATCTAAACGCTTCATCTCCATATTCATGTCCTGCAACAGTGCTGGATGATTGAAACTGATGTGCTCTTGCACTAAACATGGTGGGAGGTGCAAACCGAATTAGAGACCAGAAAGCCCCTTAACCTCAAGCGTCTATCAAAGGTCTTTTTGTGTGTTGGTTATTTGTGTTTGACCCTTGTTAGTGTTAGACACTTGTTAGTGTTAGACACTTGTTAGTGTCAGAACAGCCACAGAAGAGTGGGCAAATGTACACAAACTGAGATACTCGAAGCAGTCGGTGAGAGGAAGTCGTTTTTTCTCTTCTGTTTAGCGATATCTGCGGTCTCAGAAGCCTCAGTCTGTCGTCTAAACGTCCGGACATGAACATCTTTCAAGAGTCCTGGCGCTCCATTTTAGGAGTTCTCCTGGTTTTCTTTCTTCGGGGTGAGTAGCCTACCTTAAAAAAACATCTCAGTTAAAGGTTGTAAGATACTACCTTATTTGTATTTGGTATGTATAGGGAATTAATATGCATCTGAAAAACTGCTCTTGGTTCCATATATACAGGCACATATCTTGGTTACATATATGTAGATGTATATTTATGAGTTTGTATATATTTTACATTTATTAAATATGTAACTAAATATGTTTAATGCAGTGCATGTTTAAAATGATTATATTTAAATTGAAATGTATTTTTACCTTTATTTTTGAGGTAAATGATCATGCATGTTGTGTTTAAGTCTTATCCATGTTTCATCTGTGAGAAAAGAGAAAAGTTCAGCTCAGGAAACCTCAAGCCTTATCTTTAGATAATGTGGCCAAATGTAACAGACTGTTATTCTGTTGCAACCGGTATTAATGATTTTAAAAAGTATGTTATTTAAGGGTTTTAATTTCACTTGTCATTCAGTGCAATTGAAGAAAAGGAGTATTTCAAACGTGCAACATTTATAAAACAATAGGCAGCTGTTGTGGTGATGTGGTACAGTCCAAATAAATAAAATAAAAGAGCAAGAGTGCAGTGTGGTGGGCAGAGGAGGAGGTGTGAAACACTTCCTTTGCAGAGCAAGAATGGTCACGGGGTTGATGAGCTGAAAATACAGACAGATCAGGAGTCATTGTGTACAATACATTGTAAACCATTACAGGCCATGCACTAGAGTCTGAAATTCAGATATCTGGTGGGAATAAAGTTATTCTTCAGCCTGACTGTGCTGTGGTGCCATTCTCAAGAAGATAAGAGTGAATTAGTGAAAAGTGTGAGATTTTCTGTGCTGACAGAAAACTCTCAACTCAAATGCTGTGAGGTTATTTTGGATGGTTTAAATTTGACATGATTTTCTAAAAATATATAACCAGAGTTGTTTGTTGTGTATTGTAGGGTCATGTACTGATCCAGTTGTTGAGGTGCACAAAGCTGTCGGAGACTCGCTGGATTTAATTGCTAATTACCCAGAAGAAAATCTTGAAGTACTGTGGAAATATAAGGATTCCGATATTGCTGAGTATGATAAAAATAAGATCAAACAGCTGAATCCTCAATTATTTCATGAAAGGTTAAAGATGAATAAGGAAAATATTAGTATATCAGTGAAAGACCTGAAACTTCAGGATTCTGGAATCTTCTCTATTGTTGCAAAATCAACCATTGTTCAACATCCAACAAAAACCATTCAGCTACATGTTCATGGTGAGTTTAATTACTTGATATTTATCTTGTCAATGCTGTTAGGAAGTAAATAGCAAATTCTAAAACAAACACATAAACATTCAACAACTTTATTTAAATAAGTCCATAGTCATTCACCTTAAATGGTTAGTTCACCCAAAAATGACAATTCTGTCATTAATTTCTCACCCTCTTGCCGTTCCAAATCCGTAAGACTTTCGTTCATCTTCAGAACACAAATAAAGTTCTTTATGATGAAATCTGAGAGCTTTCTATTCCTCCATAGACTGCTACGCACTGACACTTTGATGCTTATGCTTTAGGCTTACTCACATTATATAAATATTGATCAGCGAACATAAACAGAAGCTCAGCCGAACCAGCTTGACTGCGAAAACAAACCTCTTGCAGACGCTCAGACGTGCAAACACAGAGACTGAATCTCATTGGTTCTTGCATGTCAAGCAAACATACTTGAGCTTCTGTTTACCACAACTGATGTGTGAGTTGATCAATGTACAGTACAGTCCAAAAGTTTGGAACCACTAAGATTTTTAATGTTTTTAAAAGAAGTTTCGTCTGCTCACCAAGGCTACATTTATTTAATTAAAAATACAGTAAAAACAGTAATATTGTGAAATATTATTACAATTTAAAAAAACTCTTTTCTATTTGAATATATTTTACAAAGTAATTTATTCCTGTGATGGCAAAGCTGAATTTTCAGCATCATTACTCCAGTCTTCAGTGTCACATGATCCTTCAGAAATCATTCTAATATGCTGATTTGCTGCTCAAGAAACATTTAATGTGTACAATTGTACAAAATATTTGTGTACAATATTTTTTTTCAGGATTATTTGATGAATAGAAAGTTCAAAAGAACAGTGTTTATCTGAAATATAATCTTTTGTAACATTATAAATGTCTTTACTGCCACTTTTGATTGATTTAATGCATCCTTGCTGAATAAAAGTATTCATTTCTTTAATTTCTTTTCAAAAAAATAAAAATAAAAATTCTTACTGACCCCAAACATTTGAACGGTAGTATATAATGCTACAGAAGCTTTGTATTTCAGATAAATGCTGTTCTTTTGAACTTTCTATTCATCAAGGAATCCTGAAAAAAAAAAAGTACACAACTGTTTTCAACATTGAAAATAATCATAAATGTTTATTGAGCAGCAGATCAGCATATTAGAATGATTTCTGAAGGATCATGTGACACTGAAGACTGGAGTAACGATGCTGAAAATTCAGCTTTGCATCACAGGAATAAATTACTTTGTCAAATATATTTAAATAGTACACAGTTATTTTAAATTGTAATAATATTTCACAATATTACTGTTTTTTACTGTATTTTTAATTAAATAAATGTAGCCTTGGTGAGCAGACGAAACTTCTTTTAAAAACATTAAAAATCTTAGTGGTTCCAAACTTTTGGACTGTACTGTATATATGCAAGTAAAAGCCTAAATTCAGTCTGTTCGTCATATAAAGTGATCGACTCTTCAGAAATTTTGGACTAAACCACTTAATTCATATGGATTAGTTTTATAATCTCTTTATGAACAAAGTGTCAGTTGTGTAGCTGTCTGTGGAGGGACAGAAAGCTCTCCGATTACATCAAAAAGATCTTCATTTGTGTTCTGAAGAAGAACGAAAGTCTTTCAGGTTTGGATGGAAGGAGGTGAGGGTGAGTAATTATTGACAGAATTTTCATTTTTGGGTGAACTAACCCTGTAAGCTAAATAGTTCCTTTATGAAGGAAACAGTACACCTTTAAAAATATTGATTCCAAAAGTGAATTTTTTGCAGTGATGTCATAGAAGAACTTTCCAGTGAACAGTTTTTAAAAGAAAATTTTTTTATTAATGTAAAGAATATTTGAAATATATATATATATATATATAAAAAGTACAATGGAAAGTTCAATGGATGTGAAAAAATTCTTCATGGAACCAACGATGCCAAAAAAGAACCTTTGTTTTCAAAATGTAAATATAATTAACTTTTGCATGTTATTCTCCTACAGATCTCATCAGAGATGTACAGATTAAGTCCAATGATTCCTGGCTGCCGTCAAACAACATCTGCATGTTTCATCTTTGGTGTCAGGCGTCTGGCGATCCGAATCCCTCCTACAGCTGGAGCGGCAATACAGTCAAGACTGGACCGAACATGAATATCAGCCTCCATCCAGCAGAGAGCGCTACACTCAACTGCACCGCCAACAACACCGTCAGCATCAAGTTTAAGGCTGAGACTGTAGTGTGCAGAGAGCGATCTGGTACAGGACTGTTAAAATATTGAATAGCTTAAATTCTCAGTATAGTCGTTGTAACACTTCACAGTAAGGTTTCATATGTTAACATTAGTTAACTACATTAGTTTACATTAAATAACAATAAATAAATAACTTCGAATGCATTTATTAATCTTCCCAGCATGACGTGAACTCCAACATCGGACAGACATCAAATTTTGGTTGAAAATGAAAATCAGGTTGACGTCTAAATACAGCATTTATTTGATGTCAAGCTCCATTGTTGGGCAGATGTCAAATTTTGGTTGAAAATTCATATTGATTTACTGTAAAAACCTAATGTAGTCTTTACATCAAACTCCAGTGTTGAGCATTTTTGATTGAAGTAAACGCCACACTGCAAAAAAGACTATAAACTTGATTTTCGAACATTAGTTTTTCTCTGGCTGCTGTAACTGTTTGTTATGGTAAGAACAGCAAGAGAAAATGTGATCAGATGATGTTGGCTACTTGTTGATGTTTATGATATAATCATGTAGTGGTCTGGTTTCTGTGAATCTGTTTGGTTATATAGATGTTATATTATTATTTTCATATTATTGATTATAATAGTCCTGTGAAAGTATGCATGGTTTTAATCCTAATCTGAAGGATTAAAAAAAAAAAAGTTTTAAACTCTTTTTTATTTCTTTTTTTTTTTTGTCGTGACAGAGATATCACGAATACTGAATCTCTAACTGTGACATGCTTCATGTTGCAATGCATTCTGGGTGTATCATACATAACTGATCTGTTGCTCCCAGAACGCATTGCAGCATGAAGCATGTCACTGTTGAGATTCATACGCTGATTATGTTTCTCAAAAGACTCAGGAGTTAAACATGTTTAGTGTACAATGTCTTTTTAAAAATTCTTCAGATTATCTGATTAAAACACTGCTGGATCATATGCTGTTGAATCACAGACTTACAATCAATAGTGTGAAATGAATAACATCTTTAAATTAGACTCTGAAAGATATCAGAGAATCAGACCACTATATGATGATTATATATTTATCAAGTATCATTTGATCACATTTTCTCTTAATTTTGCCATAACAAACAAACAGTTACAGCAGCCAGAGAAAAACTAACATTAAAAAGTCAAGGGTCAAGAGCACTAAAGCACACATTGATCACCATAATGGTGATACCAAACTATTATTTTCAATAAAACAACATCTAAAGTTATTGATTCTCAGTAACTTTTGTGCATTTATGACAGAAATAAAGTCAAACTGGTTAGTAATAAGTGAAGCTGGTAATGCTGTTTGTGGAGATGTTTAATCCTCTGCTGAGATCTTGAGAGATTTAATGTCATCTTTTATCTACAGTTGATTTCATTTAAGGCTGTGGCCGGAAGACTGTTGTAGTTCTTGTGTTTCTGCTCATCTCTTTTTCACACTTTAAACATGTTACTTCAGTTGATGGTCTTTGTTACTTCCGTTAATGTGCTGCCATGCAGTTCAGTTTTTTTTTCTTAACTACAGTGTGTTGTTTATTCCAACCAAGATTTTTAAGTCTGTCTGACATTGAAGCTTGGCGTCAAACAAACATTGGGTTTAGATATCAACCTGATTTTTATTTTCAACCAAAATTTAACGTCAGACCGACACTGGAGTCCAAAGTCTTCCTGACATTACATTAATGTACTGTGCCTGTATTATTAAAATCAAAAGTTGTATCAGTTAACATTAATGGACTTGAGATAACATGAACTTACAATGAACAGTTGTGTTTTTAACTAATGTTAACAAATATTAATGAACACTGTAACAAAAATGTATTTCTTGTTGACTGTTAGTTGATGGTAAATAATGGAACCGTAGTGTAAAGTGTTCTAATTATATGATTAAAATGTTAAACTTAAAAATAAATAAATAAATAAATAAAATAAAGACCACCAGGAAACATTCAACATTGAATCTAATATTTTAAAAGCATCAAAGCCAAAAGGAAAAATATAAAAGTGATTACAGTGAGAACACTGCAGAAAATGCTGTCACAGATTATTTGCAGATTTTTAAAAATAATTATCTCTGATGATGTCATCATGGATGTTTTGGAATAACTGTTATATCTTAACTTTGATGGTATTGATTTTACAGTTTCAGGTAATCCAGATTTTCCTCAGATGTATTTACTGATTGCAGTAGGTGTCAGTATCGTCGTTGTCGTCATATTCAGTGGAACCGTTGCCGCGTGCTGCAGGTGGAGGAAGCAAACAGGTTTGTTGAACAATTGTGAACATGCACACACATAAGTTTTATAGCATTTTATTCATGGTCTCACAGATGTTTTCACACACTTTCAGGACAAGGAGAAAGTGAAGGGGGTATTACAGTCTATGAAGATGTGAACACTGATGGCATTGCAAAGGTGAGCATCTCATTTCTGCCCTTATGAATTAGATATTCACCTTTTCAGGTTCCTGTGGATGTGCACGATGATTTTAAATAACTTTTTTAGGACACTTCATGCTAGGCACATCTATTTTACATGCACACAAACCATAGAAATGAGTATATACTTTCAGCAGCTAATCAGATTTAATCTAGGCCTATATTACAGAAACGACCTGGAAGTGTTGTAAATGGGATGTCCATTTATGAAACGGTGGACGACATGAAAGTCACGCAAAACTTGGTGAGTGCTTGCATGCATCATGAATGCATCTGATATTGTTGTCATCTTTTTTGCTCATAAATAGGGTTCATAATATTTACTGGCAAAATAAAAAAAATTGCTTTACAACGTAATAGATTCATGTTGTTTTTTGAAGTAGCTTAGAGCATCATGCAAAAACCAACAGTAGACAAAACAAATATGGTAATCACGAAGAGCTTCCCTGCATGTTTAGAGAAGTTGACTGCACTGTTGCAAAGCATTTCTTTGGAATCTGTTATGTCACTCTCTTATGTAATGTCACTCTCTTACTCCCTTTGCAGCCTCAAACCCTGTATGACAAAATCAACTATCAGCGTCACCCTGTGGTCACCGCCAACACTTCCTCCCCTTACCAGGAAGTCCTGTGAGTGAGGCAGACAGACAGACAGTTCATGTATTGTTTTGTCATCTCTAGATTTGGTTAACCATTCTCCCATATGCGTCAGTTGACCTATGAAGTCTCGCATTAAATGTACTGTGTTAAATATTTCATGTTGAAACACTTTTTGTTTGAAGGACACTTGTCTTTGTAAAAACGATAGTTCACAATGCACCCCCTGACAGCAACATAGTGTCAGCCCAGATCCGGCCCACATGTGTAATCCACATGTTGCTGTCTGGGCCACAATATTACATTATACACTGTACACACTACTATTCAAAAGTTGGGGTCAGTATTATTATTATTTTTTTTATGTTTTTGAAAGAAGTCTCTCATGCTCAACAATACAGTAAAAACTGTAATTGTGAAATATTAAAATTTAAAATTTTTCTATTGTAATGATATATGTTATTCTGTGATCAAAGCATCATTACTCCAGTCTTCAGTAGCCATGTTTCCAACCACCTTTTTTTATGCACATAAACTACAATGGAAACACATTTACCAAATAAATCCCTCGATGCGCAACAAAAAACTGATGGTGACTTTGCCTCAACAGATGATGTGATTGGATAACTGGAATAACCAGCAGACCATTTGCATCACGGCATCTCAAATGCTAGTTATTCTGAAACATCTGAGCCAAAGTCTGTCATTAGAATGATTTGGTTTAATTCCCTCCCAGAAGCATCTCACATGATTGCATTCCCAAACACCAGCTGCATGACAACATTTATTGCATTGCGTCTGCCACTCTAAGATGCAAGTCATTTATGATGGAGGAAAAAACAGCCATAATTTCTTCCTCGATTGCAGAAACTTACATTTTCATTACAGATATATTTTGCCAATTTCCCAGGAAGTGACACTTTTTGTTCGCTTGAACACCTGTGATGGAAACGCTGATTTATTCGCAAATGCTTTATGTGGTATTTCAATTTTGGAAACAGAGCTAGTGTCATATGACATGATGCTTCAGAAATCATTCGAAATAAATGCATTATTGCTGATTTTCTGCTCAAGAAACCTGTCTGATTATTATCAATGTTGAAAACAATTGCGCTTCTTCCTATTTTTTGTGAAAACTGCTACATTTTATTTTTCAGGATTCTTAAATGAACAAAAAGTTCAAAAGAACAGCTTTTATTTTAATTAATACTCTTTTGCAACAATACAAATGCCTTTTTTTTATCCATTTAATATGTCCTTACTGAATAATACTATTCCTTTCAAAAATATTTTTGATCCCAAACTTTTGAATGGTATGTGTTAGGGGTGTAATGGTACATAAACATGACAGTTCGGTACGTACCTCGGTATTGAAAGTCATGTTTTGATACAGGTTCCGTACAGCAAGGGGGAGACAACTAAACATAAAATTGCTTAATTTTTTTCCTTTTTTTAAACAGTGGTTTATTGAACAAATTATGTCTCTCTCTTTAAATATATTCAGTTATAATTAACATTTTCTTAAGGATAGGAAAAAAAAAAATCTATCACAAATCTATCTCCGCTAATGCTGTAAAGTATATAGAGGGAGCACTTTCTTGCACATTACTATAATATTAAAGGTTACAATTAACAACAGAGCCCAAACTATATTAAATTCATTCGCCATTTATTTTGTACGGAAGAGGATTAGGGCCAAGCAATAATAAAAAAAATAAAACCATCTCGTGATTAAAGTCATTAAATTACGAGAATAAAGTCATTAAATTACGAGAATAAAGTCATTAAATTACGAGAAAAAAGTTGTTAAATTATGAGAAAAATGTTGTTAAATTTCGAGAAAAATGTTGAGATAAAATGTTGAGAATAAAGTCATTAAATTAACGAATTTATTCTCGTAATTTAACGACTTTTTTCTCGTAATTTAATGAGTTTATTCTTGTAATTTAATGACTTTATTCTCGTAATTTAATGACTTTATTCTCAACATTTTATCTCGACTTTTTTCTCGAAATTTAACGAGTTTGTTCTCGTAATTTAACAACTTTTTTCTCGTAATTTAACGAGTTTATTCTCAACATTTTATCTCGACTTTTTTCTCGTAATTTAACAACTTTAATCTCGAGATGGTTTTATTTTTTATTATTGCTTGGCCCTAATCCTCTTCCGTAATTTTGAGATATAATAATAATTGAAATACATTTTTTTTTTTTAAACATGTAAATTGCACACAAGGCAGGTTTTGCATTAACTTCTAAATATAATTGTAAAATTATAACTCCAAAATACTTCTGAAATATTATCATTTACATAGTTATTGTCATAACTTGTTTTTGTGACAAATTTATTTAAACATTAAATAATTAAGACATTACTAACAGTTAAAGTAAATATAATGCATACAAGCTAATATTGTGCATATATTTAGTGAAAGGCGTAAAGACCACAAGTGTGTAAAGAACTTTTGATTACCCGATGGGACACTGTTTACAGAGCATTTTTATTTCCAATACTTTGCATTTTAAAATAAACTTCTAAATGCCTGTTCAGTAGTTGCTATTTAACTAACAGATGACACGATTTTAAAATTGTGGTGCTTCTAATTAAGTGATAAAGCAGTTGCAAATGTTGTACAAAATACACATAGCCTACCCTACCCATATTTGCACCAATAAAATGTGCAACACTTTGTTTTACTACCAAATTATATGTAATATCTAATTAATTTAACTTACAGTGGAATTTCATTCACTTTTCTTTCATATAATAAAGTTGCAAGCTCACCATAACCAAAGACTTTCTGCCTTTTCTAAATATGATAAATACTCTAATTTGGTTAGTTTTCAGCTATTGATAGGCATTAAAATCATAAGTAAAGCAATAATATTAAGATCAAAGACAAAATGGACCATGAACAGTGATGATTGAAATCATCAAACCTTACAGATGTGTGAATGATTTTTTTGATGTGACTCAGTAGTGCTTTATTTTTGAAGTTTTTTTTCTTAAAATAACAGATCATACCTTCACACTCGACAGTTGTCATTTCTACAATTCTATTGAATCGGCACTATAAGAATAAATATGTATTGTTTCTGCATGTGTTGATGGTATTTCATGGCATTTGAAATATTCTAATTGATCCAATTAGCTGCACAGCAGGATCCTTTGTGTGTCCTCGGTTTAGGAGAAAGATTTATGTCATCATCTGGTTCAAGTATCGATCAGCTGCCTGCTCTCCTATGATGCAAAGCAAAGAGTCAGATTGAAGATACAATGTAGAATCATTGTAGAATTAACTGTCAGATATTTACAGAATGGTCACTTAATTGCTTAAAATGCAGTCTTAAAAATAAGGTTCCAAAAGGTTTTCGTAGCAATGCCTTGGAAGAAGCAGTTTTGCTTCCTCAAATAACCTTCCATTGAACGGTTCTTAAAGGTGCTATATGTAATTTTTACTAAAGCATAAAAATACCATAATATGTTTGCAAATATTTAGGAAACATGCTAAGTTAACATACTTGTTTCTCCGAAAATCAGTGCTACGGACAGTTATTCTACTTTGAAATGCGTGTTCCGCGTCGGAATGTCTGTTTTTGTTTTGGTCGGTGTGATCCCGCCCAGTTTACCCAATAGTATTTCGACACACGGGGTTGCCATTTGACAGAAAACAATGCATAATGCAGCCATGGAAATCAGCAAACAAATTGGGTCAGAGATCACAGATTCTACCCGACCTAAAAAGCCTTGGCATCCATCTAAACAGCTCTTAAAAAGCAGATACATTAGCTGAACAACTTGCAGTGTAAGGTTCATCGCTTTCCATTGTCAATTGCAGTTGTTCCTGTTGTGTGTCCTCAATCTGGTATCCCACGCTTGTGTCGAGTCTGTGGAGGTGGGGGGCAGGGAAAATAACTCCCTCCAAAATTTTGAATTGGAATTCAGAACCCATTTCAACCGCTAGTACCTTTTACAGGAACCATTTTTTAACATTAAAATAAAAAATCTAAAGAACATATTTCCACTGTAAAGCAGATTTTGAGGAATGGAAAGGGTTCCATCAATGCTAATAGAGTGCAACAGTCGGTTCCGGAAGTAAAAACTCATTACACCATTGAAAGACAGCCTTACTGTGGGCTACAAGGTTGTTAAACAATAGTATTTGCTTCTGTTGAAGGTGCTATAGTCTGCATTATTTCAGCGTATTTTTAAAATAATCATAATTACCCATGATGCTGCACGGAAAATTCCACCAATCAGACTCGAAACAAGCAAAATGCGGCAGAAGAGCGCTAAGGCTGAATCCCTAATGGCACACTTCTATGCACTTTCGGCCTTGTGGACTTAATGGCTGCCGTGTGCGCCTGTCCGCTAAGTCCAGAGACCGTAGGGTGTTCCATTCATAATTTTAGGTTTCAGAAGGGTGCTCGCGAGCGCCCCCCTTTGCGGCCACTATGCGCACTCGATGCGCACTTCAGCTGAGCCCGCAAGTTTGCGAACCATGCAGACTCTACCCGGCAGTCAAAGCAGCATTACGTCACGAAAGTGCGGACTCAGAGGAAGACCCATGAGGGTTTAGTGTGCCATTTGGGATTCAGCCTAACTCTGCCTGCTCCCCTGAAGCACCAGTTTTATAATTCTCCATTTTTCATTTGATTATGGTGTTTGCATTGCTTCATGGGATTGTAGTTCTTTCCCTCACTAAAGCCATTAAGATCATTGTCTTGTAGCTTTGTGTTTGTATCCAATTTTTAAATACAAAATTATATTGTTGTGATTCACTTCGCAAGTAGGTTTGGTTCATGGGTTATAATGTTTTAACCTTCCGGAACCAACGCCACTGAAACAGTGGACGTGCATTAATGCGCTCTATAAAGAAACTTTATTTTTAATTGCGTAGGAGTATGTAGCCGTTGCTATCGTCAGCAAAGAGTCAGTCACTTCCCCTCCATATATTAATGTCACTGTCAGACATTTACAGGTTAGTCACTTAATTGCTCAAAATAACATTGCTTTTTCCTTTGGGACCATTACTTCTCTTTCACAACTCGTTTCCTGCCTCCTACCTTGACTGTGCTCTATCACTCATATTCCACCTGATCACTTCTCTCATCTTTGACACCGTCACTCCAATGCTCAACTTCGCTAGATTTAGGGACTTTTCAGAAACAAACCTTATCTAGTTTCCGAGACAAGTGTGAGGTCTTGTTTTCCCGTCTCGATTATGAACCAGGATTTTAGCACAGAGCAGCAGCTTGGAAGTCATTGTTAGCTAAAAGTTGTCCAAATGGACCGCATTTCAGTCACTTTCATATTTGTTCCATTGTCTGGCAACAAAAATGTACTTGAACTTGTTTTACTATAGCCAGTTATGTATGAGTTGCTGTTTGTGTATAAGTTGTGTATTTATTTATCTGTTATGCTCTTTCTGTAAAGCGACATTGAGGCTATGAGAAGCACAATTAATAAATAAAATAATGCTGAAATAACATCACTGGGAAGTTTGTTGAAGTATAATGTTTCAGCGGAATGTCCTTTTTTAAAAGCCATATTTCTGGAGAATTTACTCATATGCAGTTCTGCTGAGATAATGATGTGTCCATTTCTGGCCAAAGTTGACCACTTCCCATTTAGGAGACAGACAGCACTCACAATGACCTAAAATAGACGTGTCAGTTCTGAGAATACTGTGACAATGTGCACATACTCACTCTTACGGTTCTAGGGCTTAGTGGGGTTCTATAGAGTGTTTAGCTGTTTACTTTTTCAGAGGTGCTGGTTCCTGAAGTATTTTTTCCATTAATCTCTCCCATAGGGATTTCAGAAATGTCTTTGTTAAAGCATTTTAAGCCATGAACCAAGCCAACCAGTTACGAGGTGAATAACATTGCAAACTTTGATTTGAAGCAAAAAGTATTTGAAAATCAGACAAAAACACAAAGGTACATGAACTTAACAGCTTTAGTGAGGGAAAGAACTACAATCCACGAAGCACTGCAAACAGCATAATCAAATTAAAATCTATGGCGAAATATTCCATTTCTCATTTAAAAATGTTGATTATGTAAATAAAGACAATATGAAGACTTCAGATGCAAAATCCTCTTAGTGCCGTCTGAAATTTTCTTCTAAAATGAGCATTTTTATCAAGCTCNGCGGTGTGTCATGTAACAAGCAATGACGCGTCACCATGGAAACCATAAAGCGATAAGTTCTAAATAACGGTCGCCTTAAAAAAAACTCACGCTGGGGGGTCAGACAGAATATTTAAAACTTACGTGCGAAAGGGTTAATAGGTCCTTTTCATTGCCGTTATGAACATAAGCATACAAGCTCATTTCAGAAGTAAATTTCATATGCACTTAGAGGCTTTTGCATCTGAAGTCTTCATATATTTCACGTTTATTGTAAAATATGCATATATATTCAAATATTTATAAGTATATAATATAAGTATTTTGATGGAGTATAGGGAAACCGACTCAGTTACATCATTTGTGATGCTTCATTGGAGTGGGTGGAGATAAAATGATGCTCTTTTGATGCTTTTTTGCATGTCACCAGGAATTCTGCTGTTAAACATGATTATTTAAAAAAATAAGCTGAAATAATGCAGGCTGGCGGCTTTAACAGAAGCAAATACTATCAATCAACAACCTCGCAGCTCACAGTAAGTCTCTGTCTTTAAATGTTTATAAGTTATAATTAAAAATCAATTTCCCTGTATGGAGAAAATTGAGTTTTTACTTCAGGAACCTGACTGTTACAGTCTATATAGAAACCTGTGATTTTTACTCTATTTTAAAGAACCCTTTATGCCAAAAGGGTTCTATATAAGGAGATGTCTTAAATTATTGCATAATACGTTCATGTTGTTCATCGTTGTTTTTAGTGATGTTTAATTCATAAAATTCCAAAATAAAAATTATTAAAACTAAATTAATTCAAACTGATGGGCCATTTACATAAAAACTAGTGCTGTCAATCGATTAAAAAATTAACTTGTTTAATCACAATTTTTTTTCAGATTAATCGCAATGTTTTTATACGTTTTAATATATTTTATAATAAAATAATTTCAGTTAATCTCCAAATTCATGTAGAAACAACATAAAACAGTATATTTTATGAATGAATGCCATTATCACTGATACTAATACAGCTACTGATGGATGAAAAAAAAACAAAAAAAAACGCTACTGCTACTGATGGATGAAATGAAGTTTTCCCCCAATTTTAAACATGAATTATAGCCATTCAGCATTACAGTGTAATTGAAAGCTATCAATTCTTTAACATTTATTAGGCTTCAAAAATATAACATTTAATTTAAAGCTGCAGTCCGGGATTTTTCCTCTTTGTCTCCATCTCTGTTTGAAACATGCGATTGCAGTCATATGCGGAACAGTTATCTGTACGTGCGTTGTGCATCGGCACAGCTCGTCAGCGCGGATAAATCTAATGCTTGCTGTCAGTCACCGCACCGGTGTGGATACTGCACTTCAGAATCACAGATTCTGTGTCTTGAAAGTATGACCAATATAAGAATTTTCACTGGAAAATATCATCTGAACAAGTAAGTAACATTTCTTCCACTTTTGTTCTGACCAACTGAGGAAAAAAGCATTAGCCTACAATAAATCACGCCGCCAATGGTGATTAAATCTAACGATCGCTTAGCTCGGATCATGCCAAACCGTGCAAATTATTATTACTGTTATATTGTTCTCAAATTGTTAATGTTAACAACATCAGCATTGCGTGACTGTGTATATTGCGTGACTATGTGTATCTTATCCTCTCTATTGTACCTTATGATACTCTGAGCACTGCCTATAACTTTTATTGTGAGCACTTCTTGTCTATTTGCCTCGTCATGACGACTCGTTTGTTGTATTCCTCACTTGTAAGTCGCTTTGGATAAAAGCGTCTGCCAAATGAATAAATGTAAATGTAAATATTAGCGTTACCTGTAGATTTCAATTTCTGTAGCCACTCAACAGTCCAAAGTCTTTTGCTTTTTGACTACGGGTTCATCTCCAGTTGTCACTGATGATTGTCATTTGGATCTTCCTGGATTACAATCCGCCATCAAAATGATAAGTTTAATTATTTAAGCTGCTGTTTGAAAAGGCTATAAATGATCCGCTACAAGCAGCGTCCTCACGTGATAAAACCGACTAGCCTGAACTCCTTCTTTCTGTTTACGGACGTGATGTAATGACGCACAGAGGAACTGTTGCATGATTTTGGATCATTTTTAACAAAAAAAGTTGCGGACTGCAGCTTTAAGTAAACTTAAAACAATCCATAAACCCATAATTAATGTCATATTTACCTGTGCATTTCCTACCTGTCTAACAGATATAATACAGGAAATATACAGAAATTGAATAAAGTTATCAAACAGTCTGCACTGCATAAGTTTTAGCCTAAATTAAATATATATTAATCCTTATTAAAACTACAAAAGTTCTTTAGTCAAAAGTAGTAAGCAATTTTCTCTGGAACCTTGTTACCCTGTTCTTTGATTATCTTCAATGACAGACAGCATTGGTTGCTGTCACTTTAAGATCTGCCACTGCTGCACATGACGCGGATCTCATGCTGCATTCACACGGGGCGTCGGCATTAACACTTGACGGAGGGTGTGTCTGAAGCTTGTGTTGACGTGACGTTTTATAGTGATATCAGCCAATCATATTACTTTCCAGTATTGCATGAACCCAATTGGCTAGAGACTGCTCTAGAGTGTTTGCATAAGGTGATCTGATTGGCTGACGCCTGTGTTGGTGCTTGAAAAGTTGAGAAATCTTTAACTTCTGCCGCTAGTGAAGCGACGCGATGGAACCCACATTTCAGTTCGGCAACGTATGACGTTACCATTCAAAGTAAATGAGAAGCATTAACGCCAAAGCCTCGTGTGAATGCAGTGTCACACGTGTCCCACATTCTCACAGCTCTTTACTTTTGTTTAAGACTTGATTTAACTCATTCAAGGCTGCTCTTATCGGGATACTCAACAAATCTGACATTTTTGGCATTATTGTGTGTTAGTGTTTGTGCAAGCTCGAATTAAACTCGATTCTGGCACGCGTCTTTCTGTACGTTGTGTTTGAGGACATTCGCATACAGCGCGTTCTCTTTTGGCGCGCTTGAATGGTTTTAAAAGCATTTGCATGAATAAGAGTATGATCATATATTGTAATGCGATGCCATATCAATTGTGTAAATATTTTTAACGTGTTAAACTGGAAAAAAATTAATTGCATCTGTAACAGGTATAGAAATGACACTGTTAAATATATATGTGTTGAGTATAATTAACACAAAATTGTTCATTTATACGTCTTATGTGGTTACCTGATCAAGATGAGTGATTTTCCTTTGTGTTGTGTAATCACAAGATGACTTAACTTCCTGTTCTGTCTCCTCCTCTTCCCTTTTGTAATGTGATCTAATGGGAGAGGTATGTTTCTTTTGATTTCCTGATAGTTTTATTTACATAGATGTAAACTCCTCACCTTTTTGAGATCAAAATAGGTTACTTATGGGATTTGGATAGATCCAATGAGAAAGTGTTTTTATGGGGGTGGGGTCTTACAAGGGTACTTTGTTGTTTTAATGAGTACTGTACATTGTTTCCTTTACTCTTTAAAAACTAATGTCTTTAAAGGGTAATATTTTATGTATTTGAGGTGTGAGATGTGGGAACGGTGAAGAGAGAGGGCAAATAGTTTGCAGTTTAGCTCAGTATTGCTGTCTAATCAGCCAATATTGTCTTTAATATCCTGCATTACAGTTTTGGATATATACGGTATTAAAAATAAATAAAAAATCCCTCCTCACCTTTTTGCATCCCTGTATTTAATCCTTATCTTAATTATTGCTTTTATATCTATATTTTCACTCAAATTTATGTGTATAATGTTATTTGACTTATTTGTGTGATTATTTTTGTCATTTTACATCATGAGTTATATTTTTGTCTTATATTTGGAAGTGAACACATGGTGATGAATGTACAACAAATTTGTTTTATAGAGCACAATAAGGGCCATTTAATCTGAGAGGCTGCTTATTTGTACTGTCAATCAGGGGAGAGATTAAATGATCCAGCGAAACTGCTGCCTGCTGTCCTGTCTGTGTGTCAAACTTCACAATGCAGAAAGTTTTTTAATAACCGGTGTCGCTGGCCACTCATCGTGCTGGGCATCGTGAGCCACCAGTTACACATGCGTTAACTTTGACATCACTACTAAAAACGTAAAACTTTTTATCTGTTTTGACTGTTCATTTACAGGACAATGGCATTTTGGAAAACAATGCAAATTTGTTTAATAAGTAGGAAGCACTGATGATAAAGAAGATAAAATAGTGATTATTTGAAATAAGATGAAATAGTAATTGTATGAAGAGAAATAAGCTGAAAACCAACGCCTCAACATTAAAAATCTCTTAAAGCTTAAAACTTCAAAATACTATTTCATCTTATTTCATATAATCACTATTTTATCTACTTTATTTATCATCAGTGCTTCTTATTTATTAAACTCATTTGCATTGTTTCATTCACAGACATTATGGATGTTGCTGTGCATTCTGAAAACAAATCCCTGACATCTCTTCTGCTCAGAAACTAAAGGACCTGTGGGTATGAACCAGCTAGAGAAAAAGTTGGCCTGGAACAACATTCCAGACCATTCACTTCCTGATCAAAAAAACATATGGTGTCATAAACACAAACGGTCCAGAAACGGAAATTAAAGGTGACACCCGTTGGGTCATAAATCATATGGTGCATCATAATTACTACTGTGGGTGTTTCAGAAAGACAGAGTAGGAACAAACTGCATCAAAAACATTTATCAACAAACATAACAAGAGTAAATCCAGGCTAAGGGAGACGCAGGCAAAAACAGAATTAATCCAGACACTGGTCAAGGCAGAACTGAAAACAACAAGGGACCAAAGGAAACACTGGGGTATTAATACACAGGAAAAGAAGAGGCTAACAAAGAACAGGTGTGGTTAATGATCACTATTAAAATTAACTAGGGAAACTATGGTGAAAAAAAGTAAAATGGGAACTAAATACAAGAAGTTTCACTGCTACAATTCATCAGAACAGTCCTTGTTTCCAACTTACATAGAAAAAAAACAACACATTTTTGAACAAAGAAGCTTGACAATTTATTAAATAAAAAAAGCTGCCATTGTTTAATTCAAGTAAAGACAGAAAGGCAATTAGTACCAGAAGCATCACGTCCATTGAAACTGAATGAGCACAAGCCTTCAGATTTTTGTGTCAAAATGGATATCTTCAAAATCCATTTATCTTTGATAGTTTCATAATTACTGTGGGTAAAAAGGTTGTCTAAAGAACAGAAATCATCATTCACACCAGTGCATTTCACTCACAGAATCCAATGAGGTCAAACCAACAGTCACGACTTCCGTACATCATTTGCTGAAACTGGAGCATCTGCTTCATGATGCAGTTGTATAACTTGTATAACTATTTTCTTGTGGAACACAATGTCAAATCTGCTCCTTTCTATGAATTAGCATGCTGGTCACTGTTTAGTTGAATCTTATGCAAAAGAAGTTTGTTTGTCCGTCTTCGTGTCTTGTCCCGTTTGGTCATGTCTCATTTTGCCTTCATCACCACAGGACTCAGGACTGCCACAGGTCCCAGTAGAAAAAAAAATACCTTGGATAAGTATTGCTATAAACCACTGAGTCCATTACATGTGTGATTTCTGTGGTATATTACCATAGACTCCAGATGAAATTGAGGAAGGCAGTGAAGGCATCTTTAATGCTATCTAGGAAAGATAAATTATAGATCATAAAGAAAATAGTCATGCAAATGTTGTATTGTAAAGCTGATTATAAGATGTGTTTTGTTACCTCTATACTTATAGGCACATGCTAAAGCAAAAACCCCAGCTATAACCAAAACCACAGCCAATGTCACAGACGAGGCACATGAACTGCACGAACTGCAAATGGTGCAGACTTCACACCCCTGCTTCTCCTCTAGAAAGAAAAGAACAAAAGAATCCTTCATTTACATTTATGTAGACTCACTATTCACTGAACCTGCCCTGTGGAAACATCAGTGCTATGAAGTTAAAGGCTGTAAAACTGCTTCTGTCAGGAGCAATAATGTCTCTTTTTTTCGCTCTAAAATACCTTTTCATATGATTCTTCAGTGCATTTAACTGTATTTACTACTTCACTGCACGTTATAGTTTTTTTAAATGTAATATCACAATAGTTATTCTAATCGATTTATCCATGCACATCATTTTTTTTTATTCATGTGCCTTGTAATCTTTAATCAAAATAACTTCCCCTCCCTCTTGCAGTGACTTCTTTGATGAAGTGTTTACTGACGCCCTATATACGCCCTACATTTGATCTTGTTTCTAGAAGCCATTTCACTTAGATATATGTCACAATAGGGAAGAAAAGACTAGTGCAACTTGTGCTTAATGCTGGCTTTAAATGTTGTAATGTGATGCTCAACATTTTAACTGACTTTTATCAATACATGGGCGAATATCAAATAAAGATGGAAGAGGCTAAAATTCTGTGTGAATAATGTATGACAAAAAAGCATATCACTACATAGAAAATTAAAAATGTAAAGCCTAGCAACTGCTTTGAAATTGAATGTGTTTTAAAGTCAAACAGATGTCACCTCATTACATTCATTATTTTCACTGTTTACATTTGCACACCTTAAGTCCAAACTACACTTCAGTTTTGACAGGAACGCTTAGTGCATACAGCCGGAACTCACAGCCTTTCAAAGCACTCAACACACATGCACTAGAAACTTTTACCCGTGTCAAGTTTTTTTTCACATACTACTCTCCAGAAGTTGACTATTAAATTTTCTTTGTACTTTTAAACTAAAGTTGTGTGTGCCTCTTAAAGGCGGTATGAAACAGCAGTTGTGATCGGTTTTTTTCCCCTGTTGTGATGTACAGGTCCTTCTCAAAAAATTAGCATATTGTGATAAAGTTCATTATTTTCCATAATGTAATGATAAAAATTAAACTTTCATATATTTTAGATTCATTGCACACCAACTGAAATATTTCAGGTCTTTTATTGTTTTAATACTGATGATTTTGGCATACAGCTCATGAAAACCCAAAATTCCTATCTCAAAAAATTAGCATATCATGAAAAGGTTCTCTAAACGAGCTATTAACCTAATCATCTGAATCAACTAATTAACTCTAAACACCTGCAAAAGATTCCTGAGGCTTTTAAAAACTCCCAGCCTGGTTCATTACTCA
Organism: Anabarilius grahami; assembly: GCA_003731715.1. Classification (NCBI taxonomy): domain Eukaryota; kingdom Metazoa; phylum Chordata; class Actinopteri; order Cypriniformes; family Xenocyprididae; genus Anabarilius; species Anabarilius grahami. Next base: position 1,674,793 of record RJVU01038599.1, on the reverse strand, counting down.
AAACCGCAATCATGGGTAAGACTGCCGACCTGACTGCTGTCCAGAAGGCCATCATTGACACCCTCAAGCGAGAGGGTAAGACACAGAAAGAAATTTCTGAACGAATAGGCTGTTCCCAGAGTGCTGTATCAAGGCACCTCAGTGGGAAGTCTGTGGGAAGGAAAAAGTGTGGCAAAAAACGCTGCACAACGAGAAGAGGTGACCGGACCCTGAGGAAGATTGTGGAGAAGGACCGATTCCAGACCTTGGGGGACCTGCGGAAGCAGTGGACTGAGTCTGGAGTAGAAACATCCAGAGCCACCGTGCACAGGCGTGTGCAGGAAATGGGCTACAGGTGCCGCATTCCCCAGGTCAAGCCACTTTTGAACCAGAAACAGCGGCAGAAGCGCCTGACCTGGGCTACAGAGAAGCAGCACTGGACTGTTGCTCAGTGGTCCAAAGTCATTCGGAAATCAAGGTGCCAGAGTCTGGAGGAAGACTGGGGAGAAGGAAATGCCAAAATGCCTGAAGTCCAGTGTCAAGTTCCCACAGTCAGTGATGGTCTGGGGTGCCATGTCAGCTGCTGGTGTTGGTCCACTGTGTTTTATCAAGGGCAGGGTCAATGCAGCTAGCTATCAGGAGATTTTGGAGCACTTCATGCTTCCATCTGCTGAAAAGCTTTATGGAGATGAAGATTTCGTTTTTCAGCACGACCTGGCACCTGCTCACAGTGCCAAAACCACTGGTAAATGGTTTACTGACCATGGTATTACTGTGCTCAATTGGCCTGCCAACTCTCCTGACCTGAACCCCATAGAGAATCTGTGGGATATTGTGAAGAGAAAGTTGAGAGACGCAAGACCCAACACTCTGGATGAGCTTAAGGCCGCTATCGAAGCATCCTGGGCCTCCATAACACCTCAGCAGTGCCACAGGCTGATTGCCTCCATGCCACGCCGCATTGAAGCAGTCATTTCTGCAAAAGGATTCCCGACCAAGTATTGAGTGCATAACTGAACATAATTATTTGAAGGTTGACTTTTTTTGTATTAAAAACACTTTTCTTTTATTGGTCGGATGAAATATGCTAATTTTTTGAGATAGGAATTTTGGGTTTTCATGAGCTGTATGCCAAAATCATCAGTATTAAAACAATAAAAGACCTGAAATATTTCAGTTGGTGTGCAATGAATCTAAAATATATGAAAGTTTATTTTTTATCATTACATTATGGAAAATAATGAACTTTATCACAATATGCTAGTTTTTTGAGAAGGACCTGTATATCTGTCTAAAACGGATTCTCAAACAAGAGAAAATGTAGGGAGGGGCTTGATTTTTGTCCACGGTGAATTGATTGGATAGTTTGCTATTGGCAGATCTCATATGATTGACAGGTTGTCCCGCCCTCATGTCAGTAAACTTTATGAGAGAAGACGAGATGTTGCTGCAAAACGGAGGGGAAGTTATTTCGAACAACATTATGGAGGAACATAAAATCTGCAATATTCCATATAAAACAAGAATTGTCCATTTTTATTTCATGGTGACTTTAACCTCTCACACAAGCACTTATCAACATGGTGTCTGTTGTTTGTTTGTTTTTTCAGTCTCAAGTACTATGATGACATTGCGTNTTTTTTTTTTTTTTTTTTAAATAAAACAAAGGCATGGGTCAGTGTTGTAAATTGTCAAGTTGTATATGTGAGCTGAGCATACAGTGTACATGTGTACTGTTCTGATGATGACATTTATGTCATGCACTTTAGCATATGCATTAAAAACGAATGGTACGTTTACACGACAATGATGTACTAAAAATGGAACCCTGCTGTATTACGCATGACAGACAAGTAGTTGGTGATGTCACTTTGTAAAGAAAGACTACACGCCTGCGCACACCACACATCTGCTTCGGAAGTCTCGCACATTCACAGAAAACACGTTGAAAAATAAGACCTAATAAGTACCTAATACGCTTGTGCATGATGTCAAGGTTTTCATTTGCGTTTTTGCAGTTTACACAGAGATGACAACGGTAGCGTTTTCAAAACCTTGCACTTTGAAACACGTTTTCAAAAGTTAGCATTTTCAGGCCACCAAAACGCCATTGTCATGTAAATGAACGGCTAAATCCCATAAAAAGTTTTCAATTTTTTGTTGAAAACGGTGTCGTGTAAACAGAACCTATACTTTGGCTTCAGAAAAATGTGTTTAATGCTGGTGACGATATGTGTCGCACACACTTTACGTGCAAAAACCACAGCTGTGCACATGGCCTACTATGCTAATAATATTTACCTCAAGCACATTGTAAGCGTACCCGAGCATACACGTAAAAACCAAAGTATACTTTGGTTAATACAATTTTTAAACTTTCTTGCAACCTATCACGCCTTCTGTGATGGTATCTACACTGCATTCCAAATTATTATGCAATTGACATATCAGTAAGATTTCAGTACAATAAACATTCAGATTTTAGTTTTTCCAAGAAAATGTTTGTTTGTTTATTTATCCATGTCTTTTTAGATAACTGGTATCAATCTCAGACAAAATAATTTGCCAGATCTATGGAAACCCTACTTAGAGGTTGTTCCACATTATTAAGCAAGTCACAGTTCTCATGCAATATGGGAGGAAGAAAGATCTTTCTGAAGATGAAAACCATGAAATGGTGCAATGTTGTGTAAAAGGCATGAAAACAACTAATATTGTGTGAAACTGAATGGAGATTATCGAATTATCATAAGATTTGTGAGTGATTTAGAGCACAGCAGAACTCGGTCAGATAAAGGCTTATTAATGAAAGTTCCTGTCAAAAAAATTTATTGTATTAAAAGGGCAGCTATAAAAAAAGCCAGTGTTGAGCAGCAAACAGGTATTTGAAGCTGCTGGTGTCTCTGGAGTCTTGAGAACCTCACCATGCAGGCTGGCAGTTGTGCGTAAAGATGCATTTTAGACACCACTAACCAAACCTAACAAAGAGAAACATTTACAGTGGGTGTAGAAATATATTTTCAAACCATTTTTATTGCTGTGGTGTTTTTTTGCAGCATGGGATAGTGCATAGTGCATTGTACAATAGTGTTTGTACTATGCACTATCATCCTTTTTATACCATAGCTGAAAATGGCCAGTTATGAACTCCACATATCTTGCAAAAGTCATTTAAATACCCTCCATCTCACTTCCCAGTATTCCAGCCCAAATCATCACCCACCAGCTCCTTGCTGACGTCGCAGTCTTGTTGGAACGTGGTGGCCATTCACCAACCATCCAGAAATCCATCCATTTAGACCATCCATTGTAGTACGGCATTAGTCAGTGAATAAAACTATTTAAAAATGAGTCTTCATGTATTTCTAAACCCACTGTAAATGTTTCTCTTTGTGAGGTTTGGTTTGGAGTGGCTGAAATGCATCTTTACGCACAACTGCCAGCCTGCATGGAGAGCTTCTTGAGACTCCAGAGACACCAGAAGCTTCAAATACCTGTTTGCTGCTCAACACTGGCTTTTTTTATAGCTGCCCTTTTAATACAATTAATGTTTTTGACAGGAACTTTCCTCAATAAGCCTTTATCTGACAGAGTTCTGCTGTGCTCTAAATCACTCACAAATCTTACGATAATTTGATAATCTCCATTCAGTTTCACACAATATTAGTTGTTTTCATGCCTTTTGCACAACATTGCGCCATTTCATGCTTTTCATCTTCAAAAAGATCTTTCTTCCTCCCCATATTGCATGAGAACTGTGACTTGCTTAATAATGTGGAACAACCTCTAAGTAGGGTTTCCATAGATCTGGCAAATTATTTTGTCTGAGATTGAAAAGACATGGATAAATAAACGAACAAACATTTTCTTAGAAAAACTAAAATCTGAATGTTTATTGTACAGAAATCTTACTGATTTGTCTCTTGCATAATAATTTGGAACGCAGTGAACAAATCATTGTGTAGGTCAATTTGGTGCATGTGCTTGTGTTTTGAAGCCCTGACGCTAACATAATGGCACACTTCTATGCACTTTTGGCCTTGTGGACTTAATGGCTGCCGTTTGCACTTGTCCATTAAGTCCACGAGACCGTAGGGTGTCCCATTCATCATTTTAGGTTTCAGAAAGGTGCTTGCGAATGCCCCCTTTGCGGCCATTATGCGCCCTTGATGCGCACTTCATCTGAGCCCGCAAGTTCGCAAGCTACGCAGAGGACTTTACCCGGGAGTCAAAGCGCCACTACGTCACGAAAGTGCAGACTCAGAGGAAGACCGTGAGGGTTTAGGGTGCTATTTGGGATTCAGCCATAGTATGCAGCATCTTAAAGAAATTAAAACCTCCTCACAGTGTTTCGTTCTGGTAATAAGACCCACCTGAACATCCCACTGTCATTTGTTTGGTCTCTGTCTGTTGACCACTGGAGGCAGTGCAGTTGAGTGTCACATTTCCGTTGCCACTGAATGACATGAAAAGAACCAACGAAGAGTCGACAGCATTTCCAGAAATATACGATCCGTTGAACTCGCCGTCAGGTGTCCAGGACAGATTCACATTTTGGCCAAATGCAGTGCAATTAAGGGCCACATGGCATTGGCCGTCTTTGTGGGAATCTAAAATTTTCTGGATTTTTGGTTTCTTGAGTTTTTCTGGATTTGGGACAAACATCATATCAGTTATTCAATCTGGCTGAAAGTCATTACACTCTTAAAAATAAATGTTCTTCATTAGTACATATGGTTCCATGGAGAACATTTACCATCCATGGAACCTTTCCAATGCAAAAAAGGTTCTTTATAGTGGAAAAAGGTTCTTTAGATTTTTAAAATGCACTACGAATAAATAGTTCTTGCCTGAAAGGTTCTTTGCAGAAGAAATGGTTCTTCTATGGCATCACTTTTTGGAACCTTTATTTTTAAGAGTGGGTTTACTGTACTGAAGACTGTTCAAAATATCTTATCCTTACCTTGGACTATGAGATGAACTTTAACGTTTCTCCTAGTATCATCTGAGTTGACCAGGGCCGCAGTGTATATCATGCTGTCGTCCATATTCACATTTATGATTGTTAAATCTCCCGTTTTGGAGTTGAGCTTAAGTCGACCCTGATGTTTCCAAAACTTGAATATAGTCACTATGCCATCCTTTAGACTTGCAATGTATGTTGTGTTCTGATAAATGGACCATTGAACTTTACTGAGGTTCCATGCTCTGTCTGCTCCAGATTTTAGGACTACTGATTGGCCAAGGAAACCTGTAATACGTACCTCACTACAGCACACTGCAAAAGCAAACACAGATCAGTCAATTTGTGTGAACACACTAATATGTCATAAGAAAATTTTTGTTGCTTCGCAGAAAAGGGAAACACCTTATTTCCAGTGAAGCAGAATTCAGACTCGCTTTACTTCTCAATCAATTTCTTAACAATAAATCTTCAACAATCTTGCCCAAAGGACCAAACTATATCTCATTAACACCAAAACTCAGACTCACTTTATTTCTCATTGAAAGAACAATTTCTTAACAATAAATCTTCAACAATCTTGCCCAAAGGACCAAACTATATATCATTAACACCAAAACTCAGACTCACTTTATTTCTCATTGAAAGAACAATTTCTTAACAATAAATCTTCAACAATCTTGCCCAAAAGGACCAAACTATATATCATAAACACAACAAACTCTACACGATACAACGAGAGTAAAATCCAGTAAACTTACCTTGGTGAATACACATGATACAGAATAGCACAATTATACATCGACTCATTGCTAGTTGGCTTGTCGACGTAAATCAACAGGTCCTTAATATCGAAGCCGTTGGCCTTCACGCCGCCCCTGAGAGTGGGAGAGTCCTCCACCAATGCATCACTTGAAGGAAATGGGGAAGAGAAGTGAGAAACACGTGTTTCCTCACTGCGTATCTTGTGATAACTGAAGGAAAGTACAAAAAAAAGACTGAAGCCAGTGTTTTGGAGGACATTCTTAGGGAAGAAAACAGAGATCATCTCTTCATGTGTAATGGCCATCACAGCATTTTGAAATCAGTCATGACTCTAGCATGTGAATTAGTATAAAAAAAAGCAGGCCTAAAAAAATCCCCCAACCGAGACACTTCCTCTTCATCACCCACATTATTCACAACTTAAATGTTTTTGATGCACATTGGCAACTGAAACTTTGAACTTGACCTTTATCCATCGCAAACAACATCTTCATCTGTTTTTACAACAGCAGTTTAAAGGAATTGGCAGAATTTACTCACCCTCATGTCGTTCCAAACCTGTGGGGCAAAAAAGATGTTTGGCAGAACATGTTTGCCATACATTGTATGTAAATGATATGTTGTGGTTATTAAAAACAAACAAAAACAAAAAAACTCATATTTATGTTCATGCTACATGATGCCAGATTTGAGGCCAGTAAAGAAATCCAGTGATATTTTTAAGGTCTTTGTCATCCAATGAGGCTCTGATTTGAGGCTCCATATTTGAATGAAGGCAAACAATAACTGTGAATAATGGCTTGTTCGAACACGGATGTTTCTCAAAATATCAAACACTATCATATGACCTTTGGATTGGAATATAGAACATGAGTCATAGTTTTTAGCACTAACCCAACCACAGCAGATTTGGAACAACACGAGGACGAGTAAATGGCATTTTTAGTTGTTTCTTTAAAGCAGACGGTTCTTAGACATTTTAAGAAAAGGTAACTTATTTAAAATAAGACCAAACAAGCTGTACAACAGTGTTAAAAATATATTTCTTATTTTAATTCAACCTTAACATTTTTTTTTTTTCTTCCTCCAGGATTCCTTAAAATCTAAAAAAAATATATAAACCTGAATATATGAAGAAGCCTCATTTTAAAAGTGAGATTTCTAGACCGGGAAAACTCACATCAATTATTATGATCTTAAAAGGACATGCATTTTGAAAATGAATTTTACAAGATATGCAAAGCTCTAAGAGTACGTTTACACAACTGCAATGTACAAAAAACGGAAAGGATTTTCCTTTCAATTTTTCGCATACAGATGACTTTATTTAATATTCTGCTGCCTGGCTGGTAGTTGGCAATGTCACTTTGTACAAAAAACAAAACAAAACAAAAAACACTACCTACAGGGTATCTGCAGATATGAACAAGTTAAATTTAAGACCTTTTTAATACCACCTCAGATGAAATTTAAGACCAAACCTGCGATGGAAACACGCACGCACATACACACTAATATATATATATATATACTACACATGTATATTAAATAATTAATGTACATTAACACATATATTAAATGTATTAATAGAATTGTTTTTATTAAAGTACCTGCAAAATGTTTGGAAACAATTAATTGATTTTAAAATAAGTCCCATCTGCTCACCAGGGCTGCATTTATTTGATCAAAAATACAGTAAAAAGAGCAACATTGTGAAATATTCTTTCAAATAAAAAAAAGATTTCTATATTTTATAAAATGTAATTTATTCCTATGATCATTTTCAGCATCATTACTCCAGTCTTCAGTGTCACATGATCCTTCAGAATTCATTACAATTTGATTTGATGCTCAAGAAACATTTCTGATTATTATCAATGTTGAAAACAGTTGTGCTGCTTCATATTTTTGTGGAAATGGTGATATTTGTTAGTTTTCTTTGAAAAATAGGAAGTTCAATGAACAGCATTTACTTGAAATTATATTACATGTATTTATCAAATATATTATTTATTAAAGCATTTATTAAATAGAAATATTCTGTAACATTTTAAATGTCTTCACTCTTCACTCACTTGAAAGTATGACGAATTAAAGTATTAATTTTTCTATTTTTTAAATCTTACCACAAATGTTTAAATTGGATTTCCACAACAATTTTAAGCAGCAAAAACTGCCTTTTAACCTTAATAATATAAATAGTGAATGTTTCTTGAGCAGCAAATCAGCATTTCTGAAGAATCACGTGACACTGAAACTTCTCTTTGTAAACAACAGAATTATATACGATTCTAATAGGCCTTTTTCACAAGAATCGGAAATCACGTGACGCAGGGTAAAGTTAGTTCCGCTATGCGTCTACGGCTATTAGATTGATATGCTCTTTTCTCAAATATCGCTTCTTACCTTTTCTGTTTTGTCTGTTTTCCAAGTCACTTTTGTATAATCTACAAAGAAATTATTTTCTACTTGTTTGTAGTTATACGGCCACTCAGACCGTTGCTCGGATTTACCGGCAGGTGGATTTATATCACCAGCTGTTATACAGTAAAGGCTACGCAGCTCATTCAGCAATTTCCCCGATCACATCACGTACGACGAACATTATTT
>RJVU01038599.1:1627312-1641601 GCA_003731715.1 Anabarilius grahami | reverse complement strand
TTTTTTTTTTTTTTTTTTCCTTCACAGAAACTCACATATTTCCGTCTCCATTCAAACCTGAGCTGATACACGCCCCGAATGGAAGCCCGACTCGACCCGACCTCCCCCACGTTCCTGCTCCGCCTTCCATCATCACACCCTCCACACAATACACGAGTCATGAGAATGCCATTAGATTAAATAGTTTATATATATGAAACTGCAGGAATGATGACCTAACTTTTTGTTTATTATTTTATTTTGTTTATTATTATATGTTTACTTGAATCTGCAGGAATGACCTTATATTTAAATATTTTATTAATTTATTCGAAGCTGCAGGGATGACCTAATTTTTGTTACGTTTGTTTATTTATTTATTTGACACTGCAGGAATGACCTAGTTTTGAAAGATGTTTGTTAGTTTGAAACTGCAGGAATGACCTAATGTTTTTTTAAATTATTTTATTCGAAAGTAAATAAATGACCCAAATGAATGACCCATTTTTTTAACATGTTTATTTATGTATGCATGTATTGGAAACTGCAGGAAGGATCTAATTTTTTACTATTTTCATTATTTATTTATCTGAGATTTATTTTTGATTGAATTGAGATTATATCTTTTAATATCTTTCCAATTTGCATATACACATATAGTATATACCTATACACACACACACACACACACACACACATTTCATATATATATACACACACACACACACACACACACACACTAATTGTCAAAAGTTTTGGGACACCTGCCTTTACATGCACTTGAACTTTAATGACATCTCATCCTTAATCCGTAGGGTTTAATATGGAGTTAGCCCACCCTTTGCAGCTATAACAGCCTCAACTCTTCTGGGAAGGCTTTTCACAAGGTTTTAGGAGTGTGTTTATGGGAATTTTTAACCATTCTTCTAGAAGCGCATTTGTGAGGTCAGGCAGTGATGTCGGGCTAGAAGGCCTCGCAGTCTCCGCTCTAATTCATCCCAAAGGAGTTCTGTTGGTTTGAAGTCAGGACTCTGTGCAGGCCAGTCAAGTTCCTCCACACCAAACTCACTCATCCTTGTCTTTATGGACCTTGCTCTGTGCACTGGTGCGCAGTCATGTTGGAACAGTAAGGGGCCATCCCCAAACTGTTCCTACAAAGTTGGGATCATGAAATTGTCCAAAATGTCTTGGTATGCTGAAGCATTAAGAGTTCCTTTCATTGGAACTAAGAGGCCAAGCCCAACCCCTGAAAAACAACCCCACACCATAATCCCCCCTCCACCAGACTTTACACTTGGCACAATGCAGTCAGGCAAGTACCATTCTCCTGAAAACCACCTAACCCAGACTCGTCCATCGGATTGCCAGACAGAGAAGCGTGATTCGTCACTCCAGAGAACACATCTCCACTGCTTTAGAGTCCAGTGGCGGTGTGCTTTACACCACTGCATCCGACGCTTTGCATTGCACTTGATGTAAGGCTTGGATGCAGCTGCTCGGCCATGGAAACCCATTCCATGAAGCTCTCTCCACTGTTCTTGAGCTAATCTGAAGGCCACACGAAGTTTGGAGGTCTGTAGCTATTGACTCTGCAGAAAGTTGGCGACTTCTGCGCACTGTGCGCCTCAGCATGCGCTGACCCCGCTCTGTGATTTTAAGTGGCCTACCACTTCGTGGCTGAGTTGCTGTTGTTCCCAATTGCCTCCACTTTATGATACCACTAACAGTTGACCGTGGAATATTTAGTAGTGAGGAAATTTCACGAATGGACTTATTGCAGAGGTGGCAACCTATCACGGTACCACGCTTGAATTCACTGACCATTCTTTCACAAATGTTTGTAGAAGCAGTCTGCATGCCTAGGTGCTTGATATTTTATACACCTGTGGCCATGAAAGTGATTGGAACACCTGAATTCAATGATTTGGAGGGGTGTCCCAATACTTATATATATATATATATATAAATGTGGGTTGCACTTTATTTTACAGTAAGTGCACTTACAGTGTACTTACCTAAGAACGTACTGGTTAATATAAGGTACCTACAAGGGTTAGGCTTAGGGGTAGGTTCAAGTCTAGTACCTGGTTATTACCCAGTTATTGTAATTACTATATTTACATGGGGAACAGGACTGTAAAATAAATTAAGTGCTAACGAAATGTGTATATATGTATATATACATATGGATTTGTATATAAATGCATTTTAGATTTTGTTGTATCATTTTTACCATTTATTTGTATTTAAAATAATTAAATTTTCTAATTTTCCGATATGCAAGTTTGTATTCAATTTTAACTCATTTATTGTATATTTATACATTTTGGAATGTAAAAAAAAAAAGTGTTGTGTGCATTTAGGCTATAAATTTACATAATTTATACTTTTTAATTATTTACTATATATCAAATCTCAATTGCTTGATTTTTTTCTATATTGACTCCATATGCAAACTATCCTAAACTGATAAATGTAACAATTTCTATGAAGCTTTTTTTTTTTTTTTACATTTATTTTTCTCATGTTCAACTTAATAGACAAATGTATCTGAAATGTCAAACAATGTTTTCAATCTATATAATTGTAAGTAAAATAATTAAATATATCAATTCCACCACTTGAATCTGTTTTCAAAGGTCGTATCCAATTCCATAGCAGTTTTCATTCATTATCAGAGATAAAGTTACTGGAATGCGAGAAGTAAATCAGTTCAGACAGGTTTTGAACAGCAGAAATGTTTCTTAAATTCACCACCAAAAACACAAAGCAAGTTTTTTTTTTAAACATTTTTAATTTCACAAAACAAATGGGTCTCTTTTAACATGAGTTTTCATTTTCCTTCTGTGCATCTAACAATCTCGCCATTTTTAAAAAGAGGGAGAGAAAATAATTTACACATCTTTTGTTTGTCATATCTACAAAAATAAAATTAAAGAAACGACTAGAGCTTTACAGAAAATGAACATATAAAACAGGCCGTGAACTATATTACATGAGTGAATGCCAATAAAAATAAAACAAACATTTACGTACAGTAGTTCGCACGAGTACGGTTTCTTCGTTGTGCAGCATACTTTTACAAATCGTTGACGAGTATGAATGAACATGGAACGATGGAGGAATGAGGCAAGAAACGAAAGAGGAGAAGAGAAGAAAATGCATGGAAAAAAGAGTTAAAGCTAATGAGAGAAATCACGTCTACATTTCTCCACCTGAGTTAACAGTAGTTATCCATACAAGCAACGTCTCTGAATTCAATCCACGTTAGAAACTTTCTGCAGTCGCACATAAACTCGCAAAAACAATTATTAAAATACAAAATAAGAATAATAAACAAAACAAACTTAAAAGGAGGTGAGGTAACAATCCTCCTTTGGCAGGTTAGGCGGACGAGTTAAACACTTATAAAGACGCTTGCGTATCGAAACGTAAAAGGTACGTTGTTTTTATTTATTAGAGTTCCCGATCCCTTCATTTGTGTTTCAAGCACCCGTTGAGCTAAGAATGAACTACCGCAAACGGTGAGGGACAAACGTTCACAGTATTTACACGTAATACAAATGTGTCAGCTTGCAGGTCACATGACATGATGTCAGAATTCATAAACACGGCCCTTTTTTTTCTGTGCGATATAAACAGGAGTCCAGTCACGCGCTGTGCGATAGTGTGCGTAGAAACAGAACAAATGTTTGTTGGATATTTTATTTCTTCCATAGTACATGGAAAAATTTAAAACAAAACCTTCACCTTTTGTTGTTTTCCTTTCGCATAGTGTTACGTAATCAAATACAAGCTACTATATCAACGAACAACGATATTCGTGAGACATCCTTATTCGCCCCCATGTTTATGTCCACAGGGGTCCCAGTGCAAAAGAACCTGATTTTGTCAACGCCGGAAACGGCTCAGGTTGATGCGGCTCACGATGGAAAACGTGGCCCGTTTGGATTGCCGACTTTCCTGACGAGCTGAATGGAGGAGAAACAGACGTACAGCAGGTAAAGTGCTGGGGTTTCCTTCGAAGGACAGAGTCATGTCTTCAGCCGCGCTACTTCACTTGCGTTTCACTTCCTGTTCTTCACGCATCACTTACGTTCTTCAATCAACCAATAACATTTCATTTTCTCTCTTGAATGCGCTACTCGAATCGCCACTTTTCTTTTTCCATCTTTTCTTTCTCAGCGCAGGCCGAAGGGTCGTCCGTCCCTTCTCAAGTCACGAATTGACACAAACAACACATAATTCAACCTGGATGGTGCTTCCAGGAGCAAGGCATGCTGGGAAGGGGCTACATCATAGAGTGCAGAGCGTGTGTTTGCGTGAGTCTGTGTGTGCGAGATGAAAGTCCTCGAGTAGGTCCAGTGTAAACCGTCAGAAGCCAGTGGATTGGATTTCTGGCTGGGCTGGTTCTGTCGAGACGCCCTCCTTACCTGTAAGAACAATAAAGATATACTTTATCACATGTAACATGGGAATTGCAGACTTTACACACATTTTCTGCAATTGAAATTGGATTTACACGTGTTAAAAACAGCGGTGAGAGCGTTAAACTCTTATTAGAAGCAGTTTTTGAGATCAAATTGTCCGCACCATCTCCTGCTCCTCGGTCCAGTGATGGTATTCGGACCGCTGTGGGAGACTTGTCGACGAGATCACTTATTTTACCAGCAGGAAGTGGTTTTCTTAATTTCTTCAGAAGTTTGTAGTGATCTGCTTCAATGTCCTACAAAAACAGGTTAAAAGAAACATCAGCATTGTTTTACAACATCATGTTTATATACCACGTTGAATCTGACAAAAATAAATACAGGTCACAATTCAGCCACAAAAATCACCCCCAAAATTTTTTATATGGGCCACTAACACTTTTTTGCATTGATAATATGAATATAAATAAATGTAAGTCAGCATAAATTAAGAGTTGTACAACAAAAATTATAATACCTTTTTTAGCGCAATTTAAATATACATTTAATATAGTTTGCAACTACATCACTAAACACAAGTCACATTTTTACTGCAAAATCACCAGAAATAAAATAAAACAAAATAAAATATGATTTTAAAAGCCAAAAAACAACCCTTATCTTATTTTATTTTGCATTAATACAATTTTTTTGTTTATATTAAAATAAATTACTATAATGTATAAATACTTCATTTTTAAATAATAGAGTTTGACATTATTACTTTTTTCTTTTTTGGATGAAACCTGCTTAAAGGATTAGTTCACTTCAAATTTTAACATTTCCTGATAATATACTCACCCCCATGTCATCCAAGATGTTTATGTCATTCTTTCTTCAGTCGAAAAGAAATTAAGGTTTTTGAGGAAAACATTTCAGGATTTTTCTCCATATAGTGGACTTCAACAGTTACCAAGGTCCAAATTGCAGTTTAAATGCAGCTTCAAAGGGCTCTACACGATCCCAGCTGAGGAATACTTGCACAGCTCTGCGATGTGCCACGCGTTACGTAATCACATTGGAAAGGTCACACGTGACATACGCGTGAACATGCGAAGACTTAGTCGAACGGCATTTAAAAAAAAAATAAAATAAAGGTAAAATAATGATGTCGGCCTATTTTGAAGTTGGAGGAGAAAATCAGAGTTTTTTGCCTACGTCACACGTGACCTTTCCAACATGATTACGTAATGCGTGGTGCAACGCAGAGCAGTGCAAGATGAGCATTTGTGGTTAAAAAGTATATGAATTTGTATTTTTTAAGAAAATTACGATCGTTTTGCTAGATAAGACCCTTATTCTTTGTCTGGGAATCCGGGATCTTCAACCCATTGGTAGCTGTTGAAGTCCACTATATGGAGAAAAATCCTAAAATGTTTTCCTCAAAAACCTTCATTTCTTTTTGACTGAAGAAAGAAAGACAAACATATTGGATGACATGGGGGTGAGTAAATTATCATGAAATTGTAAAATTTGAAGTGAACTAATCCTTTAATTGTCAAAATATAATGTTACAATGCAAAAAATAAAAACTAACAAAAACTTCAAACATGCTTAATTCAGGCTTCAATTTCTTTTTTTAATTTCTTTGTTTTGTATTTGGGTCAAATATGGCCTGGGCATGCATGGACATGTTTGTAATGTGTGTTTGTTTGGGTTTTACCCTCAGGTGCTGCAGTTTCCTCATAAGCTCCTCCATGGTGTTAAAGATCTCGTCCACGTTCTTGATCACATGCCGCTGGATGCTCATTTGAGACTGGCCGAGCCCTTCCCTTCGACTCAGAGTCTCAGTCAGCGACTGGTCAGTTGGAGAGAGGCAGGGCGTCTCTTGCTCCTCTTCCTCGTTGATGAAGGACGATGAGAACACATTGCTCGTCTGATGGCTGTTCTCAGACGCGTTCGAGTCTTTGAGCTCATCTGTGCTGCTCTCGTCTGTGAGAGCGCTGGATTGCTCTTTGGGCATGACCAGATAAAACATGTTTCCTGGAAGTAGCGCAGCAGAATCATTAACAAACAAATAAATTAATTAATTAAAAATAAATAAATAAAATTAACCATTTTCTAAGGGTTTTCAACTAAAAAGTGAAAACAGTGTTATGTGTTTTGACCGTTCATTTACACGACAATGGCGTTTGGGGGGCCTGCAAATGCAAACTTTTGAAAATGGGCTTCAAAGTGCAGGTTTTTGAAATCTATACCATTATCGTCTTTGTGTAAATTACAAAAACGTGATTTGTTCAGTCTATAGGTACGTAGTGTTTCTTTACAAAGTGACCTACCAGTTAGACCTACCTAAAAATCTTAAAGCATTGTTTACAAGGTTACATGGGTCAAAAACAATGAAAACAATAACTTTGAGCATTTTTTCAGGGAAGCTAAAAATCTGAACCGGTTTGACTGGGACAGTAGAAAAAACCCTTAGCGTTGAGCCCTGATATATTAAAGGAAAGTAAATGTGCCATTTATGACAATGGGTTTATGTGAAGATTGTTTTAAGTTCACTTTAATTAAAAGTTGTTATATTTTTTAAAGCCTATTAAATATTAAAATTGATAGCTTTCAATTATACTGTAATGTTGAATGGCTATAATTAATGGATAAAATTAATTTAATAGAGACATTAGTATCACTGATACTGGCCTTCATTCATAAAAAGATGCCATTAAAGAAATATTTTAAATGTAGTCTATGTTGTTTCTACATTAATTTGGAGATTCAATGTTAAAGTATGACAAAATAAAAATAAAAACTTTAAAATGTTAGGTGCGATTAATCGCAATTATAGAAAAATGTGTGATTAGTTTATTTTCTTAAATCGATTGACAGCACTAATAAAAACTAAAACGAAATATGTAATGCAAAAACTAATAAAAATGAGAAAAAATTATTAAAAGAAACAAATTAAAATGAAAACTGAAAATATAAAAATGAAAAAAAAAATTGCTATAATAGTACATTATTAATACAAAAATAATATAATGAATATATTAAATATACCTTAAATAACATTAAAAACACATTTAGTTTAAAAAAAAAATTAAAAAAAAAAATTCACCAATTCTTTTTTAATGCCTTTGTAACTTCCTGACTATTAATAATCACAGTTGACTGTGATTTTATATAACATTTCTCTCATATTCTCATAATCACACTGTTGATTACAAAAGTAAACGTGCTGAAATGATGAATCGTTAAAGCTCACAAGAAGAACAACAGAAAGAGAGATGGACTGATTCCAGATCATTCAGGACCGGTTTCCAAAGCTGAAAACAAATCTCATCCTAGATTATATTTCACAGCCAACCGATGAGGTTTGAGACGAGTCACAACTGTTCGCAGGAAACCGGCCCAGAATGCATCTGCCAAAGGTATTGTACCATAAATTAAACCCCACCTCTGTCCTGAGAGGATTGGCTGGCGGTGACATCATTGGTGATGTCGTCAGGAAGAGAACAGCCCGCACCCACGACTGTGTGTGAAAGACAGGTAGAAGGTGTATATGTGTGTGTGTGTGTGTGTGTGTGAGAGTGTGTGTGAGAGAGAGAGAGAGGGAGAGAGAGAGAGAGATTGTGTGTGTGACAGAAGTGTGCGACAGAAGTGTGCAGAACAATGGTGAAGTGCATTTATGTAGTGCGTGTAGTTAGACACAGACAAATACAAGAAGCCAGAGCACCATACATGAGAGAGAGAGAGAGAGAGAGAAGGTGTGTGTGTGTTGTGGAAAAGTAGCAAAAAGAGAGAACGAGAAAAGTGTGTTAAATCACATAAGCTTCATCACAGTGAGATCTGAACACATGCAGAGAGACAGAGAGAGACAGAGGGGGAAAAGAGACAAACTCTTCAATTCTCTGAAAATACAGAGTTCAATTAAGTACAACTTAAAGAATTTTACAGCCACAACATCTAAGTTCCCTTTTTAACAAAAACTATTAAAAATCATTTTGGTTAATTAAAAATAAGCTAACATGAAATGAAATATAAATATTAGATTAAAACCTTAAGTGAAAATGAGACAAATAAAAATAAAATAAATAGAAATATATATATTTAAAAATCTGAATCAGTTGCTCTGTGGTTGCTAGGTGCTAAAGGAGCAGTTATGATTATATAAAAATTAGAATAGAAAATATTTATAAATAATAAAAATGTCCCTCAGTTTGTAAAAACAAACTAAAAGTACAGTAATGCACTTATAATAAAAGTAGGCAGCGTTCTTGAAGGTTCCAGAGCATTTTGTCAGCAGTTGAAATACTGGTTATAACTCTGCTTTGATTTAATCCCACTAGTCTAATAACGCTGACATGTATAGTCTTGTGACTAGTATAAGTGCAGCATAATTTAGCCAGTATTTTAATGTTTATTGGTTCATGGCCTTGCTCAAAAACTTCTATTGTAAGTGCATTTCTGTAAACTTTTGTGATTTTTGCTTTTAATAAACTGAGGGACGAGTTGAAATGATCCTTTGTGATGATCGACAACATGCAGTCCATAGAGCTTTATGTACTGAACATAAAATATGACTTTAATCACTATATTATATGTTGTTCTAGAGAACTATGAATGATAAGTTGCCGATCATCATATAATATTGTGGCAATTCTTGATTTGCATCACCATTGAGTGTTTACCTTTCCTCACAACCTGAACAGCAGGCTGCAGCACCTCCAGAGGTGGAGCTTCTACAGGCTCCTCCCTCCATTGGCTGGGAGTCTCACTAGGGGCAGGCTCAGACAACTCCGCCCCCGGTCTGTCTGTAAAAGAGCTTCTTTCATTGGCTGTCTCATTTGTGGGTGTGTCATCTGAATCTTGACTCCATCCGTCCTCCAGGTCTCTGAAGATCAGCTGTCGGAGGGTTTCCACTGAGAAAGCAAGAGAAAAATTCATCTTTTAGAGTTTTGTTTCAGTCACTTAGTAGCAAGTTAAGACATTCACAACACAATTCTGCTTATATGTTCTGTTTTATGAGTTATATGTGCAAAAAACAAACAAACCCAAAACTAGTACTTAATTTTGGACAGACAGTTCTATTTCTATTTCATAAAGCAATTTTTGCTAATTTCTTCATTTTTCAGTTCAAGTCAGTTATTGAAGTGTTATATTTATATATATATATATTATTATAGTATTTATTTATATTTTGAAATAGGTTTTATTTTCATATTTTCAGTTTTCGTCTTTTTGTGTGTGTTAGTATTTTTTATTAGTTTTATTAGATTTCTATTTAGCTTTTTTTTCTCAGTTTTAGTAATTTTAGTAATTAAACAAGATTATTACATTTAAAAAGGTACAATATGTAATAATTTTGTCCGCTAGAGGTCGCTAGAAGCCTATTCAAAACAAAGGCGTAGCTTGATGACACCAAGTTTTAGAGCAGAATCTTGGGACATGTGGTCTCCATCTCAATAGATGGTGCAAAAGAATAGGGATTGGAGTCAGGAAGAAATCATGTTCATGGATGCGATTATTAACGTTACTGTAGTATGAAGCAGAACGAGGCCGCTGGAGTGATTGCGCAACACACGCCTCACGAGCAGCAGAACTTTTATTATGACAGTCGCCGGCGCTGCTTCCACTTTTCCGGTCATGAGTATGAGGTAACGCAGCTCTGTTTATCATATTAGATACATTTGAGAGTGTCGAAAATTATGTTATAACGTTACTCTGTGCGTTCACTCGGCGGCTGCTGTGAGACACTGTTACACACTGCAGTAAGCTAGATCGATTTTAGAATATCATATTAAATATTGGATGTCGTGTGTTGAAAAATGGCATGCAATTAATTTTAAAACGTATTGTATGATGGAGAAAATTATGTATTACTGTTAATAAAAATAAAGCTGCATCTGATTATGCTATGTTAGCTATTTGACAAAATAGTGTTTTTCTCTGAGGCATGGTAAAGCATGGTACTCCAAACAAATCAAGAAAACTGATTTAAACAATAAGACTAAATGTGTTGAGCTATATAACAACAATTAGTCTATAATTATATCAAAACAGACGTTCCCTTGTCTATTAAAACTAGGGTTGCCACCTTCAATACAGAAAAATAAGGGACGCCTGCCGCAGCGGGGGCCACACCCCTCGGGGCCACGATGACCACAGTCCCGATGGCGTGCCAGTGGTGGTATATCATAACTTAAAACATGTTTTCATAAAAATATTAAGATTGATACCATTGGACATTATAATAAGATATCTGCTATTGAAATCAGTGTGAACAGATGCACTCAGTCTCTCACAACTGAAGTGGTCATATTCAATACACAGCTATGACAATAATAAACATAGGCCAAAAAAGTGTGACTGAGACCACAAAAAATAAGCTTTTGGAGGAACCATATTTTATTAACTTATTAAATTAACAGATCCATAACTTAGTTATTATAAATTAAACAAATTGTAAATTGTAATTTGTTGTGAACAAAGATTTTGGCTAAAATATTTGTCATTGTTTTGCAGTTTCATCCAAACAGTGAAACCACACCTAAATAACTGTAAATGATATAATATCTACAAACATTTCTTATTTAAGTAAAACACTTAAATATATTTACTTACCAATAATAAAAATGTTGTTATGTATTTATTTATTCTATTTTTATATTGTCCTTTGCTAATTCTATAGTATTGAATGATGCAATTATTTAAATTGGTTAAGGATAACAAATAGTTGTTTATTTTATTCACATAGGTACTATATTTTGATTAAATATGTATTAAATATATCTCTCTTATCTCTTATTAAAGTAATGCTTATGTGTCTGACTGTACAAATTAACCTTAATAAATCATACCATAACATGATTAATGCACATTATTAACATTATTTCTTAATAGGCAGCATATGAAATCTAACGTTATCAATCAAAAACTTGAGGTGATAAAAAAAAAAAAAAAACATTACACTGTCACAGCGTCCCGCCCTCCTGTGACTCTGATTGGCCGTGATTCACGGCCCATGATCCTGAAACAAACCAATCAAACCATGATGGCAGCGAGTATTACCCAATCAGGGGCAGAATAGGATGTGTCTTCACACAATGCGGGTGGGGTGATTTGCATGGGATGCTGCATAATGTGGACCTATGTAAAATACGGGACAAATCGCGTCCCGTATTGATTTGATACGGGAAGCGTCATCTTGGCTGTAAATACGGGACGATTCCGTATTTCACGGGACGGGTGGCAACCCTAATTAAAACGTGTAATTAAATATTTTAAAGTGTCTTTAGTGTTTCCATGTTTTCTACAAAATAAAACCAGAAACCAAGGCAGACCGAGGGTTAACGCGGGTATGACGCAATTGACAGGCGACTCATCACACGTCCCGGAGCCTTGGTTAAAATTGCAATTTTCTCACGATTTACAAATAGTTGGAAACATTTGGGATATTGTAAGTACTCAAGTGAACAAAATATATAACACTGGCCTAGTGGTTTTTGGATATTTTACTGCAAAAATATTACATATTGCACCTTTAAGTTAGATGCCAAGGCAACTTTTAAAATTTCCTTTAAGTTTTTTCTTTAAGTACAAGTTTTCCATGTAATATTTATTTTAAGCTTTTTTTTCAATCAGAAAGTCCCTTACTGTCTAAGGGCCAGAGTTCATGCTGTACTGTGACTCTGCGAGACCAAGCAAACACTAGGGATCGCTCACCATCTTGAAGAGCAGCTTCTGCAACACCAGCTTTAGTTTGGAGGTAACCGTCCCCATCCTCGCGACAGCTCGCTTCTGATTGGTCTGTGGGTGTGGTGGGCCTCAGAGCACATTCATCATCACTGGCAGAGTCCCTCTCCAGAGACACGGACGACTCCGACAGAGACACATCTAGAGGAGAGCAGGAAAATATGATGACACAGTCTTTAAAACTCCATAATGTGACACATTTCTGAGTAAATAGTACACTGAAAAATGTATTGTTTAATATATTGTTTAATTTATACTGTCTTTTGTTACTTTTATTTTACTAGTTATTTATTATTTACTGTTTTGGGCGTCTTTCAGAGTCGCGAACTTCATTTCGTTGTTGTGTACTACTGTATGCATACAATGACAAAAATTCTTATTCTTGAAATGGAAATCCCAGGCCTTAGTTTTGCAAGTTATTTCATTTTGATCACAAAAACATATTTTCTTCCTCAGAATAATGTGTACTGATGAAATGCTCACAATATGAACTTTTATTAAGAAAATCATATTTCCCAAAATCCAAAGACAGCCTTGTTAATAATAACACTCCTTATTGTGTAAAATGACAAATATTCATATTCATGTGCTGTTATTAAATTATAAACACTACCTTTCAAAAGTTTGGGGTCATGAAGGTTTAATTTTTTTTAAAGAAGTCTCTTCTGAGCTGCATTTATTTAATTTGGGAAAAAAAATGTGTTAAATATTTTTCAATTTAAAATAACTTGGCTATTTGAATATATGTTAAAATGTAATTTATTCCTGTGATCAAACCTGAATTTTCAGCATCATTACTCCAGTCTTTACGGTCACAATGATCCTTCAGAAATCCTTTTATTTTTGGTGCTTAAGAAACGTATTATCAATGTTGAAAACAGTTGTGCTGCTTCATCTTTTTGTGGAAACTGTGATACTTTTCATTTTTCAAGATTCTTTGGTAAATAGAACAGCATTTATTTGAAATAGCAATCTTTTCTAACATTATAAAATGTCTTTACTTTACCCCTGCTGAATAGAAGTATAAAAATCTTACTGACCCCAAACTTTTGAACTGTAGTGTATGTACTGACATTAAAAATATAATCTCCAAACATCGATTTATAAAACCCTCATCAGTCAATCTTACCTAACTGATTGGCAGATGACGGCACACCTGAGGACCTGAAACAGAGCAGACACAGTTTCGTCAGAGAGAGAGATGCCATGGCTGTAGTTTTCATTGTTTCTGTGCTGATGCTGTGCTGACGTACCGTGCTGGTGATCCTAGTTTGGTTGATCCGGATCCTTGAGTGGCTGAAGCGATTGTCTTTTCCAGCTGGTCTTTCCAACTGACACACAACAGCAATGAAACATCGATTTGTGCACACACGATTTTGAACACTTATTTGAACATTTTTGTACTTACTGTGTTGTAAAAAAAAAATGTACAAAAAAAAAAATACTACAAATACTCCCTGTATTTGCTCAACCAATATTAATTCATAAAAGCTGCATGCAAAATTGATAAAATAACACTGAAAAGAACTAGAAAAGCATTGTTTAAAATGGTTTTAAATGCAGTATAGACTGCTTATATAAACTGTCCATTTCACCCATAATAATGACAGCAGGAATAAATAGGCTGCAATCCTGTCAATCAAACAAAAGTAGCCAATGAGGAATCAGCTGAGACTCACGTATTCTTCTCTGACGACGTCCCGGCAACCAGCTCATAGATCTGTCTCTCTGATGTGCTGATAACATACAGTGCTTTATTGTCTGCAAGATAAAGGTTCATGAAATGTTTGAAAGTATCTTTATATCCTTTAGTGTTTTATTTAAAGAATACTCTGGAATGCACTTGATTAAATGTTGAATATGTCTATATGTGCAAGTATAAATGCATGGCGTTTGAACTCTCACCTGTCGCGACTGATCGGACGAGGGAAGAGTCGAGGCGAACGACGGGGCAGAATGGTGTTTTGAGGTCTGTAGCTCCGCCCCCGACTCCACCCAGCGAGCGTGACGGACAGCGCAGGATGAGCCGCTCGTCTGGACCCTTCTGAAGCAGCACCAGCAGATCTGAGAGCAACAGCGCCTGGATCTCTGGAACAATTACACAAAAAACATACAATTTAAAATAAAATAAAAAAAGAGTTCAGTCCGT
>RJVU01038599.1:1613520-1626790 GCA_003731715.1 Anabarilius grahami | reverse complement strand
ATTATTGTATTGTAAAAGAAAAATGAAAAAAATATGAAAAAAAAAAAAAAATCACATCCCTGAATATTTATTTTTTATATAAACTGTACATTTGAAGTCAACTTTGAAAAGAAACTGCCTTTACAAAAATGTACATTAGGACCGTTTACTGTAGTACAACAACCTATATTTCTGCAGAAACTATGGTTAACATGGTGATTTTTAGTTATTTCAGTAGTATGATTCTGTTCTGATACATCCATCTGCACTGAACATTTTTACCGATGGCTTTGTCTTTGCTGACTTTCCACGTGAGCGGCCCCTCGTGGATCATCCTCTTAGTGGTGAGATCCAGATTCTGTGAGAAGACGAGAAAGAAGCGACAGCATGAAGAACGATATTACAGTCGTTAATGAGGCGTACGGGACATGTGAAGGACACAGAACAGGCTCGTACCTTGAACTGTGCTGCGGCGGGATTGGCCTGTCTCTCCAGAGGCGTGAGGTCCAGCCTGCGCTGGTATTGGCTGAGCCGATGCCGGTGCTCTGTCTCCCTGACGTCCTCGTTAACAGCCTGCAGAATCCCGCGGCAACAGGCCTGTGCTCTTTGCAGCAGCTGCAGGTCAGGAGAGGACACTACACACACACACACACACATATGCAAATGATGCTTTCTAAGATACCTTGTTTTAGCCTAAATCTAAGACAGAATTGCATGTACACAACACATCATAATGATTTGTGTGTGTTTCACTCACTCTCTGTGTATTTGATGATGTTGTCCAGCAGCAGTGGATATTTAGTCAAGCGCTGCATCTCAGAAACCAGCAGATCTTTTAGTTGTAACCTGCGGCAGTGAGGACTGGCCTCACATTCCTGTCAAACATCACAGCGTCAGATGCCACGGCACATGATACAGTCAAAATAATTGCACTGCTTGATCATTATCCATGTACGATTGGGAGAAGCGCGGCAGGGATGCGATGCATGCGTTACCTGTATGAGGTGGGCGAATCGAGGGTCTTTGCGCTGCTTGTTCTTGATGAGCTCCAGCGCTTGACTCTGCTGACTGCACAGATGGGACACCTGCTCCTCAAACTGATCTCCAGCCTCTCCCTCGAACTAGCACACACACAAATACAGCATGTCTCATATGCTTCACAAACAAAAGGAGAAGTGTTAAGGAAGGAGTCACTCACTCTAGCCAGCATGATGTCACCGATTCCCTGAACGATTGGCGTCTCCCTGCGCTTCTTCATGGACTCACATAAGTTCGCTGGGATAGAAAAACAACAATAATACATCTGCACTTTAAATAAAAAAACAAGAATTGTCAATTTTGATCTTAAGAAATATTGCAGTATTTATTATAAATGATTCATCTGTGCCTTAAGGATACTTGTCTAATACAAATGCATCAATTTGCTTCAAAGGCCTTTATTAACCCCCTGGAGTCATATGGATACATTTTTTTTATGGGTGGATGCATTTTTTTTTTTGTCTTCAGAATTTGGGCAGCCATTCACAACCATTATAAACCTCGGAGGACTAAGGATATATCTCCGAAAGAATCCGTCTGAAAGAAGATAGTCATATACACCCAGGATGGCTTGAGGGTGAGTAAATCATGGGATAATTTTAATTTTTGGGTGAACTAACCCTTTAAAATGTATTTTGCATGTTTTCTTTCCACCAGTCTGAAGCGACACGTTATGTAAAGCCCAAAATTTAAAATTGATCAGTGCATGAAAAAACAGTTTTTGCCTGTAGTGTCTCATCTTAAGTTTTGAAGAAAATCACACCCAAAGTCGATATTCTGCTTTAAAGGTGCAATATGTAATATTTTTGCAGTAAAATATCCAAAAACCACTAGGCCAGTGTTATATATTTTGTTCACTTGAGTACTTACAATATCCCAAATGTTTCCAACTATTTGTAAATCGTGAGAAAATTGCAATTTTAACCAAGGCTCCGGGACGTGAGATGAGTCGCCTGTCAATTGCGTCGTACCCGCGTTACCTTCGGTCTGCCTCGGTTTCCGGTTTTATTTTGTAGAAACCATGGAAACACCAAAGACACCAAATATATTACATTTTTTATTAGACAAGTGAACAACTGTTTTGATATATTTATAGGCAGAAAAGGAATTGTTGTTATATAGCTCAACATGTTTATTCTTGTTGTTTAAATCAATTTTCTTGATTTTCTGCGAGTACCATGCTTTACCACGCCGGCGACTGTGTCATAATAAAAGTTCCGCTGCTCGTGAGGCGTGTGTTGCGCAAACGCTCCAGCGGCCTCGTTCAGCTCCCAAAACATTCGGTCCTGCTCTGCTTCATTCTACAATAACGTTAATCGCATCCATGAACATGATTTCTTCCCGAGTCCTATCCCTATTCTTTTGCACCGTCCGTTGAGATGGAGATCACATGTCCCAGGATTCCGCACTCAAACTTGGCGTCATCAAGCTACGCCTTTGTTTTGAATAGGCCTCTAGCGGACATACATAATTATTACATACTGCACCTTTAAATTAAGCTGATTTGCTATTAAAATGACTCTGTTTGTAAACGCACTGCAAAACGCTAGCAGAGGCAGAAAATGCGTGACCACTGACCGTGTAGTTCGTAGACCTGACGCAGGTTCAGGAAGATACAGGACAGCTCCTCTGGACTGAGGACGCTCTGCATCTTCTGATAAAACACCTGATCCAGAACCCTCAGCGTCCGCAGGTGAGAAGCCTCAGTGGTGTAGAGCTCTACAGGACAAACAACACAGCCGAGAAATTAAAGCATGTCAGCCAGGTGCAAACGTCTTGATAAGAAACCATCTGAGGCTAAAATAATACAACTAAACTATACAGGTAATGGAAAGGTTTTTATGTTTATGTGTAGAGTGTGCATGCTTAAATCATTTGATTTGATTTGTAATGTAATTGATCTGTTTGTTTTCAAATTTAGGGTATTTTTACCGTAATAGGACAGAACAGTAGCCGTTTCCATTTAAAGTTGCAAATTTAACTTAAGAATTTGAATATCACATAAAACATTTGCAAATAAAGCACTCTTTCAGTCCTAAGTGTTCAAAATAAAACAATCACTATTTAATGGAAAACTAGCACAAAGCTGGATTCTTTTTTCCCCCCTATATGATAAATGACTTTCAAGTGTGCAGATGAAATACAATAACAAATGTTGTCATGTTTTTCTTGCCATCGGATTGGGACAGTTTTTATCCAATTAAAAAATTATCCGCTTCAATTGAGAACATATGTTTTTTTGTGTGCACTTTAGGATTTCATTTGCATATTGGTGTTTCCATCCAGTGTTTTTCAACATCCCAAAATTCACAGAAAAATACATCAATGGAAACATAGCTAGTGTAAAGCATTAATAATACCAATAACTGATATTTTGTTACACTAACAAACAATATTTTTAGTGATACTTTAAGTAGGTGCCATATAAAATACACCAAGACATTTAATCTTTCAAGGATCTGACAGTGTAATTTCTTCAATTCTGTCTTGATTCTGTTAACACAGTCAGTATTAAGTTTTGTCATGACATGTACGTCTCAAAACAGTCTGAGATTTGGGTTACAATTTCCCAAAAACATTCAAATTAAAACATGCTGCTTCCATTTTACCCATAAACACACTGTAGTCTGAGGCTTAAGGTCATCTGAGATCATAAATGACTTTGATTGGCATCGTTTTCATACACATATCTTAAAACACTGATGGTTATGTCTCAGCTTCAGAATGATGAGACGGGCATGTCTGGGACTGTCAGAAAGCTAATTTCTCCCGCCTGAGGAGAACCGTTGCTCATTACAGAGTCACAGAGCCACACCTGACAGACGCCTTATGGATCTGTTACAAACCATTTTAGACAATCCGAGTGAAAGGTAACCCCGGGTTATCTAGCATTTCCCACAGTTTATGCTTCACCCTGGGCTGGTAATTAATACTAGGAAGTCAGGTATTGAGATTTCACACTGAACATCTGTAAACACACTGTAAACATACTTATTGACATTCGCAGGCTTAATATCATTTATTAAAGAAGTTCAGAAAACTATGTTTTGTCAGACTGTTTGGTGACTGAATTACTTTATTCAGATGCCGACAACAAAATGGGTGAAAATGTACATGAGTCACAAATCTGGTTTACTCCACGAACAGTTGCTTGTTATAAAAAAGTAAATGTCACATTCTAGTAATTCAGGGTCAGCACCGCTTCTGCTTCCGCATTTTAAACATACACGTGTAAAATGATGCTGAACAGTGATGTATTTGCAATGCAAATAAACATTTACAAACGAAAGCCAAGGGTTTAAAAGCAGAAATGCGTCTAGCAGCATGCCAAATCATGATCACAACATGCTAATACATGATAGCAAACTCCTAAAACACGCTAGCAGCTTGCTAAATCATGCTAAAAATGTGTTAAAACATGCTAACAGCAGGCTAAATCATGCTAGCAACATGTTAAATCATGCTAGCAATGTGCTAAAACATGCTAACAACATACTAAATCGCCCAAGCAATGGTTTAAAAATGTTAACAATGTGCTCATTCATGCTAGAGCTAATGAAAAACTACAGCTTACACTTATAATGAACAGAACAGATTGTGCGCTGGTGTCGATGCTAATATAGTTATCGTTATAGTTATGTTTAAAGTTAGCATTCTTGGTGTGAACAGGCCTTAAGACTTGTTGATATACTACATTGTATGCTTACTACATTTACATTTACTAATTTAGTAGATGCTTTTATCCAACGCTTACTACAATTACCCATTTCCTGCCTAAAAATGGAGTTATTAAAATCACCGTCTGTGGTAATTAACATCATTTCACAGATGCTGTACATAGAGCTTAAGTTGTACTGAACCTGGAAAAATAATTGCTTTGCTAAGTGTGTCATTTCTGCACCAAATCAGCAACAAACATAACTGGAAAATTTATGTTTTCAAACAGGTTTCCAACCAGTCTGCCTTTAGTCAGTCAAACACCTCTCATGCATCATTGCATGTGGCATAAAACCCTTGATTTTTGTGTGTGCATGTGCAAGCGTGTACCATAAATGACGGCTTGTCTGTCGATTTCTCGTGAAGTGAGTGACATCAGTACATGCGGCTCCACCGTCTCCTGCCAGTTCTGAGAGTCGATCACGTCCTCTTCTAAAGCTGGAGCATCAGGTAACAGAGCCACTGGAGTGTCCACAACCCTACAGACAGACCATAGAGAATGAGAGGGAGAAACAGAGGAACCAGTGCATATACTTCGGCCGAGAATATGTGCTGCAGGACGTCACCTTCGCTGAGAACGAGGCGTGTACGGCGGTGTCGGGTTCTCAAACGATCTGAAATAATAAAATAAAATTAGAAACATTTACATATATATACACATATACATATACATATATATATATATATATATATATATACAGGCTTGGGAGGGTTACTTTAAAAATGCATTCCGTTACAGTTACAAATTACTTCATAAAAAAAAAAAGTATTCAGTAACGTAATCCAAGTACCACAATAAGAAAGTAATGTAATCTGATTACTTCAAGGTCACACACACATTTTATATATATATGCGTGTGTGTGTGTCACACACACTTATATGTAAGAAAGAAAGAAATAAAGAGAGAGAGAGAAATTTGAGGGGGGGGGTCAACTTTACTATAAATAAATAGCATTTTTCAATTTAATTCTAATAATTTCTTCTCAATTTCTGCAAGTTTTTAAATGTTACAGTTTCCATACTTCTGAATCGGTCTCAGCAAAAAAAATATTTTACAAATCTGATAAATTATCTATTGCAATATAATTATCGATGTTGTTGTTTAGAGCTTAAAAATATAAAAGTCACATCAGATAATAACCAAACTGAACAAGTTCGGATCAAACATTTCTGTTTATGTTTGTTCTGCTTTAATTTTAATGTTTAGCATTTTGCTTACTTTTAAAACCTATTAAAATTAAGCACTCATGTCTCATTTCCACAACTTGGGAATACAAAGTCCTCAAAATATTATATATATATATAAATACACAGGTCCTTCTCAAAAAATAAGCATATTGTGATAAAAGTTCATTATTTTCCATAATGTAATGATAAAATTAAACTTTCATATATTTTAGATTCATTGCACACCAACTGAAATATTTCAGGTCTTTTATTGTTTTAATACTGATGATTTTGGCATACAGCTCATGAAAACCCAAAATTCCTATCTCAAAAAATTAGCATATTTCATCCGACCAATAAAAGAAAAGTGTTTTTAATACAAAAAAAGTCAACCTTCAAATAATTATGTTCAGTTATGCACTCAATCGGTCGGGAATCCTTTTGCAGAAATGACTGCTTCAATGCGGCGTGGCATGGAGGCAATCAGCCTGTGGCACTGCTGAGGTGTTATGGAGGCCCAGGATGCTTCGATAGCGGCCTTAAGCTCATCCAGAGTGTTGGGTCTTGCGTCTCTCTACTTTCTCTTCACAATATCTCACAGATTCTCTATGGGGTTCAGGTCAGGAGAGTTGGCAGGCCAATTGAGCACAGTAATACCATGGTCAGTAAACCATTTACCAGTGGTTTTGGCACTGTGAGCAGGTGCCAGGTCGTGCTGAAAAACGAAATCTTCATCTCCATAAAGCTTTTCAGCAGATGGAAGCATGAAGTGCTCCAAAATCTCCTGATAGCTAGCTGCATTGACCCTGCCCTTGATAAAACACAGTGGACCAACACCAGCAGCTGACATGGCACCCCAGACCATCACTGACTGTGGGAACTTGACACTGGACTTCAGGCATTTTGGCATTTCCTTCTCCCCAGTCTTCCTCCAGACTCTGGCACCTTGATTTCCGAATGACTTTGGACCACTGAGCAACAGTCCAGTGCTGCTTCTCTGTAGCCCAGGTCAGGCGCTTCTGCCGCTGTTTCTGGTTCAAAAGTGGCTTGACCTGGGGAATGCGGCACCTGTAGCCCATTTCCTGCACACGCCTGTGCACGGTGGCTCTGGATGTTTCTACTCCAGACTCAGTCCACTGCTTCCGCAGGTCCCCCAAGGTCTGGAATCGGTCCTTCTCCACAATCTTCCTCAGGGTCCGGTCACCTCTTCTCGTTGTGCAGCGTTTTTTGCCACACTTTTTCCTTCCCACAGACTTCCCACTGAGGTGCCTTGATACAGCACTCTGGGAACAGCCTATTCGTTCAGAAATTTCTTTCTGTGTCTTACCCTCTCGCTTGAGGGTGTCAATGATGGCCTTCTGGACAGCAGTCAGGTCGGCAGTCTTACCCATGATTGCGGTTTTGAGTAATGAACCAGGCTGGGAGTTTTTAAAAGCCTCAGGAATCTTTTGCAGGTGTTTAGAGTTAATTAGTTGATTCAGATGATTAGGTTAATAGCTCGTTTAGAGAACCTTTTCATGATATGCTAATTTTTTGAGATAGGAATTTGGGGTTTTCATGAGCTGTATGCCAAAATCATCAGTATGAAAACAATAAAAGACTCCCCAAAAATAATGAACTTTTATCACAATATGCTAATTTTTTGAGAAGGACCTGTATATATATGCGGTGATTCAATCTGCATCTGAGGAGATTGTAGACGAGTGTTATTTGCGCATGTACCAGTGGATGGCTCACGTGAGTCATCACTGGCAACAGAACCAGGAAATTACTGTATAATCAAGCAGTGCTTAATATGGTGTTTTTAATGGTAAAATAATGATTTATTTAGTTTTGAATGAAACGTTTGTAATACTGATAGTATTCCCTTTTTTTCAAAATGTAACTGTAATCTGATTAATATGTTTTTTGACGTAACTAACGAATTACAGCTACTGGATTTTTGTATTCTGATTACGTAACGGTGTTACATGCATTCCGTTACTCCCCAACCCTGCATGCATGCATGCATGCATTTCTGTTTCTAAATGCATGATGTATTTCTGCCATTTGCCTGTGTTTAACCTTTTAGCATTGTGTCTGTTATAGTTATCCTTGAGACTTGTGCTTAACCGTGAGAAAAAAATCTATGCTTTTACTTCCTTTAATCCCTCCCTATTCTAGCTTATGCTACTCTAAGCAATGTCTGAGACTTTGTATTGTGAGCACTTCTTGGGTTTATTTGCCTCTTCACGATGAATCGCTTGCTGTATTCCTCACTTGTCATTTTGTATAAAAAAGCATCTGCAAAATGAGTAAAAGTAAATGTGTTTCGTACCGTGCGGAGCTGCTGGAAGCTGAAGACGAGGCACTGTGATGTAACGGTCTCAGTCCCGGCCCCTCCCTCTCCTCACAGTCCTCCATGTCAACATCACTACGGGAACGCGGGACAGACTCCACCCCCGTCCCGCCTCCTCGTCGACGCCCCTCCCCCTGAGCTTTCAAAGACTCGCTGCGAGCCAAACGCACCGATATGGTTGGACTGAGAAAGAGAGAATAAATGAATGCAAATTTAAAACACTCCATTCTGCATATTCTGAAGATTTCATATGCTCATATTAATTGTTTTTTATTTATTTTAATTAGGAATTTTAATCTAAAATATTGATGTTGTTAAAAGTTCATGAACATATTAAGCAACAACTACCCAACATAATGAAAATTATGTTAAGTGTCACAATGTAACAATATAATAAAATATTAATTCTTGAATGGTAACACTTTTCAGTAAGTTTCCATTTGTTAACATTAGTTACCATAAACTAACAATGAAAAATTCTAAAGCATTTATTAATCACAGTTAATGTTTAAAAATGTCAACATTTACATTATTAAAATCAAAAGTTGTATCTGTTAATATTGTTTAATGGACCAGAGCAAGCATTTTTATTAATTAATGTTAAAGGTGCTGTAGAACGTGTTTTCAAAAGATGTAATATAAGTCTAAGGTGTCCACTGAATGGGTGTGAAGTTTCAGCTCAAAATACCCCATAGATTGTTTTTATTCATTTTTTTAACTGCCTATTTTGGGGCATCATTAAATATGAGCCGATTTAGGCTGTGACCCCTTTAAATTCTCGTGCTCTCCACCCCCGGAGCTCGCACTTGCCTTAAACAGCATAAACAAAGTTCACACAGCTAATATAACCCTCAAAATGGATCTTTACAAAGTGTTCGTCATGCAGCATGTCTAATCGCGTAAGTATAGTATTTATTTGGATGTTTACATTTGATTCTGAATGAGTTTGATGGTGCTCCGTGGCTAACGGCTAATGCTACACTGTTGGAGAGATTTATAAAGAATGAAGTTGTGTTTATGAATTATACAGACTGCAAGTGTTTAAAAAACGAAAATAATGACAGTCTTGTCTCCGTGAATACAGAAAGAAACGATGGTAACTTTAACCACATTTAACAGTACATTAGCAACATGATAACGAAACATTTAGAAAGACAATTTACAAATATCACTAAAAATATCATGATATCATGGATCATGTCAGTTATTATTGCTCCATCTGCCATTTTTCGCTGTTGTCCTTGCTTGCTTACCTGCATAAAGTCTGTTGATTCTGCTGTGCACAGATCCAGACGTTAATACTGGCTGCCCTTGTGTAATGCCTTGAACATGAGCTGGCATATGCAAATATTGGGGGCGTACATATTAATGATCCCGACTGTTACGTAACAGTCGGTGTCAAGTTGAGATTCGCCTGTTCTTCGGAGGTCTTTTAAACAAATGAGATTTATATAAGGAAGAGGAAACAATGGAGTTTGAGACTCACTGTATGTCATTTCCATGTACTGAACTCTTGTTATTTAACTATGCCAAGGTAAATTACATTTTTAATTCTAGGGCACCTTTAAGGAAGATTAATAATACTGTAACAAATGTATTAGTCATAAGTTAATATTAGTTATTACTTAACTTATTTCAACAAACGGCCCTTATTGAAAAATATTACTAATTAAACACTCTTATAACTTGTTATAATTTAAATTATATATGAAGGTTATTTCCATGCTTGAGGACTGAATTGACGCAAATCATCTATATAAATAGAGTTAAACAAATACATTAAAAATGTATATATAAATTTATATTTATATGAGAAATGTTGAAAATCTGTTGAAAGAAGTCTGTTATTATTAAAGGAACACTCTACTTTTTTTGAAAATAGGCTCATTTTCCAACTCCCCTAGAGTTAAACAGTTGAGTTTTACCGTTTTCGAATCCATTCAGCCGATCTCCGGTTCTGGCAGTACCACTTTTAGCATAGCTTAGCATAGTTCATTGAATCTGATTAGACCGTTAGCATCTCGCTCAAAAATGACCAAAGAGTTTTGATATTTTTCCTATTTAAAACTTGACTCATCTGTAGTTAAATCGTGTACTAAGACTGACGGAAAATGAAAAGTTGCGATTTTCTAGGCTGATATGGCTAGGAACTATACTCTCATTCCGGCGTAATAATCAAGGAACTTTGCTGCCGTACCATGAGTGCAGCAGGCGCAATGATATTAAGCAGCGCCTGTGACCCCCTGCTTGCACAGGGAGCGTACCTTGTAACCATGGAGACGTTTGTGAGAGGCGCTGTGTAATATCATTGCGCCTGCTGCACTCATGGTACGGCAGCAAAGTTCCTTAATTATTACGCTGGAATGAGAGTATAGTTCCTAGCCATATCAGCCTAGAAAATCGCAACTTTTCATTTTCCGTCAGTCCAAGTACACGATTTAACTACAGAAGTTTGAAATAGAAAAAATATCGAAACTCTTTGGGTCATTTTTAAGCGAGATTCTAATGGTCTAATCAGATTCAATGAACTATGCTAAGCTATGCTAAAAGTGGTACTGCCAGAACCGGAGATCGGCTAAATGGATTCGAAACGGTAAAACTCAACTGTTTAACTCTAGGGGAGTTGGAAAATGAGCCTATTTTCAAAAAAAAGTGGAGTGTTCCTTTAACAACTTTGCAAATGTATTGGCAAATATGATATTTACATACTGTGGTTACACAATTTGAGAGAGATCACATAAGATTACAAGATTATAATTGTAACCCTTCTCAGTGTAGATAAAAGCACAAACCTTTCCATGCTGTCCTCTCCAAAGCTGCTGGAAGACAATCGCTGTCCCTCAACATCTCCGTCCTCAACGGAGTCTGAATTACTCTCAAACTGCTGGATGATGTTTCGCACGCTGCCGGGACGAACTACGGATGAAAACCAAGACATGTCGTCAATATTCCTGCTCCAACAGGAATGTTTTACATAACAAATGTGTTTATCTGTTACACAACATATTAAAAAATACCAAAAGTGATTTCACCGGGTTTGTAACTCAAACGAGTAAATTAAAATGGAAAAGAAAAGGGCGTCTACCTTCAGCGGGGGACAACGGAACATGGAACGCTGGAGAAATAAACAAACCAACATGAACAAACAAATAATGAAAAAAATTAACTGAAAATAATATAAAGTACAGCATTTCCAACTAAAGTGTCAAAGAAACTGTGGTTCAAAATAAACACACTGAATGACTGACAGGCTCAAACAAAAGGTGAAACAACTGAAACAACTGTGTGTGTGTGTGTGTGTGTGTTTACTGGACTGAGATGTGCTCCTGGGTTTCCCGATGTACTTCAGTATGGGATTTCGTTTCTTGTCTTCTCCATCCTTCTCTCTTTTTGCACTGCTCAGCTGTGCATTGAACATATGCCAATACAGTAAGAACTCTAAGTACTATAATTATAGGATGTCATTTAAGGGGATAGTTCATCCAAAAATTAAAATTCTGTCATTTACTTGCCTTCAAGTAGTTCCAAACCTGTATGAATTTCTTTCTTCTGTTGAACACAAAAGATATTTTGAAGAATGCCGGTAACCAAACAGTTGATGGACCCCATTGACTTCCATAGTATTTTTTATTTTTTTCATACTATGGAAGTCAATGGAGCCCATCAACTGTTTTGTTACCGGCATTCTTCAAAATATCATCTTTTCTGTTCAGCAGAACAAAGAAATTCATACAGGTTCGGAACAACTTGAGGGTGAGTAAATGATGACAGAATTTAGATTATTTTGGGTGAACTATCCCTTTAATATAAACATTACATTCATTTGACCTAATTATCACATTTTTCAGAAACACTTGAAAAACTTTTACCTTTTTAGCTTTGGGAAAGAATGGAAGCCACTTTTCCTTCTCGGACATCAAGCCAGGAAACACTTTGGAGTCTCTGAGTTTAATGCCCGAGTGTCTGAGATACAGAAGAACCGCAGATGCTAGCGGAGAACTGACAGACACACACACGGGAACATAACTGTAAATATTATATAACAATACTGATTTATATTTCACATCTTTACACATAATTCACTGCAAGCCATATAAGTAAGCTTCATACCTTCTGTCCTCCTCATGTTTTGATCTGTAAGGCAAGAAAACACATTTTAGCATAATTATATTTACACTCACACACACCTGAACTGTAAAACAAAGCTCTATTTATAAAAGCGACGCAGTTGCGCGTCTTACATTGAGATTTGCGAGGGTCCCGTGACACGTCCATGAGGGACGCTTCATGCTGTGTGTACAGCTGTCATGTGACCTTTTGCTCTATGTCTGTCTGGGTCATGTGAGCAGGTCTACTTCGAGGCGTGTCGTTTGTTTGTGGGACCTTTGTAACTCCTGCTTGCTCATTTTAATTATATTTCCGTATCATCTGACCTGACTGCTGTACTTGAGGCTGGTGCTTCAGATATGGAGCATGTTGAATTGTGTGGGCTTCAATATAAGTTTTGCTGCTGCTCTAAAGTACATTTCTCTTACAGATTCTAGTGCCCATTAACCAGGTGTAAAAAGGTGACAAAAAGGTGTCCCTTTTCTTTATGTCCCCCAGGAATATAATGTTCCCCTGTGTTTTGTGTGGACTTTTATTGTGTTTCATGCCTTAGTTTCCTGTGTCTGTTTGTAGTCCCTTTGTAGTTATTTTGCTCATCGGTTCCCCTTGATCGTATCCCCAGGTGTGTCCTGTTACCCTTGTTAGTCTGAGTGATATATATATATATATATATATATATATACACACATACATACATACATACATACATATACACAGTGGGTACGGAAAGTATTCAGACCCCCTTAAATTTTTCACTCTTTGTTATATTGCAGCCATTTTCTAAAATCATTTAAGTTCATTTTTTTTCCTCATTAATGTACACACAGCACCCCATATTGACAGAAAAACACAGAATTGTTGACATTTTTGCAGATTTATTAAAAAAGAAAAACTGAAATATCACATGGTCCTAAGTATTCAGA
>RJVU01038599.1:1595982-1611400 GCA_003731715.1 Anabarilius grahami | reverse complement strand
TTTTAATTCCTTTTCCTGTTTTTATTTCATTTTTAATGTATTTTATATCTTTTATGTATCATCTTGTTATTTCTGACTTTTAATGCATTTTAAATATTGCTGTCTGGTTGAAAGAGCTGGGAGAATTAGGAAGAAAGCATTTGTGATTAGGTTAAAATTTGGTAAATTTGGATAAGGGGACAAACCATGGGGAAATTTGAGCTGTGGTGCATGGTTAAGATATCTCTGGATTACAGTCAAGACACTTTCCAAAGGGGGAAATTTCCAAAGAGGAAATTTGAACTGCGTTGCATAGATAAGATATATCCGGAAGGGGGATTAGGGCTGTGTGGCGCAGTTTGAGGTGTCTTGGCAAAAGGGGAGATTGAAACTTTGTTTATCAGTTTGAAGTGCCTTAACAGGTAGCGGTCCTGTCGTGTGAGGAAGATCCATTTAGATCTGCTCTGATGGATAGATCCGTTTAGATCCACTCTGACGGACAACAACAACAACAACAACAAAAAACTCCCTAAGACTTCCTAGCTCTTCTATCCAGATAGCAAAATTCTCTGTTTTTACTGTTATTTCTATTCCTTATGTTCTATTTTTATTCTTCTTCTTTATGTAAAGCACTTTGAATTACCATTGTGTATGAAATGTGCTATACAAATAAAATTGCCTTGCCTCATGTACTATAAAAATGAGTATTTATAATATAATAATTATTATTATTTAGTCATAAAAGATAAAGCAATAAAGAAATGTATTACTATAGTAATAATAATACTCTTGTGCTGTTGTACTATACAAAGTGTATATTTATTATTAATAATAACCATAATAATTAATAAAAAAAAATTCAAAACAACACTAAAATTTAAATAAAATTACAACAAAATTACTCATTTTGATGGCTGTCTATACCCACAAGAAATAGATTTTTTTTCAGAGAGCAGTTTTCTGATTAAATATTTTGTCTTTAGGATAATCTGCAGTGATGAATGATGTATTAGCACAAGTAAAATACTGCAGTGTTGAGCTCATGTGGTCTTTGAGGTCATTTTCAAGTGTAACTCACAGGATCTCCCAGAGCGCCACCACCTGTTTGTCCACCACCTGTCTCTCTTTCACAGGGTCTCCGTCTAACTGCTGCAGGTCGCTCTCTCCAAACAGAGAACCCAGACCCATCGTCTGCTTATTCCTGAATCATAACAGAACATGGTACATTTTATATCCCATAAAGACCAAAACACAGTGTGTGTGTGTGTGTTACTTCTTTAACTGATGTGAAATAACTACAAGCAATGGCTTCAACAACACTATGAAAAGATTATTGTTTGTTTCAGCTGGACATTTCAGACTTAAAATAACCTGTAATTTTTGACAGATCAAATGAAATGAGAGAATCAGCCATTAGAGAACAAACATTAAAATGAAAGCCGGAGACACACCTGTAGTCTTGAAGCTGGTCTTGAATGTCTGGAAGCACCTGCTGCTGGAGTTCAGAAAGCGGCCCTCGAATGTCCTCCTGCGCGTGGAGGCGATTCTCTAGATGAA
Organism: Anabarilius grahami; assembly: GCA_003731715.1. NCBI lineage: Eukaryota > Metazoa > Chordata > Actinopteri > Cypriniformes > Xenocyprididae > Anabarilius > Anabarilius grahami. The sequence continues at coordinate 1,609,864 of RJVU01038599.1, read as the reverse complement.
CCCAAACAAAAACCTCTTTAACTGAAGCTCCATCCATCACATTAACATCAGTCTGCAGGTGGTCTAGTTGAGGTTTTTGTTCAAGAGCTCTAAAAATTGCACTTAATCTCACCTATATCAGTCAGAAACTCCTCACGCACTTTAATCTTCAGAGGCTGAAAAGAATCAGAAATTGATAGTCATACAGACAAGTTCAAAATCAGTATCAGCATCTGAATCTGCTGTAAATCAGATACTCACAGCATCATGGTCCAGGAAGTGTGAGCAGATCTGAGGGGCGAGCGAACGGGCGTCTTTCGGGCTCGAGCCCAGATATGCCTCCACACACAGGTAAAACAACTAGACGCGCATCAGCATAAACACGCACATGAGAATTTATGTTTCATTCATACAACACGTTTAATATTTTTTAAGCAGCACTGACCAGTGGGTTGGGATCCAGTAGTTGACTGAACACGTATCTCATGAACACCGTCATGTGTGCCGGACGACTTTTCAGCAGCTCTATGTCCTGAAACGGCCCGTCCATCTTATAATAAACAGTGGGAAAGAGTTCAAGATTAAATCTACTGTCAATGGCTACATGTAAACTACAATCCCAGTGAAGCAAAAGCAGTATTTTACATTTGATTATATTATAAAAAAATTTAATTAGCTTTTATTTTTAAAACGCTTAAGTTTTAGTAATTTTGTTATACTTTTTTTTGTTAGTTTTTGGTGGGGTATTTTAATATATTTTTAATTTCACTTTTGGTAATTTTAGCACTTCAACTTAGAAACATTTCACATTTAAGTGTTTTAAGTTTACATTTTTTTTTACATCTAATATTTAATTTTATTTCAGCTTTATTTAAATTAATGAAAAAGAGTTGTACTAGTTTTAGTTAAGAATGACATAATTGAACAAGAGAAGAAAAATAAAAAAATTTCAAGATGTTTGATTAAACTGCCAAAATTGTTTTATAACTTTACTTTTGAGTTCTATATTCCAGCGTACGTCTGAAATTTGACCAAATAAACTTTAATATATGAATTTAAAATGAAAATGAAAATCAAATGCTGAATTCGGACTCTTACTATGTCTGTACTATAAAGTTAGTCAGTTAATTGATTACAATAAGAATTGCAAAGATTTTTTGTATTAAGTTTTCTGAAAGGTTCGGTTTAAATAAGCAAAAGAGAACATTATCTGATTAAATATGGACTAATTTGGAGCAGCCAGAAAATACATGAATACACTTTTACCATGTTTTTACTAATAAAATGTCTAAAATCAGGGAAAGTCAATTTGAACAAACCCCTCAGTAAAACACTTCAGAATATAGATAAGAATAAAACTATTTGAAAAAGTTTGGTGTATGTAAAGCTGCTGAAGTAAAGAAAAACTATTATTTTTCAAAAAATGACCTTTAAAGATATGTTGTAATTGAAACCTGCAAATAGAAAACGTGCAATAAATTAAACATTTAAAAGGTATATTTTGGATGTTTTCTTTCCACTAGTCTGAAGCGTCACGTTATGAAAAGCCAAAAATCTCAAAATTGAGCAATGCATGAAAAAAAAAAAAAAAGTTTCTCGCCTTAATTACTACTGTTTCATCGACGTACAAACTCTCTCTCACCTCATTGATCGTATAACCATCATCCTCCTCTTCTTCTTCTTCTGGACCAATGATCTGCATCTTTCCTCCCTGAAGAGACACAAGATGGTCAGACTCAAGGCTCAACACCAAATGTGCTACGGAAAAACAACTGTGCGTCTCACCGAGTCTGAGGGGTGTGTGTCGGATCCCTGCCGGCGGAGCAGGGGATTCCTGAGGAAGGTGGAGGGGGAAGAGAAGGGACTCTCACACGCCTAAACAGGGAGATTGAGGACGGGAAACGGTTGGGCAAATGGATGGGGACGTTTGCTTACGAGGCAAATAAAACTCAAATGAAGCTAATTAAACTCACCTCAACGTCTCCTTCACTGGAGTCCATCGATAACCGACCTGCTCAAACAGGAAAGACAACAGGTACAACATCAAAAATGAAAATGAATCATATTGGCTCAGTCTTACAACATACTGAACTCCACTGACCTTCTCCAGCTGTGAGATAGTTAGCAACAGCTTCAGATCGAGTGCCATCCTGGAAAAGAGAAGAAGTGGTGTAAACAAATGAACTGAATGTGTGCAAAACTATGTATTTTCAAAACCAACTAATCAACTAAATTATCTTAAAGAAGCCTTGAATAATTAGGCTGGATTTAGGTTCACATGAACATAAGTGCGTTTCTTACTGAGCATTTACATTGTGCTCCAAAAGCGCATCAGAAAGGATAAGAACGCAAGGGAACTATGTGTGTCTTTTTATCCCGTCCTTAAAATACAACATGCATGACACAAAATGCTAAAAATCTATAAGAGCCATGATAATATAGCCAAAACCATCTCACAAAATTTACGTCACATGCACTGTACATAAAAAAAAGGGTACATGTAAAAAGAAGTATTTGGGCATAACTAAAGCAAAGCATGCTAATTAAAATTGTGTAAAACATCAGATGAGACCAACTTCAGTATTTATATATAACTTCAGGCCAACTGCCATATTTGTGAGTAAAACACACAAATGGGGAAAAAAAAATCTAAAAAATATATAGAGCGGTGGCTGATTTTAACGCAACTTCTCGCCATCTCTGTTTTTTTTCCACATGCTATCAAAGACTGAAATGAAGGAATTTAATTCCAGAAAAGTTTTTAATTTAAAATATAAATTTTTCATATAAACATTCCAAAGACACACTTTTTTTGTGGATTAAAGGTTTAGTTCACCCTGAAAAGAAAATTCTGTCATTAATTACTCACCCTCATGTCGTTCCACACCCGTAAGACCTTCTTTCATCTTCGGAACACAAATTAAGATATTTTAAAACAATTCATGTGACTACAGTGGTTCAACCTTAATGTTATGAAACGACGAGAATATGTTTTGTGCAGCAAAAAACAAAATAGCGACTTTATTCAACAATATCTAGTGACGGGCGATTTAAAAAACTGCTTCATGAAGCTTCGAAGCTTAATGAATCTTTTGTTTCGAATCAGTGGTTTGGAGCGTGTATCAAACTGCCAAAGTCACGTGATTTCAGTAAACGAGGCTTCATTATGTCATAAGTGTTTCGAAATTTCAATGGTTCATCACTGGGGGGCGTGACTTTGGCAGTTTGATACGCACTCTGAACAACTGACTCGAAACAAAAGATTCATTAAGCTTCGAAGCTTCATGAAGCAGTGTTTTAAAATCGCCCATCACTAGATATTGTTGAATAAAGTCATTATTTTGTTTTTTGGTGCACAAAAAAGTATTCTCTTCGCTTCATAACATTAAGGTTTAATCACTGTAGTCACATGAACTGTTTTAAATACGTCTTTAGTAGCTTTCTGGGCATCTGAAAGTGTTAATTATCTTGCAGGCAATGGGGGCCTCACTGAGCCAACGGATTTCATCAAAAATATTTTAATTTGTGTTCCGAAGATGAACGAAGGTCTTGCGGGTGTGGACCGACATGACCACAAGACTAGTAAAAGTGCACGACCAAATACACAGTAAAAACATAGCCAATTTTGATTTATTGTGGACTAAACCACTAAATACACATACACACACACTAGCTGACCTAGTCCATTGTGGCTTATCACTTAAATAGGCAAAATAAGAGAAATGAAAAATAAACAAGGAACAATGAAATAAGTCTCAAATCTCACCACATCCTGCTGGAACTTCACTCTGACTTGATTGGCTCTTCGTTTGGCACTTTCTATTCGCTCCTCAAGTGAAGGGGAGGGGTTTCGAGACTGTTCCTCCAGAAGGTTCTGCACAGTGAGAGCAGCAAACATCATTTATTATGGGTTTAAATGTGGCATGACAGCACACATGTGACAGGAACACTGAACTCATACCTGTAGCTCTGCCTCCTCCTGCTCCAACATCTTTCTGAGGATTTCTGTGGCGTGTTTCTGCACCTCAGGGTCCTGAGAATGATGGAGAACAACATTAAAGTGAAGATCTCTATTTACATAGAGACACACAGAACATGCAGACTTCATATTTCAATTGTCTATTTGCATTTTAATATTCGCAGAGTGGCAAATGCACAGCCCAGTTCAAGTTTTCCCACATCTACGTCTATATATTCTAGCCTTCAGATGTCTTAAAAACATGGTGCACCTGTAATGGTTTGGGTCCTGTGATTCTCTGAGTTGGGGTACTGCTTCCTGTGGGTGGAGTAAGAGGAGGAGGTGGGGCTTCGCCACCCAGTGTTGTCCTGTGATTGGGCAAGAGGTCAGTAGGGAGGGGCTGAAGCGGGACGGACGCGGCTGAAGGAGGCGGGCCCTGAAGAGTCAACGCCACATATGTCCCAGCTATCCGAGGAAAAGAACACACGTCAGCAATGAAATGCTTCACGACTTCAAAAACAAGATGCCCAACTAACAGACTCACATTTGATCATCTTTACTACTTCCTGATGAGACATGGATGAAACCACCGAACCATTGACCTGAAAAGCAAAAAGACAACAAATATGAGGTTAGTTATTAGTTAAAATATTATCACTTATGTTTTACAATGCCAAAGTGTGTTGTAGTTGAGAATACCTTAATGATTCGGTCTCCTTCCTGAACCCCAGCTTTGACCGCTGCTCCACCTGTGAGGCCAAAGGAACCAGGTTTGATTGTCATAATTGTTTGATAGGGTTGATCTAGGTACATTACTGATCAAAAGTTTGAGGTCAGTGAGATTTGAAAAGAAGTCTCTTATGTTCACTAAGGCCAAATTTACTTAAAAAAAATAAAGCAAAAACAGATAAATATTATTATAATTTCATTTAACTGTTACGTAATCTAATGTATTTTAAAATGTAATTTATTCCTTGATGCAAAGCTGACTTTTTAACTACTCCAGACTTCAGTGTCAGGTGATCCTTCAGAAATCATTCTAATATGCTGTTCAAGAAACATTTCTTATTATCATCAATCTTGAAAACAGTTGTGCTGCTTCATATTTTTGTGAAAACTGTGATACATTTTATATTTTTTTAGGATTCAATGAATAGAAAGTTCAAGACAACAGCATTTTTTAGAAATAGAAACCTTTTGTAACACTATAAGTCTTTACTGCCACTTTTGATCAATTTAAAGTGCTTTCATATAATGTATAATATAGCTGTTTATGAATGTAAAAGTCTCCAAAGTTTCAACGATCAAAGTGCATGACAAAAAGTTATCGTCTCCTAAAAGAAATAATCGATTCTGAACTGCCTGAAATGAGTCGTCAGCAATTCCAGTCTGACTTCCTGTTACATACCTACATAACAATGTAACAAATTTGCATAATGGCAGCCTATGGTCTTCATTGGCTGCCCTTGAATGATGTCTACTTTTACCCTCAAACACTGTAGTTGTAGTTGAGACTGAAAGAGTTTGGTTTGTGTTGTCGACATGTCAAGAAGATGCCGTTTTGGATGAGACTTCAAAATCAACGCCATCGTTACTGTACCTATCACTGTGTATCAAGTGTTGAGGAAGAGCTGAATTTCAGATACGTTAATGGTGTTTGGGTACTGACACGCGTCGACCAATCACAAGCTGGACCATCTGACCAATCAGAGCAGACTAGACTGCCGGAAAGGAGGGGTTTAGAGAGACTGAGGTTGTGTCCGAAATCGCCCCCTATACCCTTAAATAGGGCACTATTTGAGGGGACAGCATTTGTAGTGGTGTCCAAAACCATAGTGGATATATTAAGTGCATTCATTCAATCCCACATTGCACCACAATAACGAGTGTAAAACTGATGTACGCTCAACAGCTAGAGAATACCCGTAATACACTGCGAGAGCCGCGTATTATACTTGAATCAATTCCCTCGTCTCGCCTGAAGATGGCGCCCGCAGATGAATCATCCATCCATCCATCCATCCATTTTCCAAACTGCTGATTCAATGTGGCTACAGAGTGAAATCCATACAGGTTTAAATTCTTTTTTAATTGATTATTAAATTGTTTAATTACGGTTTATGCATGCTAGTTTCCATGACAGAGTTCAAGATGAATCTTTTCATTCCTACTAAATTTGCTAAAATGTTAAACAGCAAGCACAAACTATGCAAAAGCAGCAGCACTTCCGACGCACTCAGTGTCCAAATTCACTCACTCGTATTCATTCACTCCTTCAGTGGACTTTATTAGTGGAGTAATGTAGGGAATAGTGAATGAGGGTATGAGGGCGATTTCGAACACAGCATGACTCTTCGAACTGATTTCAGACTCTTTAAAAAATGAGGTGAGGTGCAATGTATATTATGAGAAAACTAAAGTGTTACAGTGACCTTGAATGCATCTAAACCTATTGTAGGAGACTCCAAAACCACATTAGGAACCTTTAAAATAGCACAATAGAGGCACTTTAAATGCATCCTTGCTGAATAAAAGCATTAATTGAAAAAAATAAAATAAAATCTTACTGGCTGCAAACTTTTATACGTTAGTGTAAGTGAGTGTATGTGTTACCTGGCCGAACATTTTGCACTAGTTTGATTCTCTCGCCACACACGGTGAAACCAAATCCTAGATTGTCCCTCTGCACAACCACACATCTTTGGACTAAACCCGTCCCTATGAAACAAACAGGAATTTAAAAAAAAAGAAAGAAAGAAGTAATGTCATATAATTATGCCTAACTTTTGCAAATGTAAATGCTCGTCTTGCATTACCTGTGTTGTCCGAGGGGAGATCAGACAGTGCCTCCCTCTGCTGGCCAGGTGAAGATCTGCGCTCCGAGTCTCCTAGTGTCAAACTGCTCAACCTAAGAAACATTTACAATGAGATTTCAAAAATTAATACAAGCAGCTTGAGGGGAAACAAATAACTTGGGCACTAGAGAGCAGGAGAAAGGGACAACTTGAAAAAAAGCAAGGAAATACAAAGTGAAGGAAGTGCATTTGACATTATCGATGAACAATGCAAGATAAAACTGAAAGTCGGTGAATTTAAGGAGAATTACATCAAACCAAAAGTGAAAGGACCTTAGACATATTCCTGAGTTTCACACCATCACTGGCATTATAAAGAAAGGGTAACCGATACTGTATTTTCAATGTGCAATGCAAATATTGATGTCTTGAGAGCATACCGATAAAAAAAAAAAGGATGTAACAACTACCAAAATATTTACTACAAATTTACAGAAAAATGTCAAGCAAAAAACAAAAAACAAAACATGCATCTTTCATTGACAGACATATTTAGCCTGGCCTGCCACTAGTTATGGAACATAAAAATAAAATCAGGAAACTCACCAAGCAGCAAAAGGACTTAAAGTACGCATGAAAGAGAAAAGGAAGGTATTACAGAAGAGAAAGAGAGAAATGCAAAGAAAGAGTAAATACACAGCATGAGACAGACAGCAAAACTGAGTGAGAAAATGAAAGACGTGTGTGAACACTACGAGCAACAGTTTACGGCCCATGAAACTCCTCCTAAATAAGCACATAATGGAAGAGTCTTAATGGAAGAGGCTCAAGGTTTCAGCACTAAACTGTCTTGACACGGTTAAATAATGATCATTACTCAACCGCATATCACCGGAAATCTGTGGTTTAAGACTGACATGTGTTTGGTTTCACTTTGGTTCATCGTACCTGGGCAGGTGTGTTTGTTTCTTAATGGCTGCCCTGCAGAGTCACATGACACAAACAGGAAGTGGATGCACAGGAAAAACAAGTGAATGGGAAAGAGAAATCAAGAGCTTGAGACAGAGAACAAGACACACAGACAAACATCAAAACAGAAGCACAGAAAGACAGATATACTCAGAGACAATGTGTGGACGTGGTCATAATCGTATGAAGCGAAACGTCTGATGAATAATCTTAAAGAGAAACTCCATCATTCATCAATCAACAAACAACAATGTAGTAGAAAATGAAGTGCCAAGAGGATAAAAATAGCAACAAGGAATCTAAGGCACACTGGATGGAAAAACCTGTACTGTTACACAGAACATATGAGACACTGATCTGGAGGAAGCATAGACTTGAACTTAATGTTACCTTCTGAGCGCAAGAAAACACTGGCTAAATTCAAGGTTCTCATTGTAAACAATGATTTCGCTTGTGTGCTAGTCCAGGTACAATCTAATGCAAATAGGAAATAGAATTTGGAGGTTCGATAACTGTTTATCGATAATCAGACTTTTCTTATTATTTTTTACTTTTATATCAGGTTTACCAATAACTTTTACTTAATCATGCATACTTAATGTTCTCAGATCAATACAAGTTCACTCAGTATTTAATACCACATATGCTTACATGAGATTACATTCTGGTTTGAAAAAAAAGGCGTTATTTTGCATGAAACGGGTTGCTTCATGAGGGCCATCATGTTGAGATCACGTGATCAGCTGAATACTATTAACTTATTACAACCCACCTGTTACGGAACACTTTCACTTAGTGGAATAAAAAAATAACAGCGAATAGAGCATTTCTACAATTGGAAACCTAAAAGAGTTTACTTTTACACATGACATTGCATTCACGCTGCTGGTCGTCTTAAAGGGTTAGTTCACCCAAAAATGAAAATTCTGTCATTTATTACTCACCCTCATGTCGTTCCACACCCGTAAGACCTTCGTTCATCTTCGGAACACAAATGAAGATATTTTTGATAAAATTTGATGGCTCAGTGAGGCCTCCATTGAGAGCAAGATAATTAACACTTTCAGATGCCCAGAAAGGTACTAAAGACATATTTAAAACAGTTCATGTGACTATAGTGATTCAACCTTAAAGAACACATGAAATCAAAATTGACCTTATTTACATTTACATTTATGCATTTGGCAGACGCTTTTATCCAAAGCGACTTACATTGCATTATATTATACATTTGTATCTGAGTATGTGCAATCCCTGGGATCGAACCCATGATCTTGGCATTGCTAGTGCCACGCTCTAACCACTGAACTACAGGAAAGCATATTTATTTTGTAAGCTCAAATTGCTAGTTTTGTGGTGAACAATTCATCCGTGAAAGTCAATCCACACACAAAAATTGTTTGGCTTCGTAATATTTAATCAAAATCTAAAAATGCTCCTCCCCTCTGCAACGGTGCCCCCTCTCTAATGATGTCAGTTTGACGGCTTGGGTTGAAAACACGTAAACCACTCCCCTCCAACCGTTAGTCTGCTATGAGCGAGAGATGGAGAGGAGGAGCGCTAAAGTAAAACTCTGCCCTCTATTCAATATTCCGTCTCACTTGGAAATACATCACAACACTGGAGAAAAGTCGTTTGCAACTTCACGCGGACTTTAATGTTATGAAGCGACGAGAATACTTTTTGTGCGCCAAAAAAAACCAAAATAACAACTTTATTCAACAACATCTAAGTGATGGGCGATTTCAAAACACTGCTTCTTGAAGCTTCAAAGCTTTACAAATCTTGTTTTGAATCAGTGGTTCGGAGTGTGTATCAAAATACCAAAGTCACGCCCCCCAGTGGTGAACCATTGAAATTTCAAAACACTTATGACTTAAGGAAGCCTCATTTACTGAAATCACATGACTTTGGCAGTTTGATACATGCTCCAAACCACTGATTCGTAAAGCTTTGAAGCTTCAATGAAGAGGTGTTTTGAAATCGCCCATCACTAGATATTGTTGAATAAAGTCGTTATTTTGTTTTTTTGGCCCACAAAAAGTATTCTCGTCACTTAAACATTAAAGTTGAACCACTGTAGTCACATGAACTGTTTTAAATATGTCTTTAGTAGCTTTCTGGGCATCTGAAAGTGTTAATTATCTTGCTGTCAATGCAGACCTCGCTGAGCCATCGGATTTTATCAAAAACATCTTAATTTGAACAAAGATGAACGAAGGTCTTACAGGTGTGGAACGACATGAGGGTGAGTAATTAATTACAGAATTTTTTGGGTGAACTAACCCTTTAAACTTAATGTTACTTACACAATACTTTGTGTGCCAAAACAAAAATAACTTTATTCAACAATTTCCTCTCTACCCTGTCAGTCTCCTGCACAGTTTATGTTGAAGATACATTTCAAAACTTTGTGTTTACGTCAGAACGCCGACTCTGTATTGGCCGGCTCCTGCGTCAGCATCACATGCATGTGTTGTGGTGCTCACATGAACAGCGTTGGCCAATACTTTTGTATAAATAAATAAATAATTTTGGGCCTTTAATATGGTAATTTCATTGCTTTCTATGGGAGATTTTTTTTTAAAACTCTCGGATTTCATCAAAAATATCTTAATCTGTGTTCCGAAGATGAACGAAGGTCTAGCAGGTTTGAAATGACATGAGGGTGAGTAATTAATGACAGAACATTTTTGGGTGACCTAAGCCTTTAACATAAACAAAAAAACATTACGCTACTAATGCGCCATTCAACTGCATTTGTGAAATGTCAGTTTTCACTGAAAATAATTGACATCTGTCAGGTTTTTAAAAAAGAATAAAAATTGCAATTGCAAAGTAAGATGTTTAGGTTGGTGGCCAACCAATAATTTTAAATGCCCAGCATTTAATGCAATATATTCATATGTAACAACTGAATGAGCAAATGTAAACGAAACTGATTAAGTGGAAACACTTACACAACAGAATATTTACTCAGATTTGAAATTATTTGCTATCACAAATCTGATTTTGAGAACAGACACACGTTACCAGCTAATCAGACAGTTATTGGCCAATTAGCTTTTGTTGAACTGTTTGTTAGCACGCTGGAAACGCCGCTCGACCAATCATATTCGAGGACCTAGTTGTATAAAGAAGTATAGAGCTGAAATCATGAATGGAATAGGTAAACATTACTATAATGCATTTTGTGTTATTGCAAGCGTATGATATAGTTGTGTCTCACGAAGCAGAAATAAAACAATGACTTAAAACGTCACACCAAGATAAAAACAATCAGTATCGGTCTAAATTAAGGTCGTTAAAAAAAATTAACTCACCTGTCCAGCGTGGAGGTCGGATGTCGAACACTCATGGCTGCAAACCGTCAGAGGTTTGTCCGTTTGTTTGTGTAGTGATTTGTGTCAGTTTGAGATCATGTCATTAGTGTGAGTTAGTTGTATTTCCTCTTTCCACTCCTTAATGTGAGTTTTGTCCTTTCGCCACTTCAAGGGTCAAAGTTCTTTTTGGGAAAACACAGTGGTCCTCCTCAACAGCATCGTCCCGAAACTCGAAATGTCCACATAAGCCCAGTCAAAACCTGTGAAATAACTTCAGTACTTCGTATTTGGTAGTGTCAAAACAACAAGACTCTTTGAAGAGAACATGCAGGATCAATACGCCACATTTCTGTATTATCTCTGAAGCTTCCAGTTGGTGTCCGGAACAAAGATTCCTGAGGACTGAATCATCTTTCTACTTTAGGATCGCATAAAAAACATTAATTAACAGAGTGCGGAGATCACCAGCTTTGCACACAATCAGTCTTCAACCCCAAATGAGAAGCAGCAGCAAAGACTCTCAGCTTTGCTGTTTGTATTGTGTGTCTTCGAGTACAGTGTTTAAAGGGTCGGTGTGATTCACAGTCAGTTGGTCCTACGGCTCTCAGTGTTTTTAGCAAGGTTATTCTGGTCTTTGGAGCGAATGATCTCAATGCAGTGCAAGTGGAGCTTATCAAAACCAAAGGCTTGAGAGCAGGATGCATGCAGCCACATAACCCACAGTGATATGAGAAAAATAAAGTGCATTAAACTAATATATAAGCAGCAAGGTTCACAGTGGTGACAGTCAGATTACTGCAGCTGCTTGCACATGCACCATCTGCAGCTCAACGCACTCAACTAAACACCTACTACAAAGATGTGCAATGCGCAAACCCATAGAATCCCGTGTTTTTTTCGATAATCACCGCGGACGGGCGCTCGGCTCGATCCAATTCGCTTGCGACCCGCTGCTTCCAGTGAACGCGAGGCCGCACGGCGAGCATCCCCGCCGCCGCGTACGGACGGGAGCCGCACGCGAGCGCGACTCCGACGGCCTCTGCCGTTCACCTTCACGCGCGTGCAAAAGAACGCTAGCGCGCGTTGTGCAATAACCCGATCCAGACGCGATCTTCTGCACTGGTGATGCGATAAACCCGCCTCGGATGGCTTTCGTTTTGGGGTGCAATTATTGCCCGAATTTTGGCAACATACACACGCTCGTTTGGTGGCCAGCGAGATTCATTTGATCAGTAGACGGCTCCGTAACGTCTTGAATCTTGGCCAGTCACGTCTTTTGCATCTGTCTCTTGCTGTAAGGAGGTTTAAAGTTGATATCCTCTCATTGTTTCCCAAAAATGTGTGATCTGCATATCTTTAAATGTAGTGTTATCCCAATGTTCGAGCGTTCGCCATTCCGGAATAATACCATCATCCTTGGGTTTATGTTTGGCCACTGGGAAGGCAAACAGACTCGCGCTCGTCCTCTATTGGTTGGATTCTGGTACTGCGCGGAGGAAAAAAATGTCGGCGAGTCACATTTCTACATTTACTGGAAAAACAAGGAAGGTTTAACACTGGAAAAAAATGGCGTGGAAAGAATTTTCACGCAGACATTTTTAGTAAATTTCGCTAAGAAACAGCAAGTAACACGTTGAAATTAAGTAGAATAAATGAAATATTTTCTTGTACAATGTTCTCCACCAATCTGTTTTATTTAGAATTTCTTTATTTTTTTTACAGTGTAGAGAAGTTTTTGTAATCGCATAAAGTCTTAATTTCTCATTTAAACACCGACACATGGGCATTATTTGTAATTCTCACAAAAAAAACGATTACCTGCTTGTAATAATATTTATTACGCCACTCAAATGTAATCATTCAGTAACCTGTGGTTAAGAAGACGTGGGGATTTTTATAAACATTTACGATATAAAAACTTGTTCCCTGACCGGGAATCGAACCCGGGCCGCGGCGGTGAGAGCGCCGAATCCTAACCACTAGACCACCAGGGAGCTGTGAAGGCATAGTGTGTTATATTTGGTTTTGCTTTTGGTTTTAAGCTATGGTCTTTAAATCCATGAGCAACGTTCTGTAGCTAAAAGTAAGATAAAATCACTAGACTACGACTGACGAAAGAAAGGCCCTTTCATACAGAACGCGACAACGGCAACACATTTATTACAATGGCTTGCGTCGCGCGAGTACGGTTTGTTGCTGCGTAGACAAAAGCACACGAGCACCTTTTGGCAAGCTTTTTTTTTTAAACAAATTTATTTGTTATTTATTTTTTCAAACAATGTGCGTAACTTGGCAAACACTGCATTTTTATCACAATCCCAAAGATATGCACATTAGCATGTGCAGTAGTTTTTAATTTACATTATTGTATAATTTCAAGATTAACAGCAAAAACAGCATGGTCTGACTTCAGCTTTGTGAAATTATGCTACATAAGACACTTGCACAAAACAATCAGAAGACGGACTGAATGAAAATGCAAATTCTCTCCGACACTATTAATTCATTTTTTGTGTTATTTTTATGACACATTTTGTGTCATTTTGTGTAAATATAACACATTAGTGTGTAGAAAATGAGCAGGAATAACACATGGTTGAGTTAAAAGTAACACAAAATGTGTTGTCCTTAACTAGACACACAGGTGTGTTAAGATATTACACAAGTTGTGTTGTTTTTAACACATCTGTTTTAAGAGTGTGGTAATAATTCAGAGTTTATAAGCCTTTAAAAGAATTTGAACCCAAACTGACTGGGTTTCTAGAGAGCATAGGTTTTGTGAAAAAAGTGGAAGACTTAAACACAAAGTGTGTAAAATAAACTGTTAAAAGGATTTGATGATCACTAGTGGTAGTATT
>RJVU01038599.1:1551742-1589863 GCA_003731715.1 Anabarilius grahami | reverse complement strand
CCTAAGTCACTTCCGTATTGACTTCACGAGAAACTGGGGGAGGTTGCCGCTTGGTGCAACCATGGTGCAAACTCGCTAGAGAACCACTTGGGAACACGTGATCATTTGTAATTTAGGTGTGATGTCACGTTTAACCACAGACAGACTGCAACGAAATGAATACATATCTAGATTCACTGTTGTAAATCTAGTCTTAATATCATTAGATTGTCTAATTAAACTTTTTTTCTCATTCTCATTGTACAATCTATCATTGCAACTGTCTTGTCCTAAATATTTACTTCAGATTATGTAGCGCTCAACCTCAGTAACGGGTTTCGATCATTCATCACAGAGATAGTGAATGAGTTCCATTCGAAAAATAAGGCTTTTTTTTTTTTTTACAGTCTATGGGCATAATGCACATACAAAATAGTATGAAAAATAAGAAAATAAGATTTTTCTGTTTTTTTTTTTCTGTTTGTAAAGAAAAGAATGGAAATATGACATAATGGAATGCTAAAACCAACATACATCTAATTTTAGCATATAATTCCCCTCTCTAGTCTGCATGGAGAGGTCAAACGGTTAGAGCTAGAAAGGCAGTAACGTTACCTAATTTGGAAGGAAATGGGCGTGGAGTCTGAAATTAGTCCCGTTAAGGAAGAGAACATCTGTGCAGCGTCACCGAAGAGGGTCTCGCTTCTCCTTTGTAATACTGGAATAAAGGGGAAAAATCTGTCTACATAAGTACAAGGTATGACTATATCATTAGTTTTATTTCTGTTGGGATTTGCGTTCGCATCGGTCTTGATTCAGTACTTACGGAAACTTGGTGTGTTTTTTTGTTTTTTTTAAGCCAGAGGAATGCGCCTCAATTACAAAAATACGCCTTTTTGAAATTTACTCTAGTGCTTTATGCCTGCGTTGGATTTATATTGTGCGTGCGTACTTTTTAAACATTTAGTATATTTTAAGCGTTTATTAACGCATTAGTTCTGCGAGAAATCTGTTTATGCGTTCAATTCAGAGATCGCTAAAAGCGCAACGTTATCACGTTTTCACGTTCACTATTGCCATAATCTCAACCTCATCCGAAATATAAAACGCAACAACCACACCCCTCACCACATCCGCTAGCTGCTAGAAAGATGGAGAGAAAAAGAAAGTAAAAAAATCGCTCAATATATAGACTACGTCAGTAAACTATCAGAGATGTAAGCTAATACATGGTTTAAGTCAATATCAACGGCTTTGAAAACTCTTGTAGAAATGTTTCATTTATTTTTGTTTGCTGGCTTCACATAAGGCGTCTAAATGGGTAGTAAACTGTGGAGGAAGTGACCAGTAGCTGAGTCACGTCTGCTGATAAGGGGTTTGTTAACTTGTTAGATATGTCTTTACTTTGAGTTTATATAGCCTGTTTACACAAAAGATAATTTTGGACATAATGCGTGAAGTGTGGTAAAATACTAGCTCTAAACCTGAACACTCAAAAATGAAAATCTGTCATCATTCCAAACCCATGACTTTCTTTCCTCGACAATAGGAGATCTTACGCAGTGTCCTGAGTGCCTGCTCTTTTGTAGACCTAAATATAAGTTGTTATCTCCTGAACTTGGTGTTACACAGTTTAGTGTGAATGAGGTTTGAAAGCTGTGGCAGCGGGGAAATATTTTTGCAATCTGTTCAAAAATCTGTTGTCTTCAGAAGACTTATAACACACAAGTCATATAGACAACTTGTACAATGCTTTTTTGGTGCTGTACAGCCCAGTTACACTCACTGTCATTGTGTGTAAGAGAGCTGGTTTGAGATTTGCACAATATCTCCTTTTGTGTTAAGCCATTAGGTGCATTTACATGGAGCATTGTAATCGGTTTAAAAGTCCAATCCGAATGAAAATGCTCCGTATAAACGCCTCAATCAGAATAAAAATGCCCAAACTGAATGAAATTGTAATCAGTTTGAGAGGGGTGGGATAAACCTTTCTATAAACCGAACAAAATAAAAGTTCTGCCATGTAAACGCATTAAATCGATTACTTTGCGTCTATGTCATCATGTCAAGAGGTCAGGGGTTGTCAGAATGCAAAACGGCGGCGGCAATATCAAACTGGAGTAAAACTGAACCTTCATCCACACGCTTCTGCTTTTTGGAGGAGGGAGGGGTAGTATTGAGATGCTCCTTAGAGATGCACAGCCACCAAAAATGTCAGCTTCCTGCACCCGTCTTTTCCTCATGCCTTCCAGCAGTAATATGCTACATACTACAAAATCATGCTGTTGCTTAATTAAGAGCAACACTTTACATAAAAATAGCGTGCATACGAAATAATGGAACTCCATGTTGACAGGAATAAAAGGCGGCAAACAGGACATAGGCTAATGTGCGCATGTCACAAAGTCATTCCTATTGAAAGCGGCAGCACATGTAAACACCATATCGGATTAGATAACATGTAAACAGTCCACCGAATCTTTAAATCGGAATGATTTGAATCGGAATGACAAAAAAGTGTGGATGTAAACGTGGCTATTGATGACAGAATTATTATTATTTTTTTAACTTTTGCTTTAAGAGTGTACATTAAATCAGAGATTTCAAAAGTATGTTAAATATTTTGAGACACACAGGTTTCTTGTGTTGTTTCTCTGAGCTACATTTAAACCACTCTATGCAGTGAGAGAATATCTGTACTGTTTTTTTAGACCAGTACATACTTAACGCTTATGTAACCAAGGGGTCACCATGATTTTGCCAAGTACAACATGTTCCTGGATCAACATCTTTGTTGATCCTGGAACAACATTCCAATCAACCAATCAGATTTGAGGGACAAGTTCAACGTTTATGTAAAGTTAAGGCTTGCAACCAAGGTTAAGTGCTTCTACATCAATGTTATTCACCTATCTTTCCCTCTGATTTTAGGGATAAGTTATGGGTAGGATTAGGTTTAGGGATAGGAATAAGGTTAAGACAAAATTTTCAGACTGGAATGTTGTTCCAGGATCAACAAAATATGTTGATCCAGGAACATGTCTTACTTGGCAAAATCACGGTGACGGTGACCAAGGCATGAATGCAATTCAATGCACACTTTAGTAAAGCCAATGCAGGGAAGAAAACAGGCCACACAGCTCCCCTCAATAGTGTTGAAATGGGCCACATGTTCACACAACCAGGCCTGAAGTGAGCATGTGGTCTCGGAGCATGTCAAATCTGTCAGCCAATAGCATGCTTTGTTGATTCAGATGCTCCATCTGCCTCTCTTTTTTGTCCTTTGCAGAGTCACCAGAAGGACACACCTCATACACCTCCATCCAACTTCTAAAAAGTTCTCCGATTGCTCAGCACACATCATGCCTTTGGTAATCTTGAATCCTTCCCGTTTAATGTGGGCGCGTTTGGCAGCTCTAGTGTTCACTTGTGTGGCATTTAGTGTGGCGTCCCATGGAGGAGGAATCAGTGGCGGCATGGCCGACTGGAGTGTGTTCTGCTGGGCTTTTAGCTTTGCAGGAACCCTGCTTGTTCTGCTGGTGGAGCTCTTGGGTCTGCAGTCTCGCGCCCCTGTGTCCTGGAACAACTTCCCCATTACTTTCGCCTGTTACGCTACACTTCTTTGCCTGTCCGCATCCATCATCTTCCCCCTCTACTTTCTGAAGGGTGATCGGAGCCGCGGCGAGGCCCGGGACCACCGAATCGCCGCCACTGTGTTCTCCTGCCTGGCCACCGCGGCTTACTTCGTGGAGGTGAGTCTGGCACGGGCACGACCGGGAGAAGTTGCCGGATACATGGCGACAGTTCCGGGACTGCTGAAGGTTTGCGAGACCTTCGTGGCCTGCGTCATATTCGTGTTCATCAGCGATCCCATTTCTTACGAAAATCACTCCGCTCTGAAGTGGTGCATGGCCGTCTACTGCATCTGTTTCGTGATATCGGCGGCCATCGTGGTGTTGTGTGTTGGCGAATGCACCGGGTGCCTGCCTTTCCCATTTGCGCGCTTCCTTTCTGCCTACGCTCTATTGGCGGTTGTAATGTACCTCACTGCCACTATCATTTGGCCGGTCTTCAAGTTTGACAGCCGACATTCGGGAAGCTCAGGCCGACCGGATTACTGCCGAAGCAGTCACGGTTTGTGCCCGTGGGATAAATTGGTCGCTGTGGCTGTTCTCACCGCTCTCAACTTCCTGATCTACCTGGCAGATCTGGCGTATTCTGCCCGACTGGTGTTTGTCACGGTGTGAGAGAGCAAATAATAATCTTTTTTTTTGAAAGCCAAAGATTTTGCATACAGTGCTTCAATGAGTTCAGGTTTCTGAAGCAGGAGGAAAATAGTGACTAACGGCATGTTCAAGTCATTTTAGAAAGATCGTATTTACGAGTTAATTTGATATAAACGCCACGACAAAGTTGTATGAGTGGGAAACAGTGTTATTTTATTATAATTGATATACTAGGGAAATTCAGTATTATCTTTGAGCCCAGAGTTTCTGAGTTGGGGGCATTTCAAAAAATATGCAATGGATGCAGCGTGTTGCAAATTTGTTGAAATTAATTACTTTTTTCTCCCCTTTACACTAAAACAAGCTAATTTGTATGTACAAAATAACAATTACAATATAATATATAATGATTCAGTTTACAGCACCTTCATAGATTGAAGAAAATCGACTGACGTTGTAATTACAACTTCCTAACTCGTAAATACGAACTTCCCAGGAGGACTTGAACACACCATAAAATTTTATTTTTTAATGTGATTAGTGCATTTTCTGATTGTACCACGACTGCCTTGTTATGAGTGTATTGTGTTAATGTTGCTGTGTTGAACTACTGTACATTTTTGTGCTGTTTTATGTGACTTGAAGCGTATTTTTGTCACTTTTAAGTGTTATCATTGACACATGGCATCCCAATAGCGTTTCAGCAGGTCAAAGTTCATGTGTTATAATGAAAGCGAATAATTCCAGAGCAAACAATTTTTATATTTTTTTTATTCTCGAATGCATTGTGAACACAAATAAAGCTTCATTGTGATATGTAAACAAGTATGTATTGTATTTTTCATTTTGTTTATTGATTTTGGGGTTTTCAAGTTAACATATATTCGTGAACATATGTTTCTGTTATGGCATCAGATATTTATCAGACAATAAACTATTTATTTATTTTCATACTGTCTTGCAGCTATGATCTTCCAAAGAAATACATTAATATAACTTAACTGTTCACAAGCTTGCAGAATGGGTTTAATTAATATAGCATTTATATAGACGAAATTATGTTATATGTTCAATATAAGAGGATAACCAACTTTTATTCAGTAACTTTTTCAGATTAGCTTTTTTAACTCTTATTTTTATTTTTAACCCTACTACGCTTTTGACTCATCCACTTGTCCACTCATTGAATGAACGAGTGGACAAGTTTTTTGTTTGTTTAAATGGCATGTCTAAAAAAAGACAGCAAGTTTTGAACCACTCAGATTCAGGGGAAAAAAAAAAAATTTGACTGGTCAAAAATGACTGAAAAACGTATAGGGGTTAAGGAGTTGCAATGCTTGTTTGACTCAGGATCAGGCTTATTTCACAAGATTAAACAAGATTTGATTGCATCTGTTTAAAGGTGAAAGTCCGTCTCGGCCATTGCTACTTTCATACCAGAGCACTCTATTGAACCAGGGAAATTAATATGTAAAATATAAATGTAAATATGTACAAAATAAAGCCTGTACAAATAGAAACTGAAAAAAATGGAAATATCTATTTCTATTATTTTATGTTATGTAGAACGTTTATGTTATTTTACCTGCTTGGCTGTTTCCTTATTTATGTATATAATGTCGTTGCTATCTTGATGCCAGCCAATCACTGCATTCAGTTTTGCCAAGTCCTTAGGATTTCTTTCAACTGCAGCCTACAAATGTGTCCTTCTTTCCCTCGGCCATGAAGAATAGAGTGGGCCCTTCACAGCCCAGGATTCATGGTGTGTAAGGTTACGATTCTTTCAAAGAAAATGGCAGGTTGTGCTTTGGTGGAGGCTGATGGTTCATATTTAAATGTAAGTATTTGAATACATTTTTGTTTATATGTGTATTTTACCAGCTGAACTTCTTATAGCACTTCATTGGAAAAAGTTGGAGGCACCAAGTATAGGGAGGTGGCTTAAGGAGATGGCAATGAATATGTCATTGGAGAAAATAACTTATATTATTAAAGGCATATAAGGCTTTAGAACAGGGGTCCCCAAACTTGTTCCTGGAGGGCCGGTGTCCTGCAGAGTTTATCTCCAACTTGCATCAGCACGCCTCCCTGGAAGTTTCTAGTATGCTTAGTAGGACCTTAATTAGCTGCCTCAGGTGTGTATGATTAGGGTTGGAGCTAAACTCTGCAGAGACACCGGCCCTTCAGGAGCAGGAATGGTGACCCCTGCTTTAGAAGATGCTTGGAACCCCTTTATGATTTTCTTAGAAAAATAAAACAATGGGGACATATTTGACAGCATATTAGATAATACTTAAGAAAATAAATATTGTTGGAAGCATCTTGTAACCAAGGGCCTTAATTAAAAACTTAAAATGTCATTCAAATAATCATTTTGTTTTAGCGAGAAAAGAGCAGATGCTCATTTAAAACTGATTAAAATGTGATTTATTCACTGATGTCAGAAATTCAGTCAATGTCATTTGAAGGTAATGCAACAATCCATTATCTCCATTTAACCATCTTGTTACAGGTTACAGTTTGTCTGATCATGTTCCCAGCAGGCATTGTATGTCAATGTCAGGAAGATGTCGGACTCCAAATGCTCTAACATCGATCAGATGTCAAATTTCGTTTGGAATAAACACCACAACTGTGGAAAAAAAACAACACTGAGGTAACATGTTTAGAGTAAAAAAAGAGAAGAGAGCTGTTGTATACGGTGTTTGTGATGGCAAAAACAGCAAAAGAAAATGTGATAAGATGATGTTGGCTGCTTGTTGATGATAAAGATATAATCATCAAATTATAGTGACTTAAGATTGACCGTTATTTCCATTAATGGTAAACGTTTGGCACTGCCATGCATTTTTTTATACAGTGTGGTAGCCTATTTATTCCAAAATTAGGTTTTGACATCAAATCAATATTAATTTTCAACCAAAACATTTATATCTGTTCCACATTGGATCACATGGTCGCAGTTAAATAAAATGAGAAATAATCTAGGTTAACTAAATTGTTGCTAACTAGATAAAATGAACATTACACAGTTTAACCACACTTCTTTTTAACTGCCTATGGTCTTGTCTCAGCCTGAGATACATCACCTCACGGCACTGGCTTCTGAAAAAAAAATAGACATATTTCTGGTTCCATATTTGTATTTAAAAGTTTCGGAAATGTTTCTGCTGTTTCCCGATGTCTGTCACAGTTGCTAGGCGACTTGAGCTGTGAGTGGGAACAGCTGGTGACGAAAACAGGAAATCCTCCGAAGGTTAGAGCCTTTCTCATTTAACAACATTCGCTTCGACATTTGTGGACTTTGAAGGATCCAGACTTTGAAATTTAATGAAATATGACTAGAACAACAACACTCACTGTTTATACTTCTGTTTCACATCAGAGATGTAAATATTGTCCATCCTGAACTTCGAAATGTCGTGTGGACATAAGCAAATGCATGATGAGGATGTGTTTACATGTGTGTGTCTTCATGTTTTATAAACAAACAAAAAACAAACAGTAAACAGCAGGAGTATGAAATGAAACAAAATATAATTTTTCACAAAGAGACAAATTCAATTTATTTTCTCAAAATCCCAGAAGAAAATCTTTTTTTATTTTATTTTTTATTTTTATCCCGTTCACATGGATTCACAAAAACGACTAAAATCGAGGTATCATGCTGCCAGGCCTGTAGTTGGCGATGTCACTTTGTAAAGAAAAACTATGCGCTAAAAGACTAAACCGGTGATGTCACCAAATTCATTTTTATAATGGGGATATAAACACGAATTTGAGTTAATACGGGGACAATAACGGTATTGTTTTCAAAAACTTGAACTTTGAAACCCGTGTTCAAAAATTTGCATTTTCAGCCCCCCAAAACGCAGCTGTCGTGTAAATGAACTACCAAAACACATAAACAATTTTCTGTTTTTAGTTAAAAATAGTGTTGTGTAAATAACCCCTAAACTCACTCCTTCATCTCTGGAGCCTCAAACGGAGGGTTTTTAAAGGCTCTCAGTAACCAGTTAGCCTGGATGCCAGCCGAACTTAGCCCCGCCCACAACATTTTTAGGTCGGGGAAGTTCGGTCTGGACTCGATCCGTAGAGGAGTAATTATGCCCGAACAGAAACTGTTCGGACCAATCACATTGTCAGGGCGATGATTGACAGATTATCACCAGAAACGTAAATAGCCACGTCATCAAAGAGCGCTTGGGTTGAATTAGTTTACAACAATGATGGCTGTTGTTGAAGAACTGAGATGTGTAGATTCCGCCATCGCGTCCGTTATAGAAGATATCGACAGCGCATTCATTTTAAAAGATTTTAAAATTCTTTTTACAACAACGGCAAAGATTGTTTACGCTCATCTTCTACTAGTTCCAGCATCCAACTATGCGTCGCTCAACATACGTCACTTACTCTGTAGCTCTGATTGGTTGTAGGTCGATCCAATTGAGGTCTTTCCTGGATCGGTTGAAATACGCCCCCATAATCAAAGCCCAATGGAGCAGTATCAGACTCATATTCTGACTAGAATTGAGTATGACCACGTCAGGCTAGTAACCAGTATCACCTTCACTAATTAACTCAACCCTCCTCAATCAGCTCATTAGTGGGTTGTTTGGTTCAAACAGAACCAGATAAAAAGTAGCCCAAAACAGAGAAACACAAACATAGATGTCAAATTGAACAGGGATGTAATACGAGTTATATAATCCAGCAAACATTAAAACAACTGTTCAGTTATTAAAGTTAAAGGATTAGTTCACTTTCAAATGAAAATTACCCCAATCTTTACTCACACTCAAGCCATCCTAGGTGTATATGACTTTCTTCTTTCTGATGAACACAATCAGATATATTTTGATATTTAAAATTATAAAAAAAAAAAAAAAAACGAACTGGCGTCGCATCAGTTAAGCATTTTCCATAAGTTGAATATGGAAGGCGTAGGACGTAGTGTAAGCTTTTTGAACTGCGAGAGTTTTACACTTTCTTCGTAAGTAGAATATGGAAGCCGTTTTGGTGTAAGCTAGATATTTTACTTAACTTGCTAAATATGGATTTTTTCTTTTTTTTTTTACACAAATGCATTGCTTCGCTTCAGAAGGACTGTATTAACCCCCCCGGAGCCGTGTGGAGTATGTTTATGATGGATGGATGTGGATGGAGGCACTTTCTTCAGCTCATACTCATTGATCCCGCTCACTGCCATTATAAAGCTCGGATGCGTCAGGATATTTATTAATATTTCTGCGATTATGTTCATCAGAAAGAAGAAAGTCATATACACCTAGGATGGCTTGAGGGTGAGTAAAGCTTGGGCTAATTTTCATTTGAAAGTGAACTAATCCTTTAACATATAAATTATGAATGTTCATATGTATATAATGTTCTGATTAAGGTCCATTTTAATGTATTGAGTGATTCTGATTGACACAGATGTCAATATGCAAATAAGGGGAAAAAGGTGGACAAATACAAACATAGAGGAAGTAAAATATGAAATAGGGGTTTTTAGAGTAATAAACAAATGATGTGATGTGCTGAATGAAGGATGAGAGCAGATAATAATCACATAGTTTAAAGCCGCAGACAGAAACGTCAGACTCAGGACAGAAACACACGACCTCTAAAGTAAGAACAACTGTCTGAATGATTATGTACAGTGCATTTATGTTGCTGTTAAGATACTAACTGAAATTGTGATATTTTAATCCAAAAAGAATCTGTGAAAAATGTGAATACATTTTTCATTGTGTTTTTTCTTCTGCAGAAATGGACCGAACTCTATATTTCATTCTTCTTCTCATTGGTGAGTGTGTTTGTTTTTTTATTTATGGTTTATAGTTTCATCAGGTTTGACCCTGTTATGAAAATCATTAAAGCAACCCCTCTCTTTCACAGCTCTCTGCTCTGTATCCGAATGTGTTCAGCATCAGTATCACTTTATAAACATGAAGAAGTCCTGGAAGCTCAGAAAATACTGCAGAGAGAAATACACAGATTTGGCCACCGTTGACAACATGAATGACATGAACGAGCTGAAGAAGATTAGGGTGAATGAAGGTGTTCAGTATGTCTCGATTGGGCTGCAGAAGACGGTTGATAAATGGCAGTGGTCTTCAGGTGAACCTGCGCTCTATCTGAACTGGGCTACTTGACAACCTGAAGGCAGACACAATTGTTCTATGATAAAAAATAGACAATGGCATGATCATTCTTGTAGTAACAACCTGACTTTCATCTGTAATTCATCTAACAACAGTAAGTGCAGCTCCTTACATAGACAACAAACATTTGAAAAAGGTGCACCATATGCACAAAATTTTAATCCAATACTAATTGCTTCTATTGTTTAATGTAGTCATAAATATAGGGGAAACAATTTGAAGTCAATTTTTGTATGAAGACTAACCGATATTGGACTGGAATTAATACTTTTGTTGTTACATGGGATAACAGTAGGAATCTTCCATTAGAAATCATAGAGAATTTAGCTAAATTTATACTGTAAATTATAAATTCATATCAAACCATTATTTTGGCCAACATAAATTGTAATGAATATATATTCGAGGGAATCATGTAAGGAAACATAATGGAGAAATACAATTTTGAAATTCATCGTAATATTCACCAATGTTATATCAGTTAAAACTTCATGAATATACTCTGAATATTTAATGTATCATCAGCTGTAGAAACAGTCTTTGAATGACACGTGTTTCTGATGTTTCCACCGCGGCTCTTATTCATATCCAAACTGCAAAGCAGCATAATAATAATGAACTGATTAATGAATCTGTTTCCATGTTTTTCTTAAAGCGAACACAGGACTCGTCTTTGTCAATCAGATGAAGAACTGGACAGACGCTCAGAGTCACTGCAGACAGAATCACACTGATCTGGTCAGTGTGAGGAACCAGAATGAGAACATTGTCATTAATGATATATTAACATATCTAATGATGACTGGATCGGTCCGTTCAGAGACTCATGGGAGTGGTCAGTTCAGAGTGACTCCTCATTCCGATACTGGAATACTGATGAACCTAATAATATCGGAGGTGATGAAAACTGTGCAGTGGTCGAACAGAAAGAGAACACTCTGAGAAAATGGATAGACATCTCTTGCAACCGAGAATTTTCTTTTATGTGTCACGAAGGTGAGCAGATTCTCACAAAACACACACAATCCATCCATCACCTCCCGATATCTTAAAGTTCACACTACATGTCTGACATGACAAATTCATCCAGTGTTTTTTCTGTATGTTGTTTTTAATCAGTCTCTCTCTAGTTTTTGCTTGTGGTTTGTTTTGTGTCCAGATAAACTGATTCTGATCAACATGAATCTGACGTGGTCTGAAGCTCTGAGATACTGCAGATACTCATGTGGATCTGTTGTCGGTTCATTCAGACGAGATGCAGAGTCATGTGATGAATGTGGTTAAACGGGCGTCTATTACGGCGGTGTGGTTGGGTTTACGTCACTCCTGCACTGTGGGCCTCTGGTTCTGGGTGAGCGGAGAGACCGTGTGCTATCACAACTGGGCTCCAGGGAATGGCACAGACAAGGAGAACTGTGTGTCTGCAGTGAGATCTGGAGCAGTTCAGTCTGGAAGAGATCAGCGTTGGATCAGCCTTCCTAAAAAAACTAACTCAACTTCATCTGCAGAAATTATGAAGAGTGAAGGATATGTTTGCATTGTTCTTTCATAACTATGTTTCCCACCGGTCACTATTGTGACAGAGTATAAAACCTTATATTTTACTAAATTATAGGTGCAATGTGTAAAATTTGGCAGAAATGCAATATAATATACAGAACTATGTTTTCAGTGGTGTATAAATATATTACATAATGAACCGTTATGTTTTTATTACCTTAGAATGAGCCATTTCTATCTCATACACCGCAGGTCCCCTTACATGTCAAGTCGCCATTATGCACCGGCATGTTTCTACAGTAACCCTAAACGGACAAAATGCTCTACAGATCGTGTTCCATCACTATGTTCATTGGTGTTTTTAGAGGCAGCTTGCATCATCACTATGTTGAATACGCACAAAGTAGTAGTAGTAGTAGTAGTCGTCTGGTTTATTAGAAGCAGAGACCGTTCTTTGTTAGAAGTAAGAAGAAACCTCATTGCTTCACACAGGCTACTCTCTGCTGTCTCAGACGACGATGGCTTTGTCATGTCAGCCAGACGGCCACTGTAGCTTCTCCAAAAGGGAGGAGTGCAAGGGGTGTGCGCAGTTAGCTGCAGAAAACTGTCGAGGTAACAGGTGAGTCGGCTGTGTATATATATATATATATATATATATATATATATGCCTCCTCTCAAGCTGATTAGATAGACCATTTGAACGTGCTCCTCCTGAACTTTGTTTATAAAACATAATTTGTCACTCGAGATGCAGACATGTAAGAGGCTGACCATTAGCTGTACATATACTTGTTTATCATTTTTATTTTAAAATCTTTATTTGAATATGGCAACATGATACCTGATTCTACAATATTTCTATGAATAAGAGACCTATCAGAGACCTATCCACTATCAGCCAATCACTGTGTGCATAGTTAGTAAGCATGTTGACATCATCCATAGCAACGAGGTCAACCCCACCCTTATTCTTAGCTTAAGACTTCTCTCTATGGCTTAGTAAAAGTTGGTCTCAGCAGCTTTGTGAATAGGTTTTAAGAGAAAACTCTTAGCTAAGAACTTTTACTGCTACTTAGGAGAACTCTTAGGGGTAAGATAAAATGTTTCGTAAATACGGCCCGTTTCTGACATTATCCTGGTGTCACAAATATCAGTTAATTATGTATGAAGGGCATAACTGTGACTTACCAGACTTGTTTATCTGGCTTTATAATGCCTTCACACTTAAAATGTGAGGTTCTTTATTAGCATCTATGGTTACATTAAGAACTTTTAACATCCATGGAACTTTTCCATTGTACAAAAAGTTCTTTATCGTGAAAAAAAGGTTCAAATATTGTTCAAAGAAAAAATGGCTTCTTTTAAGAACTGTTCACTGAAAGGTTTTTTGGGGAACCCAAAAATGGTTCTTGTATTGCATTTCTGTAAATATTGGGAAAAATAAATTTAAAAAGTTTGCTCGTGAAAAATCGAACTATTCAATTAAATCACTTTAAATGCACACAGATATAATGGTTTGTCTGTCACTCATATGTGCTTCTTTTGAAGCTCATGTCAGTTCCCTCTTTTGAAAACTAGGTTTGTAACTATATTTTTACATTTAATTTTATATTAATTTGTGATCATCCTTAAAAAAGCTTTATAGGCTAAATGTAGAGATGTAAGTTGAGGGTGTTAATCAGAAAGAGCAACATTCACTCCACCCTATTTATGAAGTCTCCAGAGAAACCAATGATGAATGTGTGACATGTAAGAAACATCCAGACCAGTCATGGAAAGTATGTTCATAAGAGATATTGAACAATAGCAAATGTTGCTATATGTTGTCTTTAACATGAGAAGCTATTGGTTTTTAACCTTTAGCCATTCAGATCATACTACCTCTTTTAAAGACTTTTCTTAGGCCTTGAACTCCCACCAGTTCAAGTCTAGATCTTCTAGATAATTCCTGACCAATGGAAAACAGAAGATTACTGATTTTATACATTGAAGACATAATATAAGCCAGAGCTTAATATTTAAAAAGTGAAATATGTTCATAAAGCTATGTTGTTGAATAAAAAACACATGCTGAATAACAAGTTTAGTGTTGGTGCCTGTGAAAACTACATCTTCTATATGATTCCTGCTTCCAAAGAATGAAAACACAGAGTAAAGGTAAAGTGAATCATTTATACTTCCGTCTTTTGTATTGTTTTACTGCTAATAACTCAGCTGACATTATGTTTACCATGTGTTTATCTCACAGGAGGAGTGTTGTGGCTTTTTGTTGTGGAATTTGCTGTGAAAATGAGGGTGTGACGTTCAGAAGTAGGAGGTGCAGGGAAACGTACAGAGAACTTGTCACTCTGGTAATTCCTGTAGCTCGTCTGTGTCAAATGAATCATTTAAAGGTGTTTTGAGAGCGAAACTCTTCATGCTGTTCACTGATAGACAACAAATGGCATTTCTGTTTATAGTAGATTTTGTTAATTGATCAGATAGATCACCAGGAACCATGACTGGATAAGATTTTAGATGAAAACATCATTAATACAACAATTTTATACAATAAAGCACATCAGTTGAAGACGGGACAACAACATGGGAGGTAAGAAATTACACCTTTAAAAAATATATGCTTTTAATCGAATCCTTATTATAAAACATGGTTTTGAAGGTTTTTTTATTATTATTTAAACTTTGACTTTGAACAATTCCGTATTTAACATAAAAAGCTAGATTTTTTAACCTTTTAAAAATTCAGATCACACTACCTCTCTTAAAGGGACAGTTCACCCAAAAATTACAATTCTGTTATTATTTATTCACCGCACGTTGTTTTGAAACTGTATGACTTTAGTTCAGCTGTTGAAAATAGACAATATTTTGACAAAAATCTCAAAGAAATTTTCCTGCAATGAAAATCAATAGGGTTCAATGTTATTATGCTTTAAAAACATAATATGACTCTTTAATGTCTTTAAAGACATAATATAACATCATATAACTTTGTTATTAAAGGATATAATAAAATATACAGACTTATATTGTCTTTATTCAACATATTATTCATAGCTGAGTCTCATAATTATGACTTTTTGACATAATATAAACTTTTACATTTTTCATCAACTTTTTTTCAATTTGTCATCATTTCAACCTTTTGTCTCATAATTATACTTAGTATGTCATAAATACAACTTTTTATGAGATATGAGATATTATAATTTAGATTTTACAACATATTTCATAGCCTTATTATATCTTAGTATCTCTTTTATGGTATAATTCTAACTTTTTATGTAATTATGACATTTCATAATTTTGACTTTTTGTATCAATCGTGATATGTCATAATTTTGTTATTTTATGGCATAATTATGGATTTCTTTCACAATTGTGACCTAGTATATGTTATTATTTTTACTTTTATCTCATAATTATGACATACTATACACTAAAAAAATCGTAAAAAAAGGAAAAGAAACAGTCAATGGCTGACAAGTTACGGCATTTTTACAGAAATTTTCATTAAATGTTTCACAGAAAACACAATGTTTTCTGGTCCATCCTGGACTGAAGAACACTGTAAACTTTGCAGTGTAAATTTGAAGTATTAACTGGCAGCAGCTTCACCTGCAAAGTACTGTTGTTTTTACAGTTTTTTACTGTAACATAATTGTCCTGTAATTTATCTGTATAATGCAGGCAGCACAGTGGCACTAAATTAAAACTCAGGCTAATTCATTTCATTTGCTGAAAATGACTGCCTTGACTGCCAAGTTTATTAACTAATATAGTGTGCTAATAATGTGAACATAATAATGTGAACTTAATTTCAGTTGTCTAAGAAAAATTTACTCTCCTGATCAATCATTGAGTGCACATAATTTTTTTCTATTAAGTGCATTGTGATTTCATAGTAATTTTATATTAACCTACTTGCAGCAGATGTGCCAATATATGACAGTTTTTTGCTTGCTGTAAACTTTTACAGTTTATTGCTTGTTTTACACTTAATTTACAGTTTATTGCTGTAAAAAACAATTTGCTTTTGTCTTTTTATTTTACACCTTTAACCCTTTTAACCCCACAGCAAAACACTGTAGTATCCACACTACAAAGAGAAAAACACTGAAGCAGTGTTGCCATTAATTAAATAATTAAGTGATTGATTAATTAATTAAGCATTAGTGAACACCTGCATTTAACAAGTAGAACCGCTGAAGGGAAGAGAAATGCAAAAACTACAACTAACTTCTAGACACAGCATCAGATGAAATCAACTGACTATGAAAGAATGCATTAAATCTCTCAAGATCTCAGAGGAGGATTAAATAACTCCACAAACAGCATTACCAGCTTCACTTATTACTAACCAGGGTAAGTAATAAGCGCGTGCGCCTCCCAAAGCATAATTAGCAAACTGGTCGCAAGTTCCATTGAACTCCATTCGTAACATCAGAACTTGCAACCTAGTTGGCTCTGGGAAGCACACCCCCAGTTTGACTTTATTTCTCTCATATGTCTATTAACGAGAATTAACAGAGGTTTAGATGTTGATGTTTAATTGAAATTGATTGGTCACCATTACAGTGAACATTGTTTGATTTAGTTGGGCTCTTGATACTTGATTTTATAGTATTAACTTTTTGGCAACTGTAACGTGTTTATAAGACACGATTGCTATGGCATAAAAAAGTGGGTTTATGAAGTGGGTTATTTGTTGGTGGTGATTTAATTATCATGTAACAGCCTGATTCACTGATCTCATCTAGTATCTAATTCATTATTGAGAGTATGTTGTTAATGCACTTTAACTTTATAAAACCAAATTTGTGATACCACCACAATCAATTATGAAGAATTTTCAAATATCAAGAATCAGCATGAATCTCAACAATGGTGATAAAATTATTCATGCTGCAATGCATGCTGGGAGTCATGGATGAGTTTTGTCCTGTGCTGGTACCCAGCATGCATTGCAACATGATACTTTTAATGTCACCATTGTTGAGTTTCATATGCTAATTCTTTATGTCTGTGTGTGTCTGAATGCTAGAGTAGTTCAAATGATTGTGCATATATTGCTATATTGCTGGAGCTCATGCTGTAAAATCACATATTTGTCAAAAATGTAAACCTAATAACATGACATATACACCAGATTCTGGAGATCAGTGAATCTGGGCACTAGATGTTGATTGTCAATGTCAGCTCATAACCATCATCACCTGACTGCGTTTTCTCTTGGCTTTTCTTGATGAACGTGTTTTAAAAACACACAATCGGCCAAAGACAAAGTGATGATGAAAAGCCAAGGGTCCAAGAGCCCAACAAAATCAAACACTGTTCACCACAATGGTGACTTCAAACGAATCCATTATTTTCAATAACACGTCAACATCTAAACCTCTGATAAGTCTCAATGAGAACTTCTTTAGATGGATGACAGAAATAAAGTCAAACTAATTAGAGGCTGTTAATGCTGTTTGTGCACTTGTTTAATCATCCTCTGCTGAGATCTTGAGAGATTTAATGCCTGATATCTTCAGTCAGTTGTATTCGAATTTAATGTTTTGCCTCAATTTTATTTATTTATTTATTTTTTAAATCGAGAAATCGCGATTTTGAATAAAAATGTTAGCAAGCGTTACAATTAGACATGTTGTTTTTTTGCCATATCGCCCAGCCCTACAGGATACTAGTACAGGGTGTGAATTGGAACAAGGCCTCTGTGTGTGTCAATTCTAAACACTGATAATTCACAGTTATATTGCAGCAGGCTACTTTATTGAAAACAACAAATGCTATCCAGAATGCTTTGTTTTCTATACTATTTTAATGGAAAACGGTATGTTATTTTTAGAGTTTGGCAAGGTTTTTTTGTTTCGTTTCGTTTTGTTTGTTTTTTTACAGTGCAGACTCGACTCTTCAGCACATTGGTAACCTACAAAACAGACAATACCTTTAAATCCCAACAGAACATTAAACACTAAACACAGCATCTTCAATTATTACAATTCAGCCTTTTTTTCTTTCATAAAAAAGTTCTTACTGAGAATTAACAGATGTTTAGATGTTAATGTTTTAATTAAAATAATAAAGTTTGATATCACCATTATGGTGATCAGTGTTTGCTTTAGTTAATCTCTTGACCCTTGTCTTTTTAACATTAGCTTTTTTCTGGTTGCTTTAATTGTGTCTCTGATACACATTTGTATTACTAATATATTACTACGAGGTATCAAAATATATTACTAAAATATATTACTAAATAGTCAATTCCTTTACTAACAACAGCATTTTTTCAAATAGCTTCTGAGTCTCAACCTGAGAAAAGGATTGTGCTTCTTGGGAAAACTGGAGATGGTAAGAGCAGCGCTGGGAATACGATTCTCAAACAGCAAGTCTTCAAGAGTAAAGCTTCACCTGAGTCTGTGACGGCTGAATGTGTCAGTGGAGATCGGAAGGTTGATGGCAAAAAGATAACAGTTATTGACACGCCTGGACTCTTTGACACAGGATTGGATGAAGAGACCATCAAATCCGAAATCATTAGATCCGTGATCGAAAGCTCTCCGGGTCCAGACATGTTCACCATCGTACTGAAGGTCGGGAGATACACAGGACAAGAAATGGAGATTGTGGATAAAATTGTTGAGTATTGTGGAGAAGATACTTTTAATCATTCAGTGGTGTTATTCACTCACGGAGAACAGCTAGAAGGTCAAACCATCGAGGAATTTGTGAAGATGAGTCCAAAGCTACAGGAGCTTGTTGATAAATGTGGAGGCCGCTGTCATGTCATCGACAGTAAATACTGGAAAAAGCGGCAAATGGGATACAGGAGCAACAGGGTTCAGGTGAAAAATCTGCTGGAGACCATCGAGCAGAAGCTGAAGGACAATAAGAACAGCTGCTACACCAATGAGCTGCTTCAGATAGTGGAGGAAGAGATTCAAGAGGAGATGGAGAATGTAAATGAGGTCAATCTGTTGCCAGAAGAGAAACGAGAAGTAGCAAAAAAGATTGTGCACAAAAGACTTCTCGTTCGGCTTGCGGGAGTGACCACAGGGACACTGACCGGTGCTTTTCTGGGTATTGGTGTCGCAGTGGCATCTGTTGTGACTTTACTGAAAGCCGCCAAGGTTCCCGGATTAGTAGAAGCAGGAACTGTAGCAGGAGCAGCTGGAGTCACGGGAATCGCTGCAGGAGCAGTAGCAGTGAAGGCAGGGATTGTTGCCGCAGGGGCCGGTGTTGGATTAGCTGGTTCAGGTATCGCTGCAGCTACAGGTGTCACTCTTGGAGTTGCAGCTCTTGCCGGAGCGATCGGAGGAGGAATTACTGGATACAAGGCGGCAGATGAAGGCGATTCGGTGTGTGACGCAATAAAGAACACAGCCAAACTCAACTATGAGAATGCCAAAGGTGCAGTGAAAAAGGCAAAGAAACATCAACACAAACTGTTAAAAAAGGAGAACAACAGTACTGTCGAGGGAACAGAGCAGTTATAGTGATACATGTATTAATTTTAAGATTAGAGATTATATTGTAGATTATACTGTTTTATGTGCTTTATTTTTTTTATCTAAATAATGCAGGGTGGTTTTAAACTCTTCTCTTTAATTATATGAACATGCAGACATATTTATTATGAAATATATATTTTTTGTTGCTGTGTTTAATTCTAATTCTAATAATAATTTAATAATAATAATAATAATAAAATATTTTTCTCTTTTCTATTTGTGAAGGTCTCGTTTTATTCTTACAGTATAATCTTGGCCTGCATGACAACAGCTGAATCTCTCATTACATTTGAGTTATTTTCTTATAAGCTCTAAATTTCAGTGTACACTAAAAACTCTTAATTTATCTTTTTATACATGTTGCCGTCTGTCCAGCAGATGGCGCTCGTGCAACTCGTACATAAACTGTCTTGTAGTTAAACTCAGTTGCCAGTATTTTTTGACATTGAAGTGGCTTTATACTATCATACGAAGATCCAGTAGCTGTTGCAAGTTTTGATTCTCAGTTTTATTGGTAGGATGTTATTGAAAAAAGTCACCCTGAAGATTGCAGCTTTTAGAACTGTAGTACATGTGAACAGTTGTAGCAAGAACACACGTGTACACCAATAATCGCTCCTATACATGCACATATCATCTACTCTGTACATATAATATATGCACATATTCCACCATACATAAAACTCCTAAAACAAAACTACTGTTATTTTATTATTATTATTATTTTCCATATTAAGAGGTGAAGGCCTTAGTTCAGCTGGAATGGCCGGTGTGTCCTTTGAACGGAGAAAAGTCAGCTGTTAATGCGGTGCTTGCGCAACAGATGGGGCAGGAGGAATGGCCAAGCTGCAATCAGGGAGACAGATTTGTAATGCTTCCTCCAACTTATGAACATTTACACCTTAATTAAAGCTTCCTTTGGGCAAAATAGGAATAAAGCTAAAATATCATTATCAATGTTATCCACACATACATTATCCAGACGTTAGTTCACACGTATGTAATCCAGACGTTAATCCACACGTACGTTATCCAGACGTTAATCCGCACGTACGTTATCCAGATGTTAACCCACACGTACGTTATCTAGACGCAAAGTAAAAAATATACTTTCTCAACTACGTCGCCGCCATCGCCGCCGCGCACTTTGAGCGCAGCTCCAACACGTGACCGTGACGTCTAACGTCTCATATCTTACGTCTGACGCCTGAATACTATGGGACTGGCGTGCGTATACACGTTAGTTCTCCTCTCAGTTTGCTTAGCAATCATCACATTTTGTTGAAATCACACCCCATAAACGTCTGCCCTTCTGCACGTATACCCTTCTGCACGTCTTACGTATCTTAATTTTAATCAATGTTTCATCAACCAATTGCCTGGATTTAATAAATAAGAAGCAAATATAGCTGACAATATAATCCTGACATGGAAGCGCGGGCGCGATCACTGGCACGTGAACTGGAGCGCGCCTTAATGGCTAAATGAACCGAAACTGCGTATAGGCTGCTTGACTCGCAGACATGGGAAATATATCTATTTAAAGCGTGAAATGTCTACTTTTAAACGAAATAATTCAAAGCGAAAAGATAGACTAGGATTATGTAGGCCTAATCCGAATGAAATGTGCCTCTCTGCGGAGATTATGAGAGTCAGCAATGTCAATCTTTGCAGCCGACACTGATTCAGAAAACATTCGTTTATTAATAAACAATTAAAATGTCTCCTTGCTGTTTTTTGCCACTTTCATAATCATTACTTTTGCCGATTCTTTATGGCAAGCTTTATGCATGCGCTTGAGTTCTATATAGATATTGTGTAAACGCTCATTATTATGGTTTATTCTCTCCAGTATTTAATAAATTAAATGAATTTAAATGTGATTAGTCAACTATTGGCTTAAATGAACTACTACTAGTCGACTAGAAATAACTTATTTCACATATTTTCAATCCAGTATGTCACAAGGGTTTGAGCTTTGCGCTCCGTACCCATGTTCTGACACAAACACAGATAGAGCATTGTACATTATTATCAGTTTAAAATTTTATTTGTGTATGACTAAACTGCACTAATTCTTTAGAACAAAACTGTGCAGCAGGTCTATCATCTCTAGTCACACACTTCAGCTATCCTATGTGTCCCACCCCAACACACACCAAAGAAAAAACTTTGCAGGTCATATGGCTGAGAGAGAGCATAGTCACATTCAGTGAGCTTGTAATGCCGCAAGTAAGTGTCAGGGCGTTGTTAAAAAAAAAAGGGAAAAAAAGGCATAAGTGGGAAAATTAAATCAATTTTTTCATAAAACGGCAATTTAAACATAATATTTCTATAGATTATACAAAAATGACCAAATAAAAGGGCTGATAAAGCTGATCTAGCATGTTAAATGGTGGCATTCTAGTAAATGAATGGTATACCCCCTTAAACTCACAGAAATGGTTTGACCCAAGTTCTCAGCAGCCAGTGACACTGTCTACGTTTACATG
Organism: Anabarilius grahami; assembly: GCA_003731715.1. Classification (NCBI taxonomy): domain Eukaryota; kingdom Metazoa; phylum Chordata; class Actinopteri; order Cypriniformes; family Xenocyprididae; genus Anabarilius; species Anabarilius grahami. The sequence continues at coordinate 1,567,985 of RJVU01038599.1, read as the reverse complement.
CACCAATTTTCGTCAATCCGAATGAATTGAATCTAATTGCAGATCTGTTTACATGTACATGTAATCTGATTCAAATATCCGTTTATATGTGTTTTATATACATTCCGATTAAAACTTTTGCGCACGCGCTCTGCGTGAGTGATGTCATATCAATCGGTAACCCGGGTTGCATCAACAGACGATAATCATGTAGCTATCGACGATAGCTAGAGATATTGTCAAAAGCATATATTGACAATATTAAGAGGATTTGGTATTTAAAATTAATATAGGCCTGTTACATTCTTCTAGTCTATTATTATAACTAGGTTTAGCTTCTTTTATTATTAAATTAATATTATAGGTGCTGTAAGGATAATAAAAGTTTAGGTAGCTTTGAAAATGTTTTAAACATTTTTTTAGGTCTATTATACAATAAGTGTAGGCTATAATATTTCCTAACACCGCAGCCATCAATGAAAATTAAGCGCAGCTTTACTTCAAGCACCGACTTTAAAAAAAACAACGTTTAACACGAAATAGCCTACTATTATTCTCATTTGTTTCACTAGCCTATATGTACGGCCACAGGAGAAAAAATTGAATAAATTAAGACCGTTATATACCGTTATCAGCATATTATGTTGAAATTCGTCTCTGAGAGAATATGCTCCTTTAATGCAGCATCAGACAGCTCCGTCACTTTTTACTTTCAATTTCTGTAGTGAATACTGACCGAGGTTGAGACTTTTTCACTGGCATAACCTTTGCGCAAAGTTTGCACGTTGATGCTTCTGTGTTGCTTCTTGTTTTAAAACGGAAAGATTTCCAATATTATGACGAAGGGATACATACGCCTATGCCTGTTGGCATACATCTTTACAACTAAAGACGTGAACGTGAACGTGAATTTGCGCACTGCGTAATGCGTGTCAACATTGCACTGCGCATGTGCCCCAGAGACTTCTGAATACGATTGAGAAAGTAGTCGGATTCAATCCTTTACATGGATATTTTTTGCTGTTGGATCGGATTACAAAAGGAATAAACCATCCCTTCCAATCCAATCGAAATTTCATTCAGATCGAGCTCAATCGGATCGATTAAGGTGTTTACATGAACATTTTTCAATCCGATTGAGCCGTCAATCCGATTACAAATGGATTATTTGGGTGCATGTAACGTAGCCACTGACCTGTTCAAACAGATTTTTAACGCGTATTTCACGCGTCAAATACACGTCAAATACACGTATTTAACGCATTGTTGACGTGTTAAAATTCACGTGTATTTGGCCCTCTCGGCTTTCCATAGTTCTGAGACATTGCTTATGTGTTATATTAAAAAAAAAAGGAGTGGGTGGATTTTTATCACTATAGGGTGGTTGTGTACACACACTGCCAACACACATTTATGTCCAAACACCATGCAAAAGTGAATTTAGCATAATAGGTCCCCTTTAAGGCCCAGATAACTGCATGGCACGTCCTGATATTGCTGAGTTAGATGAGTTCCTGGGTCAACATATTTTGTTTGATCCTGGAACAACATTCTAGTCTGAAAATGTAGTCTTAACCCTATTCCTACCCCTAAACCTAACCCTACCCATAAGTTATCCCAAAAATCAGAGGGAAATGATAGATAGTTTTATTGTCCCTTAACGGGAAATTTGTTTTCACAGATTGTCATACAGTACACGTAACTGGCAAAAAAAAAAAAAAGACATATGTACACAAAAACAACAACAACAACACAAAAGCACAAAAAGGATGTTCAGCTTTGTAGCCTGTTAAGAATATAAATTGCATATGGTACAAAGCTCTTTTTAAAACGAGCCCTTCTCCATGTCGGGGTCCTGTGAAATGATAAATGAATAACACTGATGTAGAAGTACCAATTCATGATTTTAAGACTAAACTTGACATAATCTGTAAACTTGTCCCTCAAATCTGATTGGTTGATTTGAATGTTGTTCCAGGATCAACAAAAATGTTGACCCAGGAACATGTTGAACTCAGCAATATCAGGTTATGCATGACACACGTTATGCATGACGGCACACAACTGAGGATCATATGTGGCTTGACTATATACACTGTAGAATATGTTAAATTATGGTTAACATTTGGTTTATAATTGTAAAAACAAGCTGATGTGCGGCAGGTTTGTGGCAGCCCACACCTCAGCCTATTCAACAACGTTATTGGTTGCTTTGTATCTTTCCTTGAATTCCTATTGGTGGATTACTAAAATGTGTTTTGAAACTTTTTAAAAATAGTTATTTCCGTTATTTCCCTCTTTGCTCTTTCTTTACGATAACAGTCTTTGCCCAAAACAAATTAGCTTCAGTTAAGTGCTGTTTTGGTGTTTTAGGTTTCTATAGGCCTATATGTCTAAAAATAGTTACTAGAGTAGTCATTAATTTCTGTGGTTGCTCCTCGGTTATGGAAACTTATTTTAATGCATATTAAATCTTCCCCATCTGTGGTCTAGTTTGAAGAAGTATCTTTTTAGTATAGCTTTTAGATCTTATTAGTGAACAGGATTTAATTGTATTTGTGTGGATGTATGTAATTGCTTATATTGTATTTATTATGCTGGAAAGCACTTGTCAATGTCAACTGGTCAATGGCTGCTGTTTTAAATGTGCAATAGAAATAGTGAAAATGTTGTATTGTTTATTTGCTCATTGTACAAGTAGTAAAAGAAGTTGCATTTTATTTTTATTTTTTTGGTAGCCTGTTGTTATGTTATTAAATAAAACCCATAAAATAAATGGGTTTAGTGCCTTGCTTAAGGCACAAGTCTTAATACTGTATGTCTAATAAGAAAAGGTTGACACCTCCCTGAAGCAGCAGCACCAATCAATTTATAGAATACACGCAAAACAAAGAGAACGAAACTAAATGTAGAGCTTCGCATAATAAGTAGAGAAAGTGAAAGTCAGGGCCATAAATCCTGTTACACCCCTTATACTTCATCTACAACTTCTGTCTGGATTCATGTGGTAAGTCTCACAATTTTCAAAAATGTATTGCTTATTTCAAATATTGCCAGGTGTCTAAATGTTTGCAATTTTTTCTTTATAGATTATTATTACTTCATAAATAAACATATTGGCACTGCTAATTCATACAAGTGAATATATCAAAATGTATTATTATTTGTGCACACATCAGCAAGGGAATACATAAAAGGCCATTTAATTAAAATTCTAAAAACATAAATACCGGTCAGTGCATATATTTTTTTTTAACTGAGAAGAACATAGTAAATCAGATGGGAATTATAGCTTTTCCAAAGGGGGTTAACTAACTTCCATAGTTACCATAAAATCTGATATGATAACGTGATTTACACCTGTCCGACATTTCCTTATCCTGTTTATTGTCTTATGTTGTCAATATTTATAAAAAAGATTTCCATAATACCACAGCAGTTCTAAACCTTCTGGAATTCATCGCTCTGTTTGTATTGATCACCTGGTAACCCTGTTCCTGCGTCACGTTTGCTACTTGGAAACACTCACACTGTTATTGCACATGAATTTCCACACATTAGAAAACACTTCACTCACATTGTACACCAGAGTAGCAATGTGTATGTTCGGTACAATCCAAGATCACACACCTGTTCATCAAAATACACACTATTTCAGTGTTTCCTTTCAAATAAGTAAATAAACACAGCAGAAGAGTAAATGAATATCGAACTTGCAAAACAGTTCAGTAAGAATATATTTTCCTTTTTCTAAAAATAAAATTTTTCCCTTTAATATTGCACTGCAAACTTAAAATGATGTTTGACATAAATGTTATTGTAACACAGTTCGTATATACGGGAAGAAGGAGACGGGAACCGGCGAACGTTTAACAAACCTTTAATTCCAAAATAAACAAATACAAATCGAAAGTAATGCCGGCAGACCCTCGCGGACGTCTGCCGGCAACACAAACATAATAAAACATAAAATAACATCCAGGGGTGCGTTTCCCGTACAACGATGCAACTCGCTGGTTTAACTACCATACGATGCATCTTTAAAGAAATCAACTAGCTAGTCACTACTGTTTCCCGAAACCATGGTACCTGTGTCGCAAAACCATGGTTTGAACCATAGACATATAATAAAATTGTGTAACAAATGCTGATAAAAAAAAATCCTGGGCAGAAATCACCCAAAAGATTAAATGCTGCTGGCTATGGTTATGAGCGAAGCCCAGAAGAAGTTAGAAAAAAGTGGACGGACTTCGTAAGTGTGACAAAACGGAGGGCTGCAGCACGTAGAAGGGAAGCAAAAAAGACTGGTGGGGGTATCAACTCTGTTCCTCCTCTGACTGCAGAGGAAGAGAGAGTTTTGGCCATCCTGGGGCCTGAGGCCTTGGAAGGGATCCCTGGAGGCATAGATGCATGTGCGTCAACCAGGCCTTTGAATTCAAAGTTGAGCCCTGGAACATCAGGCCCCCTCCACCCTGGCCCTGGAACATCAGGCCCCCTCCACCCTGGTCCTGGAACATCAAAACCCCTCCAGCCTGCCCCTGGAACATCAGAACCCCTCCAGCCTGCCCCTGGAACATCAGCAATGAGTCCTGGTCTTGAGCTATTGCTTCTTTCTTCTGACTCCCCTCAGTCTGAGGCCTCCTCATGTGCTGGGCAACATCGTTCTGGCATTCCAGAAAACCAGCCATTAATCTCCCGCCAAAGGAGAAACAGGGGACGTTGTGGCTGCAGTGAGAAGCTGCTTCAGTCGGAGAAGAAGAAATTATCTGAACTCCAGGGAATCAGGAGAGAACTGAGGGCCCTGAAGGAGCAGAAAGGCCAACATCATCAGGAGGTTATGGCCTATAGGAGGGCTAAATTGGAACTCCTGCAACAACAAGCCAGCAAGCCCTCTTTAACCATGTTTCTACCAACCGACAGTAAGTGAAAATTGTGTTATTTACTCAGTATGGAAAGTCAAATCATGTGTGGCTGACAGCCATGTAATCTTTTTTTCTTTTTTTTCAGATCCACAGATGTAACCCTCTTTTTTTTTTGGCTACATTGTTGGCCATCATGCCTCACTTCTGGCAAATGGGGCTCTGGTGAAGCTGTGTGGTGCATGGCATTCAATTTGTTTTTGAGTGATGAAGTTAAAACCCTTCAGCAGTTGAACTGAAATACAAATAAATAAAAAATGTTATGGCCAAATATACTCTTTTGTAATATGTATTTCAAGTGCTTTTCTAATACACTGGGCATTCAGTTTAATATGAGGAAAAGAGCATACTATTGTAACTTGACTCAAAGTAGTATATTAATGCCATATAAAAATGCAGGCATTACTGAGTGAAGCTGAAGCATGTTTACCTTGCCATGTCATCCTTTATTAAATACCTGAATAACGTGACCAAGCCTGATAATGAAACATATGAAATGGAACTTTGATTTTATTTTAGTGGTGAGCCTAAAATAATCACATAGACCATAAAGTAAATGAAAATTTTGTTCATTCACAACATTAATATCATCAATGACAATATAAGCCAAACATAACACAAAACACTCTTAAGTACTAAGACTATTCTTAAGAGAAGAATGAAAATTATGAAATAACAGAATGACAACAGTCTATTTTAAAGCAAATCAACATATACAATATATTAATGTTGTACCTTATTACTATAACAAATCAAAGATGGTAATAATTAATAGTAATTTAATTAATTTAGAATGATTATTAGCCAAGGTGTTTCTATTAACTCAAAAGCAGGTATACTAATGCCTCTCCTAATAAAACAGTGTGTATGTGTTTTTCAAGTGCTCAACAATGGCAGCTTTACAAAGATTCTTACAGCTGGAGCACAGAAGGCGACTGAGAAGTCAATCAGTTTATATAAATGCCCACATAAGGACAAATTTTACCCCTCTAGACTCACTATCTGATGATGCAATTTTAAGAAAATTCTGTCTTCCAAGGACCAAGATCCTTGAATTATTTCAGATAGTAAAACCACACCTTCAGAGGGCAACAAGAAGAAACTACGCCTTAAGTCCAGAGGTGCAGTTGTTAGCTACACTGCGTTATTTTGCTGTTGGAAGTTTTATGGAGGTGGTGGGTGATGGCCTGGGGCTCAGCAAGTCTTCAGTCAGCAAAACTGTGACAACAGTAACACCTTTGCTTTTACAGCTGATGAAGAGCATCCTGGTTTTCCCCAAAACTCCCGAGGAAATACAGCTGGCCAATCAACAATTCTATGATCTTAACAACATCCCCAGAGTGATTGGCATCATTGATGGCACCCTAATCCCAGTATTAAGCCCTAAGGTAAATGAGCCCTTGTACATTTGCAGGAAGGGCTATCCAGCCATTAATGTTCAAGTAGTGTGTGATCACCAGGGAATGTTCACTGACATTGTAGCAAAATGGCCTGGAAGCACACGACTCTTTTGCATGGGCCAATTCGGCAATTTGCTAGATGGCTGAAGAAGGTGGCTTTGGTGATAGCTGGCTCCTGGGAGACAGTGGATATCCTCTTCGCCCCTACCTCTTGACACCTGTGCAGCATCCAGCCACCATTGCAGAGGAAAGGTTTAATCAGGCCCATGGAAGGACACGCTCTATAGTGGAGAGGACTATAGGACTGTGGAAACAACGTTTTCGCTGCATCAGCAAGTCCAGTGGTGGCCTGAAGCTAAACCCCACCAAAAGCTGTTCTGTTATTGTGGTTACTGCAATTCTCCACAACATTGCAGTCAGGGAAAATGTCCAGCTTCCTGAGGAGGAAGTTGATGCCGTTGGAGCCGATGGTGAGGAAGATGCTGTTTCTGATGACGATGATGATGATCCTTTGAACCCACATTAAGGCAGAATGCATCCTACAGGAGCAGAAGTCAGAGAACTTTTAATTCAGAATATGTTTGGATGGTAGGCTAATACAGTATTTTACAGTTTGGATACTGTGTTTTCTATTATTTGTTTAATTTAATCTGACATAACTTGTGTTAATAAATAATGTTGTTTATTTGCCTATGTTTTCCCCCAGCAGACTTCACTTAAATACTTTTGCAAACAATAAATATGTATTTGTTTCTTATAACACCATGAGAATATTATATTCTACTACACAAAACTGCTTATTTATAAAATTTTTCTTCATTCATTGACAAACAATATTGTGGTTTGAGTGTGTAATATTTTAAATAGCCTATGTTAACGTATGTAAATTAGCCTATGTTAACGTATGTAAATTAGCCTATAGGCTAATTTAGGATAGGCGCAATAAGCTTTTGCTTCTGCCAATTCCTTTTCAGACTTTATGTTGATTTATGTCATCATTTGTTAAATGTTTAAATGTCTTAATAAAATAAATCTGAATCTGCCTAAGTTTCCTTAGCGCTAAGCACTGCATGTGTTGCGTATATGTGTAATGCTACAGTACAGATACAATTTAATATTTAAGGGTAAACCCCTTTTTGTAAAATATTGTTATATGACAATTTGTCTTTGGGAATTTAACAAAGCTACTCACTTGCACACTCACCGTTTCTTCGCACAAACGAAACCAAGACTGAGTCCCAACCGGCATAAATAATCCTTTCGGAGGGCACTTCGAAGGGAGAATAATTGCGATCGTCACGCTATTATATCGTTTCAAATAATTTGTAATGAAGAAAGCAAATTGTGTAAAACCTAGGCACCTCGACTTTAAGTCATCCAAATTACTTAAAGTGGATGGTGAAACCTTCGAAAGAAATAGGCTATAGGGTCGATAGCTCTGAATAGAACACATCCCAGCTGCTGCGAAATCAATGACGTCGACACGACAAACTAACAAGGAACTATACTTCTAACCACAGGTCAAGAGCTGTCGTTCCAACCACACAAGTTTGCGATGCAGTTTGCGAACGTTCGTTGGAACGATGGTTTCGGGAAACACCAAATCGTTGAACTATGCTGATAACGACGGAACTTGCGACCATAGTTGGCCAACGATGCTTTCGGGAAACGCACCCCAGGCCTGGTCCTCTCTCGTCCTTCACTGTCGTCGCTCCTCCTTTTATGCTCCCGGAGCTCCTCCGTGAGAGACTAGAGGCCGGCGCGCCTCCCAGGTGTATCTCATTATCTCTCGCGCCACCGGCCTTGCGCCGTTCCCTCACGGCTCTCGCCCGCCCTGCTCGCCACAGTTATGTATTGTAATGTATATATCATAGTGAAGAGCACATATCAATAAATCTGATGGGTATAGTTGTTACTCTAATGCATAATTGACCGTTCGCAACGACCCGCCCCTTTTAGTTACTGTTGCTATGTCCGACAAGCTATGCCACTCTCACACCACATGTTCTCGCGCAGTAAAAAATACATCGCGGAGCAAAGAGGACACTGACAACGCGTCGAAGACAAGACAGAGCAGGTTACTTTTGATATGAAACAAGGAAATTAAATAATAAATACAGTTTTGAGGCCCGTAAATGAGTTAGTTCACCCAAAAATGAAAATAATGTAATTTATTACTCACCCTCATGTCGTTCCACACCTGTAAGACCTTCGTTCATCTTCGGAACACAAATTAAGATATTTTTTATAAAATCCGATGGCTCAGAGAGGCCTGAATTGCCAGCAAGATTATTAACACTTTCAATGCCCAGAAAGGTACTAAAGACGTATTTAAAACAGTTCATGTGACTACAGTGGTCCAATCTTAATGTTACGAAGCGACGAGAATACTTTTTGTGCACCAAAAAAACAAAATAACTTTATTCAACGTATTTAGTGAGGGTTGATTTCAAAACATTGCTTCATGAAGCTTTACGAATCTTTTGTTTTGAATAAGTGGTTCAGAGCATGTATCAAACTGCCAAAGTCACTTAATTTCAGTAAATGATGCTTCGTTGCGTCAAGACAGCTTCCTAGGTTTTCGGACGCAGCCATGATTTCAGTAAACGAGGCTTCGCTGTGTCTTAAGTGTTTCGAAATTTCAATGGTTCACCACTGGGGGGGCGTGACTTTGGCAGTTTGATACACGCTCCGAACCACTGATTCGAAACAAAAGATTTGTAAAGCTTTGAAGCAGTGTTTTGAAATCGGCTATCACTAGACATTGTCGAATAAAGTTTTTTGGCGCACAAAAAGTATTCTCGTCACTTCTTAACATTAAGATTGAATCATTTTAGTCACATGAACTGTTTTAAATGGTGTTAATTGTCTTGCTAGCAATTCAGGTCTCTCTGAGCCATCGGATTTTATCAAAAATATCTTAATTTGTGTGTTACAAAGATGAACAAAGCTCTTACGGGTGTGGAACGACACGAGGGCAAGTAATTAATGACAGAATTTTCATTTTTGGGCGAACTAACCTTAAGTTAATGGCCAAACTTAATTTAAGTTAATCTAGTTAATTTATAGCATCAAATAAACATGAATGAACATCAGAAGAAATGTTGTTTTAACCACAGAAAGATGTCAGTACACACCATTTTCAATCCAACCAAGTTCAAGCCTTCACGTGCTCAAGGGAATTATTGTAAATCCGAGTTTCCCAGGTAAATATTGCACATGAACGCCCTCCCATTTTGAAACTTGAATGCAATGAGCTCATAACCACGATTTCAGAAGTGGGAATTATCAAATTTCCAGTAGCACGTGAGCAGATAACTGCAGCATAACTGCAGATTCGGCATTATGACTGGTTAGATTGCCTGTCAATCAAACTCCTGGCAAAGGGTCAATTGGGTCAGAATCATGAATAACCTCAATATTATTTTTATTGCAGAGATTCACATCAATTAGGTAATGGGAGGTAAGTACTCTGTAAAAAGAAATTCTGTAAAATCATAATACCTGTCTTATAAAGATTACCATTATATAACAAATGTCTTCTTCAAATAGCGAGTGTGTCTTCAACAAACAAAAATATCGTCCTTCTTGGGAAAACTGGACATGGAAAAAGCAGTGCTGGAAATACAATCCTCAGAAAAAACAGTTTCACACCTGACTCTTCACCTAATTCCATAACAGTTACATCTGTAAGAGGAGAGAGAAAGGTTTATGGGCAAAAGATCACCGTTATCGACACACCTGGAGTCTTTGACACAGATCGTGATGATGAGACCATCAAATCTGAGATCATTAGGTCCATTATTAATTGCACTGCAGGTATTGATGCCTTTGTCATTGTTCTAAAGGTTGAAAGGTACACAAGACAAGAAATGGAGATTGTGGATAGAATTGTTCAATACTGGGGAGAGGATACTTTTAGACATGCAGTTGTTTTATTCACTCATGGTGAAGAACTAGAGGGTCAAACCATCGAAGAATTTGTTCAGAGAAATCCAAACCTGCAGGAGCTTGTTAATAGATGTGGAGGTCGCTGTCATGTCATTGACAATAAATACTGGAAAAAATGTCTCCATTGCCCCTGTAGTTGTGGGTACAAAAGCAACTGGGTTCAGGTGAAAAATCTGCTGGATACCATAAACAAGATGGTGCAAAGGAACGGCCGTCGCTACACCAATGAGCTGCTTCAAAGTGTGGAGAGGATGATTCAAGTGGAGATGATGAATACAAATGAAGACAATGTGTCTCCAAACCAGCAGCGAGAAAGAGCGGAAAGGACTGTTCATGATAATCTTCTGATGAAATTTGCAGGTGCATCAGCGGGGGCTCTAACTGGTGCTTTAATGGGCATTGGCATTTGTGTTGCAATAGTGGTGACCTGCCTTACAGAAGTAACAAGAGCAGCAGAGTCAGGTATTGAAGCAGCTACGCTAAATGCAGGGGTCACAGGAGGAACTGCAGCAGGTGCAGGGGTTAGTACATATGCTTCCGGTGTTACTCTTTCAGTTGCAACTCTTTCAGGATTCATTGTAGGAGGAGCTACAGGATGGGATGCAGCAACAGAGGCTGATTCAGTGTCTGATGCAATATTGATGGGAGCAGCAGCCACCTATGAGAACGGAAAAGTTGTAGTTGAGAAGGCACAAGAATATATTTCCCTTATATTTAACCCCCGTAACATAGCCTACTGAACATTATTGTGAGGTGAAAAAGCATAATGTATCCTTAGTATCTAGACCTCTTTGGGCAGGAGTCATTTAGCGAATCCTAGTGGCCAGGAAATGAACTGAGTGGATTTTTTTTCAAAATTATTCCTGTAAAAGATAATCTGATCCAGTGGTTTGTGTTAGTGTTTCAAAATGAGGAGTGTGTTTGGTTTATTTACTCCAGTGTAAAAAAATGTTTTAGCTTCATGTAAAATCATTTATCTTACACTGTCAACAAGCAACAAGCGCTATAATATTCCAAGTTTATATTGAAAACCTATTTCATAAAATGAATGATTAAGACTCTATGGATCTATGGATTCCATGTATCATGGATCCATGCCAGGATCTGACAAATTGTCTTTCTGCCATTTTAAAATTTGTCATTGAAAGATTTTATGTTTAAAGTGCTGGTCTTAGCATTGAAGGAATGTAGACAGAAGGTCTTTTGTCCTTTGTTGAAGCTGTATTCTATACTATAACATCTGGGGCCTGTACCATGATGGTAGTTGAACAAACTCAGGGTTATAGGATTAGTTTCGAGTTGACAAAACCAAACCACTCCAATCCGGCTTTGTTGGTACCATGATGTTGATCATCAACTTCCTCAGGCTTTGATCCTGAGCTTGTGGAGAACGCGCACATGAATGCCAATCACATTCCTTGCAACAGAGATAAACTGTGATTCACTTCTCGTGAGAGAGCCAGCGCCATTCAAAACTCTTTTGCTGAAAATGAAGAATTTAAACGCATTTACACTAATGGAAAATACTTGTCTGTGAAAGAGGACAAATAAAAGAAATGATCTTTCTCTATCAGTGCAAGTGAAAGTTGTGAAGTTAGTTTATATAGTTGATAGTTCCAGAATTAAATCACTAAATTGAATTGACTGTGATACTTGTGATCAGATTTTCTGAAAAATGAAAAACATGATGAGTGTTGATGTCTAGTGTCTCAACTCAAACATGAGGTTGTCCACCGCTAAATTTGTTTATTACTTTTTTCATTAATGTTTCAACTCCATAATTTAAGTCAGCCATGAAACTACAGAAAAAGCAATTGTTTGCCTGCCATTGAAACAGGCAGAGCTGTCTTTTTATCAATTGCTTTATTAATGTAGAACCATTTTCTGGAAGCACCTGCAATTGCATAAATAAATTAACAAAAGTCAAGGGTCAAAACTAAAACAAACACAGATCACCATAATGGTGAACGAAACGAAACATTTTTCCACCTCTGTTAATTCTCAATAAGAACTTCTGTAGATGTGTAACAGAAATTATTAATAAATGAAGCTGGTAATGCTGCTTTTGGAGTGGTTTAATCATCCTCTTCTGAGATATTGAGTGATTTAATGTCTATTTTTTATCTTTAGTTGATTTCATCTTTTTTTCTGTTCTTGATGTTGTTTCTCTTTACTTAAGTGATTCTGCTTGTTAACAGCAGGTCTTCGAATGTTTTACAGGAACATCATACTATCCTTAAAATGATGTTCTAATAACTTTAAGGAAACTAGAACATTTTATATTCTTGGAATGTTGTTCTAAATCAACGTTTCTAGAATGAGTTTTTAATAAAAAATCATGTTAAAAGAATTTCAGGAACATCATGTTTGACAATGTTTGAAAAATTTTCTTAGAACAAAAATTTGTTAGCTGGGTTGATGCCACTTCTGAAACTTTGCAGCATGTATGTTCTGAGTGCATTCTTGCTTTCATTTTAGGATTAGCACCACAGTAGAATCAGTTCTGAATGCTTCGGGCACCTAATAAACTAAATTAATTAATTAAAATTAAAGGGTTAGTTCGCCCCAAAATGAAAATTCTGTCATTAATTACTCACCCTCATGTCATTCCACACCTGTAAGACTGTCGTTCATCTTCAGAACACAAATTAAGATATTTTTCATAAAATCCGATGGCTCAGTGAGGCCTGCATTGCCAGCAAGACAATTAACACTTTCAGATGCCCAGCAAGCTAAAGACATATTTAAAACAGTTCATGTAACTACAGTGGTTCAACAGTTATGAAGTGACGAGAATACATTTTGTGTGCCAAAAAACAAAACAAAACAAACAATGACTTTATTTAACAATATCCAGTGATGGGTGATTTCAAAACACTGCTTCATGAAGCTTCAATGCTTTACGAATCTTGTTTCGAATCAGTGGTTCGGAGCGTGTATCAAACTGCCAAAGTCACGCCCCCCAGTGGTGAACCATTGAAATTTCGAAACACTTAAGACACAGCGAAGCTGCCTCGCTGCCTTATAAGAAAATGACTTGTACGGCAGCGTTTGTGCATGAAGGCACCTCACGAAACTGATTTCAGACAGACTTCTGAGGCAGCGTAACAGTTTGATGATCTACAGCAATATAGCGCGAGCTTTCGTGAGAACTAAACAAATAATTAATTACTACAGTGGTAATTTCTCGATAGAAATATCAAAATTGAAATATGTTGGTCAAAATAGAACATTTATACACAAACTGGCCAGCAAACGCAACTTTCGGACGCCATCTTTATTTTTCTAGCTCAACTGTCACAGAATGGAAAGCACAGGATTGTGGGATATCAAAGGCAGCTAAGGATACATCTATGCTTCCTTCAAAAATCGATCTGAGGAAGGTATCTCATGAGACAGGAAGTGAAGCTAACATTGAATTCGGACGTGCCTTGATGCCTTCCTACCTTGAAATGTGTCCTCAGAAGGCAGCATTTTCCAGTTTTCGGACGCAGCCGTTATCTCCTCGTTGTGGGCTTTATATACCAGCTACTGTAACAGGTATCTCATGAGACAGGAAGTGAAGCTAACATTGGATTCGGACGTGCCTTGATGCCTACCTTGAAATGTGTCCTCAGAAGGCAGCATTTTCCAGTTTTCGGACGCAGCCCATGTGACTTTGGCAGTTTGATTCGTGCTCTGAACCACTGATTCGAAACAAAAGATTCGTAAACAGGAGCTACAGGAGCTTTCCTGTAGCTCAGTGGTTAGAGCATGGCACTAGCAATGCCAAGGTCATGGGTTCGATCCCAGGGATTGCACATACTCCGATACAAATGTATAGTATAATGCAATGTAAGTCGCTTTGGATAAAAGCGTCTGCCAAATGCATAAATGTAAAATGTAATGTAAAATGTAAAGCTTCGAAGCTTCATGAAGCAGTGTTTTGAAATCGCTCATCACTAGATATTGTTGAATAAAGTCGTTGTACTGTTCTCCTTGCATCTACCAATGCAATTTAACAGCCAGCCAAACAGCCAGCAAAACAGCCAATCCAAAAAGTAGGATTCATCTTAGTCTTTGACGTTTAATAAGACGCCGGGTACATTATGAATCAAGAGAAACTGCAAAAAACAGCAAATAAACAACAATCAGAAAAAATAAGCATGGACTAAAGAGCATTCATGTAAGTATATCTGAAAATACCCCACATTAAATCAATGTCATCAATTTACTTAAAGGGTTAGTTCACCCAAAAATGAAAATTATGTCATTAATGACTCACCCTCATGTCGTTCCAAACCCGTAAGACTTCCTTTCATCTTCGGAACACAGTTTAAGATATTTTAGATTTAGTTTTGTCCCTCCATTGAAAGTGTTTGTACTGTATACTGTCCATGTCCAGAAAGATAATAAAAACATCATCAAAGTAGTCCATGTGACATCAGTGGGTTAGTTAGAAGTTTTTGAAGCATCGAAAATACATTTTGGTCCAAAAATAACAAAAAGTACGACGTTATTCAGCATTGTATTCTCTTCCGGGTCTGTTGTTCATCCGGGTTCACGACTCCGCAGTGACGCTGCTGACGTGTTATCTGGTGCGCCAGAGCTTCGTTTATAGTCTGAGGGAGACGCACGCTGTATTCAAGCTATTCTACATTGTTTGTATTTTGGTATTGCTATATTTTTTAAAATGGTGTGCATGTCACGGATGTCCTAATCACCAAAAACAACGACGTAAAAGTGCATTACCAATGCCGACAGATGAAAAGATTCAATGGAATCAATTCAATGGAAAGGATTCCGGAAGAGAATACAATGCTGAATAAAGTCGTAGTTTTTGTTATTTTTGGACCAAAATGTATTTTCGATGCTTCAAAAACTTCTAACTAACCCACTGATGTCACATGGACTACTTTGATGATGTTTTTATTATCTTTCTGGACATGGACAGTCTACCGTACAAACACTTTCAATTGGCAACAAATACAAATATTGACTCATATAGAGAAGTTATCTTATCAAAGTAGATTAACAGGTTGAGTGCAACGTCAAACAAAGGCTAGGCTATTAGCTAAAGGCTATCATCACAAAAAATGACATTAAATCAAAGCTCTGAATAAACTTATTACAAATATATGAAAATATGTATTATCAAGTATTATGTAAAGAAGAATTAACTTACAGATGATGCTTTTACAAACGCAAAACAAAGGATGGCATCCAAAGATTGAGGAGCTGACCGCATGAGAAATGTGATCAAATGAGAACTGCCACTGGGGGGCACCAAAACTACACAACTATACATACTATACAAATGACAAGTAAACTTGGAGCAGAACAGTCTTTGTTTTTTTTGTTTTGTTTTTTGGCACACAAAAAGTATTCTCGTTGCTTCATAACATTAAGGTTGAACCACCGTAGCCACCGTAGTCACTTAAATATGTCTTTAGTACCTTTCTGGGTATTGAAAGTGTTAATTATCTTGCTGGCAACGCAGGCCTCACTAAGCCATCGGATTTGATGAAAAATATCTTAATTTGTGTTTCGAAGATGAACGAAGGTCTGCAGGTGTGGAACGACATGAGGGTGAGTAATTAATGATAGAATTTTCATTTTTGGGTGAACTAACCCTTTAATTTTAATTGATTTATTTTGTTCAGACCTGATTGTACTGCGGTGCTTATCTTGAAACGAAAGCAATGCACTTACCCTTTAATAGAGTTAAAGGTGTGTCTAATAACCATGTTAGGTGAACTTCTGTCCAGCAGATGGCCCCAGTGCAACATGAATTAATACAGCTGTACATACAAACATGTAGCTTACATAAAATAGAATACTCATAATCAGTGCTCGAATTGAATCAAGTCTTAAGGGGGATCTCATCCCTTTTTTCGGGGTGGGGAGGTTAGGTTATTGTTAGTCTTGTAATATAAAATATATTTATACAATATATTTTATTATAACTTTATTAAAACAGGCTTACATAAAAGAACATGCTTTTGTGTTCAGCAG
>RJVU01038599.1:1386324-1550914 GCA_003731715.1 Anabarilius grahami | reverse complement strand
AAAAAAAAAAAAAAAAAAAAAGCCCCTGAAATCTCACTGAAATCTGAAGTCTCCCATACATAACACAACTATTCATCTTACATTTACATCTTGCATAAGACAGCCTACGCAAGACAAAAATAGTTCCAAACTTGCATCTCGAAACACCACATCAAGGATTCCCTACTTTTCCATCTGCCGCACCCCTAAAATATTTTCTTGAAGGTTTTAAATTAGCCTAAGATTTCGAACAAACAATAAATAAATAAATAAAATCACATGTTTATGGTACTCTGATGCCGATTAATGGTCACATGACATGTAGGTAAACAAATTAAATATTTTGGGGTTTTGCGCAATTGTTAAATTTTGATTGCGTTTATTTTAAAAATATGTATTCATTTTTTACATTTTATGAAGTAATTCAATTAGCTTTCCATCAACTCAAAACCCTAGTGATACACGACCAACAGTTAGGGCATCACTGTTCTATATGACTAATGTTGGTTATTTAGATCAGTGGTCTCCTTAGTATTTTAAACGAAGCAGTTTGGTTCAGTGAATGATTCAAAAACTCATTCGTAAATCTTATCGCCATTTGTCATAAGTGTCCAACGTATAACGAGTGTTGCCAAGTCTGTGGTTTTCCTGCGGAATTGGGCTACTTTTACACTTTTGCCGCGGGTTGTATTTCATGTCCGTGGGTTGGAAAGACCCCAAATAACATGATATTTAGCCCCTGGAATGCGTCCCCTGGACCCCCCTGAAACGTGATTGGGCTAGTTTTGAGTAGCAATTGGGCAGGTTTTGCTGTGAAAACCTGGCAACCCTGAGTGTAATGTAACCTGCAGAAAAAAACTCTAGAAACATGCCGAGCGATGTTGCTTGGGCACTTTTCCAAATTTTTTGTTGCCCATTCTCAGTGGGAAAGTGCCCAAGCAACATCAGTCTGTAACATTGCCTAGCAACATTGCTTAAAGGGGTGGTTGCTCCTCCTACTGTCTGCTTGACAGGCTCATGAGTGCCACCTGAATCCTGTTGCAGCTCGTTAGGTGGAGTACAAAGGAACCCAAAGACTTCCAGTCCAGGAGAGAGACTGAGGCTTTCATCTGAGAGATACTACCATCTTCTGGTCCCAGTGCTGTTGTTTTTTGTGTATAATGTTTTGCCTGTAGTGTTCAGGTAAAGAGCTGTGAAGTGTCTCAGCCAACTGGTGTATATCTAATACTTAACAATCTGAGCAATTAAGTGAGTTTCAGCTAACTGTGGTGTATCTGAGCTGTTTTACTGTTTCAGCTAACAGTCACAATCGTGAGACTTGAATGTAATCTGAGCAGTACTGAGTTTTCCAGTTAATTTAAGTTTTATTTGTGAACAGCCGATATTCTATTTTATCGCTTTAATTTTCTTGTTACTTTAAGTCTTTTCTTATTAACTTTTGAAGGGAGGTGGATGCCTTTGTCTTATTTAAAAAAAATATATTCTCCTGTGTTTATGTAGAAAGTGAGTTAGGGAATTGTGTTTTTGTATTTTCATTTTCTTTTGGTAGGTAAATTATCTCTTAACCTTAGTAAGATATTTATTTATTTATTTTTTTTTGGGCCTCTCCCCCCCTGAAGACTTAATTCCTACAGTTTGTTTAATCTTGTGTTATTTTGAAACTTGTGGTGTTGAGAATTTTTGTATCTGCCCTGGGACCTGGAGATGGCAGTTCCCTCCTTCTCTCCACGCTATTTTTGTTGCACTCCTCTCTTCTCAACCCTAGACCTAAAAGAGGGGCTCGTAACACAGTTAACAGTGTGTAAACGTTACACTAAGTAACACTTTTTTTTTTTCTGCTCTCATATTTTCTTTCTGTCCTTAAAGGATTAGTCCAAATTTAAATACACTTCCTGATAAATTTACTCACCCCCATGTCATCCAAGATGTTCATGTCTTTCTTTCGTCAGTCGAAAAGAAATGAAGGGGTACTTTCTAGACTAGACTAGAGCAATTATTAAATATCTTTCTTGTTCCCCCTTTTTTGTTACATATACATGGCTAAAATGTGCCTAATATTTCTATAGGCTAATGAAATAATACTGGCATTTAAAAAAAAAATTTCATTAGGCTATTTTTGGTGCCCCCTCAGAACTTGGTGCCCTACGCACAGTGCGTGCGCGTGGTGGGAGCGGCGGCGCTGACTGAAACTGTAATTTTGACCTTCAACTCGTTGGTAGCCATTGAAATCCACTATAAGGAGAATAATCCTGGAATGTTTTCCTCAAAAACCTTCATTTCTTTTCGACTGATGAAAGAAAGACATGAACATCTTGGATGACATGGGGGTGAGTAAATTTATCAGGAAAAGTGTATTTAAAAGTGGACTAATCCTTTAACACCAATCTGCTAAAAGGGACTACGGATGAAAAGTAGCCAGTGTTGGCTAAATCTGGTGCATTTTACATATTGGATGTAGGCTATTATTAATGTGCATTGTCCCTGATTAAATAAATAAAGAAATGAAAAGAAGTTGTATAAAACGCATCGAATTGTTTTGTAAATTTGTATTATTTGCTAGTTTTATTTGCATGAATAAAAGTTAGCTAAATAACACATTGCAACTAGCTTGCATTGCAAACTATCGTGAACACTTCTGAAAATTAACCATGGTTTTATTATAGTAAAAGTGTGGTAACTATGATTTTTTTTTTGTCAGATTGATACTATTTGTATAACAATAGTTTGACTACAAATGTCACGAGGACTGGTTCTGCTCGCTGGATCTGAAAGACGCTTACTTTCACATCCAGATAGCCCCCCGGCACAGGCGATTCTTGAGATTCGCCTTAGAGGGTGTGGCTTACCAATATACGGTCCTGCCCTTCGGGTTGTCTCTAGCTCCTCGCACTTTCACGAAGTGCATAAACGCGGCACTCTCCCCTCTGAGACAGATGGGTATACGCGTTCTGAATTACCTCGACGACTGGCTCATCCTGGCCAGCTCGCGGACAGAGCTGGAGCTCCACAGATCCATAATCCTCAGCCACTTGCAGTGTCTGGGTCTCAGGGTCAATTTTGCCAAGAGCTCGCTGCTTCCCACTCAACGCATCTCGTTCCTGGGTGCAGTTCTCGACTCAGCCCGTATGACGGCAGTAGTCTCGTCAGAGCGCGCAACATGAATTAATACAGCTGTACATACAAACATGTAGCTTACATAAANGCGCTCTGACCATTCAGCAGCTTGCGGCCTCTATCAAAAACAAAGCTTACCTCCCTCTGAAGCTTTTCCAGAGGTTGCTAGGGCTGATGGCTTCCGCCTCCTCTGTGCTGCAGCTCGGCCTGCTTTGTATGCGGCCTCTTCAGTACTGGCTAAAATTTCGGGTCCCTCCTCACGCCTGGCGGCACGGCCGCCTGCGTCTCAAGGTCAATCAGGCCTGTGTAGCAGCCCTGAAGCCCTGGACGAACCCCTCTTGGTTCAGTCTTGGATTACCCCTGCAGGCGACATCACGAAGAATGGTGCTCTCCTGGGTTGGGGCGCTCTGTGCGAGGGCAGTCCGGCCTTCGGCTCGTGGTCTCACGAGGAAAGCCATCTGCATATCAACTGCCTCGAAATGCTGGCAGTAATTCGAGCCCTGCATGCCTTCCAGGCGCATTTGATGGACTGCATGTCCTATTCCAATCGGACAGCATGTCAGTGGTTTCGTACATCTATCGCCAAGGAGGTCTTTCGTCCAGCCGCCTATGCGCTCTGGCGAAACGCCTGCTGGAATGGGCTTCTTCACGGGTCCGGTCACTCAGAGCGACCCACATACCCGGAAAAAACAACCTGGGAGCAAATATGCCCTCAGACGAGTGGACGCTCCACCCCCAGACGGTTCAGACCATTTGGGAGTCCTTCGGGAAAGCGGAGGTAGACCTCTTTGCCTCTCAAGGCAACTCTCATTGCTAAATCTATTTTTCAAAGAAGGACGATGCGTTGGCCCACTCTTGGCCCAACACCCTTCTCTATGCTTTTCCCCCAATCTCCCTGATCCCTCAGGTCATCAGGCATGTCAGGGAAGACGAACACAGAGTTCTGTTAGTGGCCCCGCTCTGGAGGTGCCAAATTTGGACCTCGGAGCTATTCAGGCTTTCCACGAAAGCCCCTTGGCCGATTCCCCTGAGACGGGACCTCCTCTCTCAGGCGAACAGAACAATCTGGCACCCACGACTGGAGCTGTGGGCTCTACACCTGTGGTTCCTCGATGGGAGCAGTCTGACCTCCCTAGGAACGTGCTAGATACCATTTCGCAAGCTAGAGCCCCGTCCACGAGACGCCTCAGAAATGGGCGGTCTTTGTTAGCTGGTGCTCCACACGCAACATAGGCCCGGAGGAGTGTGACGCATCTGCTATACTGTCCTTCCTCCAGGAGCGCTTGGATGCGGGGCGAGCCCCCTCCACGCTCAGAGTTTACGTGGCAGCCATTACAGTGTTCCACGCTCCAATTGCTGGCCAGTCAGTAGGTCGGAACAACCTTGTCACAAGGTTTCTGAGGGGTTCCAGGCGGTTGCATCCGCCACGGACCCCTACGGTTCCTTCCTGGGACCTCTCACTGGTCCTCAGAGCTCTAAAGAGCCCCATAGGAGTAAGAGCCCACTCCACTAGAGGAATGGCCTCATCTTGGCCCTGGTCCAGTGGAGTTTCCATTAAAGACATTTGTGAGGCGGCCGGCTGGTCCTCGCCGTCCACTTTTGCCAGGTTTCATCAATTGGACGTTCCGACCTTACAAGCTCGGGTCCTTTCAGCGTAAATTCGCGGCCCAAGGGTGCCGCTTTTGCGCAAACCCGGGAGTTTCTCCCTCGTAGTGCAACAAGGGTGACGGCGGCTTCTTCCTTCATACTTGACAATTGGTCCCCCCTAGGTGTCCGGTCAAGTCCAGTCGTTACCCAGCCATGGCACGGTGTGGTTGAATTCGTTCCCCCATACGCAGTACGAGTGAAGTATCGAAAGGGAACTACTCGGTTACTAACGTAACCTCGGTTCCCTGAGATACGGAACGAGTACTGCGTTACTTGCCGTGCCACTAGGCTGTGCTCAGTGTCGTCGCTTCAGTCGATTTAAGGCCTGAGTAGCCTATGGCGAATTGCTCACTTATATAGGGCTTTACCCCGCCCATTTCGGCGGGAAAGTTCGCGCGCTCTGTCGCCATAGGCCGCGCAGCCAAGCAGTTGCACTGCGTTATTTGAAAAGGCTTCAGTAGCGGGGAAAAAGGGAGACTTTTCCCCCATACGCAGTACTCGTTCCGTATCTCAGGGAACCGAGGTTACGTTAGTAACCGAGTAGTTACCATGGTTAACTACAATAACCATGTTTTTTTGTTTTTTTTTGTAGTAAAATCATGGTTAATTTTCATAAGGGAAGTAAAAAAATATTTCAAGCTATTAGATTGCATTGTTATAAGCACAGCTACTTTGTGTACAGAGGTTACCAAGGACACGGCTTTATTTCTGCTGTTCCAGCACCACCTACTGTCAAAGAGTTGATTACATTTTAATTCAGATAATTGCTGTTTTTCTGCAGACCAATGTGAAAATCGCCATGTTCTTTTCTGTATAGAACCTAACCAGTCTAATATTTAATTAAAGCTATAAGAATAAAATATCATTATATATATATATATATATATCTTATTACCGTTCAAAAGTTTGGGATCGGTACGATTTTTTGTGTTTTTAAAAGAAGTTTCGTCTGCTAACCAAGACTGCATTAATTAAAAATACAGTAAAAACAGGAATATTGCGATTACAATTTAAAATAACTTTTCTATTTGAAAGTATAATTTATTCTTGTGTTGGCAAAGCTGAATTTTCAGCATCATTACTCCAGTCTTCAGTGTCACATGATCCTTCAGAAATCATTCTAATATGTGTAATGATGGGTCAACAGCGTGAGGATCCATTTGCAGCTTCTTTATTGTAAAAACACAGCACAATGCAGACAAGGGCAAGACAGATCCCTGCGTTCCATTCGGAAGGGCTCATCCCTATGCCTTAATCCCTTCAAAGGGTTTACCCTCCGGAGTGAGAGCTTCGAAGGGATGAATTGTGTAGGGGTCAAAAATACTCCTTTTTTGGAACGCACTTCTGCGTCATCTTAAGACAGTCAAGGAGGATAGAGTGTGCAAGCTGCGCCCTTTGTTTAACGTTAGTTTAAATATCGCATCATAATGTAGGCCTATATTGTGTCTGTATTTGAAACATTTGAATGGACTGATAAAGGGAGCTGTAAAGTATTTGTTTAAGTACAATGTCGTTTTGACCATAATAAATGTACTAAATCTAACTCGTATAAATATTTCAGTAGTAGAAAAATACTATACATACATTTATAGGTAAAATCGAACTCCGAGCCTCCTTTACCCATTCTGTGACGACAAACAACTTCCCTGTGCAAAGGATCATGGGGGCCCGAATTGTCCATCAGTTGTACCCTTCGAAATCCTTCATTCCGAAGGGCCCTTCGAAGCGGCCAGTTTTGAGCACTTCGGTTTGGAACGACCCTTCAATATGGCGGCCATGATTGTTTTCATGAAGTGCCCTTCGGAGGGCGATATATCCCGTTTGGAACTCACCGTGTATCGTAAACAGGGACAGGCTTAGGTCGAGACAGGCGGCTGAGATTCAGGGTCTTACTACAGGCAGAGTTCAGGGCAGGCGGCTGGCAAACACAGTCCAGGAAACAAGCAAGGGGCAGGGCCGGCGGCAGGGGTTCACAGAAGATAGGCAGTCCAAACAGTAACAGAATAACAGTCCACAGGAAAACGCTCAGAATGATCACCGGGGCAAATCAAGACTTCGCAGTGTATGGATGCGTGTGTGTCTTAAATAGTGTGAGTGTGATGCAGTGCAGGTGTGTGTGCAATCAGTCCCAGGAATGAGGGCCTATGGGTAATGTAGTCCAAATGGGAAGTGCTCAAAACTCAGGTGACGGCTCCCTCCGGTGGCCGGGAGGAAGAGCCGCGGGAGCCGTGGGAGCCTTATTCGTGACAATATGCTGATTTGCTGCTCAAGAAACATTTATTGTGTACAATTGTACAAAATATTTGAGTACAATATTTTTTTTCAGGATTCTTTTTTTTCGAAATATAATCTTTTGTAACATTATAAATGTCTTTACTGTCACTTTTGAATGATTTAATGCATCCCTGTTGAATTAAAGTAGCTATTAATTTCTTTAATTTATTTTCAAAAAAATAAAAAATTCTTACTGTCCCCAAACTTTTGAACGGTAGTGTATAATGTTACAAAAGCTTTGTATTTCAGATAAATGCTGTTCTTTTGAACTTTTTATTAATCAAGGAATCCTGAAAAAAAAAGTACACAACTGTTTTCAACATTGATAATAATCAGAAATGTTTCTTGAGCAGCAAATCAGCATATTAGAATGATTTCTGAAGAATCGTGTGACATTGAAGACTGGAGTAATGATGCTGAAAATTCAACTTTACCATCACAGGAATAAATTACTTTGTAAAATATATTCAAATAGAAAACAGTTATTTTAAATTGTAATAATATTTCAAAATATTCCTGTTTTTACTGTATTTTTAATTAAATAAATGCAGTCTTGGTTAGCAGACGAAACTTCTTTTAAAAACATTAAAAATCGTACCGATCCCAAACTTTTGAACGGTAGTGTATATATATATATATATATATATATATACATTTAATAACAATAACATTGCTTAGGGATAACATAAATAGCCTACATGAATACCATCAATAGATAGATTCTACATAATTAACGTGCACGCACACACACACACACACACACAGGTTTGTTTTGCTATCTTAGTGGGGACTCTCCATAGGCGTAATGGTTTTTATACTGTACAAACTGTATTTTCTATCCCCCTACACTACCCCTATCCCTAAACCTAACCATCACAGGAAACATTCTGCATTTTTACATTTTCAAAAAAACATCATTTAGTATGTTTATTAATCCATTTCCCTCGTGGGGACCGCTGGCTGGGCCCCACAATGTAGGTGAACTCAGGTTTTTATTACATCGTGGGGCCATTTGGTCCCCACGATGTAATATAAACAAGAACACACACACACACACACCACATCAATTTGGGAATAGTTACAGATAAATATAAAAAGGGGGAGAAATAAAAAGATAACTGAAGCATTGCATTATGATGGGATAAAAGCCAATAGAAAGTTATACAAAAAATCATGGCCAAAAAAAAAAAAAACTGATGCCTTTTTGTCTGATGCCTTTTATTCTGAGATTCGTCGATTCCTAATTGTGCGAGACCTGACACCTGACGTAATTTTTCCAATGACAGAAGCCTAGAAACCTCTCCTAGTCTGAGGCATGACTCCTTTTCGTTGTATGACTGAGGTGTGAAGATGTCCTAATATGTACACCGTACTAACGACAGAAGTCAATGGCTTGGTCTCGTTTATTTTAGTACTACCCAAGCAAATGTGTATACTTGTGTGTGCTAACACAAGTTTATACAAGCAACTGTACGAGTGCAGGATGCTGATTCAGGAGGATATAATTCCTAACAAGAGGTGCGCTTGATTGCAGATGTGTGTGCGCGCGGGTTATATTTTTATTGGAAGTGTGTCATTTACAGCTGCATATTTCGAAATATTTTAGGACACGGATGATCAAATGATATGACACGATGAAGGCGAAGACAGGAAAGATAAACTCCACCTCTCCTTACTTACAGACAGACAGACAGGGAGAGAGAGAGAGGGACTGACAACACGCCGAGACATGAGGCTGAACAGAGTGTATAAAGAGCCACAGAACTATGTGGACTATCGAGAGGAACGAGAGACGACCGCAGTGAGAGCACCAGGAAACACTGAATGACCTGTGGAGGAACTGTGAAAGAAAGAAAAGGGAACGTATAAACTTCGCTTTCTCTCATAGCTGTTTCAGCCACTGGACGTCTCAGAAGGTAATAGTCGTTTCAGTCTTATCTGTTTCGGTCATTCCGTTTGAAGTTCATGGTTAATTATTATCACTGTGATTACAGCGACAGAGCTGGTCAATTAGCTTAAATTACTTCATTTTTATTCACTGTACCAATACCATATCTGTGTTTTATGCATAAAATAAATGTACATTTCTGCCTTTAATAGAAGCATTCAATATACAAATTTCGCCACTATGTGTTATCTTGGAATCGAACCTCTTATCTTGATGTTGCTTGCACCACCTACCATCTGAAAACTTTATTAATTTATATAGCAACTTTTTGAATGTTTTACAGAAGACATTTAAATGTATGTGTAGATTATTTTGGAAAGAAATACATTAAAGTAAAATGTATAGAGGAAGAATTAAATTTAATTTGAATGAACTGCTTGTAGATTGATTGGTCAGTCTTCCTCTCCTTATGTATTTTTTATTTTTTTTTGCCTAAAGTTTTGAATTAAAATTCTTGGTATTTTTGGTAGCTCTTTTTCCATAGTGTGGTAAAAACTACGATGTCCAAAATTTCCCATCTTTCCAATCCAATCTGTTAGTCCATCTTGGACCAGCAACAAGAAGGTGTTGAAACTGGTCAACCTACAATGAGGTTTCTCAACTCTGGTCCTTACAGACTTTAACTTTAACCCTAATCAAACAACTGAACAAGCTAATCAATGTCTTCAGGATTGCTAAAAAATGACATGCAGGTGAGTTTGATTGAGTTTGGAGGTAAACTATGCAGGACAGTGAACTTCAAGGGCCAGAGTTAAAATTGGCATTAAACAGTTGCAATAGCTTTTTCTTCCCTATTGTGACATAAATCAGAATGAAACAACTTGAAAAAGAACAAATGTAGGGCGGGGTTTGATTTTGTCCATGGGGAATTGGTTGGATGGTTGTGGTTTGCTATTAGTGGATCTCATGTAATTGACAGGTTGCCTGCCCTCATCATCAAAGAGGAGAAGTCACTGCAAGAGGGAGGGGAAGTTATTTTGATTAAGGATTACTATTAGCACGTGAATTTTGAACAATAATTAAGTGCACGGATAAATCATTTATAATAAATACTGCAACATTCCATAAACTTTAAGAAATCCTGACGACTAGCTCAACTGCGTTTATGGCCTGATTGTGATTCTTATGTAAATAAGTTTACACTCCCAGTGTGCTGCAATAAAAAGCCTGTGAACATGTTTAACGAAATGTCATTACAAAAAAATGCATCACTTTGTATAAACAGTAATAATTAAATGCATGCAATTAATTAAACATAATAAAAGTAACACAAACCAATATATATCTGCAGCCTAATGTGACTCTTATGCATGACAAAATGTGCACGCATGCATAAAGTAGCAAACAGTACAAATGTACATGCAACTCTTGTGGACATGTGCCATGTCACTTTTTGAAATAACCTAAAAATACCACAGTACATAAATATGGTTCTTACAGTATCATGATATGACCATCACTGTATGTTCCAGGTGTATTTGTGCATCTCACTGCCACGATATGCAACCTGTGCTGTATTTGGGCTGCAGACAAAGTTGTCAATACTGTTTTTTTTAGTGCGAGAACTTTCAGCACTCCAGGAAAAAGTGTGGCTCATGCCAGCACACATCTCACATTTATTATCAGTTTTTTCTGTTTACGTCACTTGAATATTGTCATCTGCGTAAAGCGTGTTAAGACATGATACTTCCTTTGTAAGCCAGTGCTGTGCAATACAACATCTGCTTAATATGAACTGTTTGGTTTAGTCAGATGGAAACCAAAATAACACTAATTATTCTTGTAAAAGCTGGAATTGCAAGTAATCTGTCTGCAGTTTTACACAAAGCCACAAATGTGTGTTTAATTGTGTAGTGTGTGAGTACGTGCTGTGATTTGATTCAAAATCAGGTCTGTGTACAGATGTAGTCAGCGGCTCATTACTCAAATGCGTCTCACCAAAGGTGTGTTTGTGTATATAGTGGGTGTGAGAGGATTTTCACGTCTGTTTGAGGTGTATGTCTCAGACTATGTCAAATCTCTGAGACGTACACTAGACAAACACTACAGTCCAAAGACTGGCCACATTCAATTGGGAACGTCAGAAAGTCAATCCAAGCGTGTTGAACTTTACTTGAGCAAATATCGTTATCATCCTACCTTTCTTCCTTCTTATCTCAGTTTTGTATGGCGTTGGTTTTGGTGGAATTAGGAAAAAACTGTAAAAGTTTTCTGGATTATGTTTACACTAGTAGTGTTCATGTCTGGTCTCGCTATCAGGAAGCAGTTATACAGTTGAAAAATATTTCCAGTAATTCCAGCTTCAGTCCCACTTTCCCATGAAACTGATGGCAAAGAAATGACTTGTCCCTGTGGTTTTGAAATAATGATGTATTCACAGTTTTTTTCACTGAATAGCACAACAAACTGTGATATGATTTTCCGACTTTTATCTGCAACAAATGAAAGTGTTTTTTTTTTAATTTACAGCTTAAAACTGTGTAAATTAAATTAGGTAGTTACAACCAGTGTTGGGGAAAGTTACTTTTAAAAGTAATGCATTACAATTAGGGCTGCACGATTAATCGCATGCGATTGTCACGCGCATTTCGTCAGTAAAGCCGGTTCCCTGATTACCGCTAAATCGGCATCACCTGCTTTCAGATGGAGCGGCATATAATAGACAGAGCCGTAGATCACTGACAAGCCACGCAATATCGCGTTCATTATCGAAGGCGATTCATCTGCGATATGAACGCGATATTGCGTGGCTTGTCAGTGATCTACGGCTCTGTCTATTATATGCCGCTCCATTTGAAAGCAGGTGATGGCGATTTAGCGGTAATCAGGGAACCGGCTTTACTGACGAAATGCGCGTGACAATCGCATGCGATATATCGTGCAGCCCTAATTACAATATTGCGTTACTCCCTAAAAAAGTAACTAATTGCGTAGTTACTTTTCGTTACTTTTTCTCACCTGGGCTGGGCTTGCTTGTTTGTTTTTTAATAACAACAAAAAAGTTATATTTTTGCCAAATGTTAAGGTCCTTTCACTCCAAAAGTGAAATGAATAAGCCTCAGGCTGAAGGAAATGCATATGTATGCCTGTACAGTAGAGGGCGCAGCTCAAAGAAGCCTTTCAGCCTTTCTGGAGTAAAGAAGAATAGGATACAGGAGAAGGAAGTTCAGCACTCCCTTTTCTAAATCTAATCTAAAGTAATTTTTGCTTATTAGTATGGTTTAATTACAGTAGATCACTGAAGGTCTGCAGCAAAGACATTGCTTAATAAAGTGAGTTTTTTTTTTAAGGTGTGTAATTTAATATAGTTAATTATTACAGGTTTGCGTAAAATTCTGAGATTGCATTTCACAGTTTTTATTCGTTTTGAGGAATACTGAATGTTCACACACAGTGCACTCAACACCTCTGCACTTTATTTCTCTCAACATGGGGACAGGAGAGCTGTCAGTCAATAAATGTGAAAAAGTATCTTGCGTTACTTATTAGAAAAAGTAACTTAGGTATTTTGTTGTAAATTGAAAAGTAATGTGTTACTTTACTAGTTACCTGAAAAAATAATCTGATTACGTAACTCGTTACTTGTAATACGTTACCGCCAACACTTACAACTGACCCATTGTCACTAATAGAAAACATCAGTGTAAAATTTGTACATTCATTTATTAATTAGTCAAATCTACTTTTTAAAAGCAGTTTTATAGGCGACATTTACCCATTTAGATGCTGTCTTTAGTCACTCTTTATAGTTGGCTTTATCTCTGAATTGGCTTTATCTCTTTGTCATGTCACATCCCTCCTTGTCTGATGAGACATGATATTTGAGCTTTTTTTACATTTAGGTGAAAGTTTTGAGTAATGTACACTCTAAAAAATGCAGGTTAAACAACCCAAGTTGGGTTGAAAGTGGACAAACCCAGCGGTTGTGTTAAATGTTTGCCCGACGTGCTGGGCAGTTTTATTTAACCCAACTATTGTTTAAAAATTACTATATGGCTGGCTTAAAATGAACCCAAATTAGTTTAAAAATTTAAAATCAGACACATAATTACTAGAGGCAACAATAATAATCAAAAGAACATTTGTTATTAAGCAATTTAATAAATGTTTATGGTTTAATTATTGTTTTTTAAACTTATTAATAAGTGTTCATTTCCAACATACTTTAGGTTCATTTTAAGCAAGCAATACAGTCATTTGTAAACAATAGTTGAGTTAAATAAAACTATTAGCAAGTTGGGCAAACATTTAACCCAACCACTGGGTTAAAACAACCCAATTGTTGGGTTTGTCCTTTTTCAACCCAACTTTGATTGTTTTTAACCCAGCATTTTTTAGAGTGTCATACAATATAATGTTATATATAATCTTAACCAAGATAATCTGTTAATATAGAAGCATGTTGTCTAATTGTCACTTAGCATGCATAACAAATTATAATCCAATATAAAAAATTTTGATTTTTCCATTTTAAAATTGGTTTTAGACCACAAAAAACTTAATATCTGTATACAAAGGCTTATGGCTTGTACTGCTGCATTATGATAATGATTCACCCCCATTCCCAGTCTCACGTAATCAGATGATCCCGTACCAACTCAATAGTTCACTCAAAAAGCAAAATTGTGTCTCACACACCCGCATGATGTTCTTCCAGACCCGTATGATGACTTTATTTCTCCTGTGCAGCACAATGGAAATCTATGATCTTGATCTAAGTTGTTTCCCACAAAACAAAAGCAGCTGTCAAGCTCCTGAAAAGTGAAAACACCAAAAACCATTGGTTTTCAAAAAAAGACTTTTTATGTGTTTTGGCTGTTCATTTGTGACTTGAGCACTATATTCTGAGTCTTTTGAATTCGTATATTAGTTTTGAGTGAGGAGCAGACTGAATTATTGGATTTAGCTAATATGTATGATATTTGAAAGCTACAGTGGATAACGTTTTGTATGCTTAAAAGCACATGAAGATTTTTTTAACAATCCCCTTGTGTGTTTCACAGAAGTCAGGTTTGAAGCAACATGAGAGTGAGTAATTGATGACAGTTTTCCTTTCTGAGTGAACTGTCGCTTTGATGATTAAAATCTTTGTCCTCCTTAAGACTCTTGGTTAACTTTGACAATGTTCCCTGACCTCTTATCATCAAATCTAACCACAAAAGCTTTGCAGCATTAATGGCTAGAACTAGACAGCTCATCCCTGAAAGATGATTAAATATAAACGCCCTTGTGATAAACTACACATAATAAGGTCAGGAGGAAATAAAGTCTGCTTACACAAGCATCATTTCTAAGACTCATAGCTGCAGGCAAGAAATAAAGCCCATCCAATCATGTATTTGTGTACTTGTTTCTCATGCAGGAATACAGTGATTAATTGAAATGTCTGATGTGGTCTTCTGCAGAGATAAGGTTGGTGATGTGAATGTCATCTGTAGAGCGTTTTGCAACTTTAAACACATCTGAATTTGTTTCTCATGATCTTTAAGGCCTTTTGACTTGTAGACTTCAGTTCAGTGTTGTAGACAAATATAAACAGTGAAACAGAGCCTTTATGTATCAAATCAAGTCTCAAATTATTTAATGGAAAATTTGAAGTGCATAGTGTGAAAGCTCCAGGAAGTGATCATCGCACATGTTCCTCCTTCAGTAGTGTTCAAAAAAACACTCAGAATGAATTCTTCTTTAGACAAAGAAGCTTAATTATAAGAGTTTCAAATTGTTTTGCACGTTTTAGTCACCACATCATTCCCATAATTATTTGTTGTGTTATTTCATAACTTTGATGAATTGACTGTTACTATTAATGTTGCACAAAAAAAATATCATTTATTTGCTTTTTGTAGGCAAAGCAAGTTATTATATAGCACATTTCATACACACTGGTAATTCAAAGTGCTTAAAAAATAAAAATAATAAAATAGTTAAGATGAAATTAATTTTGTGGTACATTTCATTTTTATACTGGCCTCTTTGTTTATTTTAAACCTCTACTAAATGTTTGAGCTGTCCATTACAGCTAAATATTTTTTTTCTATATCATTCTTTATTAACATATAATTTGTATCCTAATATATCTCTTGTAATTACAATTAGGATTTTACATTTTTAATGTCTTTTTTGAGCATGATTTCCAAAAGAATGTACTTTGATGTATAGATGAAGAAGTTCAAATATAAAAGTTTCCAGTTGTGTCACATGTTTGTCATCGCATCATTCCCATAATTCCTTGTGTTATTTCATAACTTTACTATTACTAATAATGTTGCACAAGAATGTGGAAATATTATTTCTTGGCATTTTGTAGTAGGGGTGAGCAGGACACAACCCTGGGCTAGTTGTAACACAAATGGTTTAAAAGTTTTCACACATGCCAGCATGACAAAACTTAGTGTGTTTACTAGTTGCCATATCAACACTATAGAGAAATATTTGCACCAAAATTCAAAAATCTTTGGAAGATATCACTAAACATTATTTATCCATTGCAAAAGTAAATCTCTTACTGAAATACTTCTTTCATCTGTTTTTTTGTTTAAATAAAATGACAAATCTGCCATAATTTTTAATCTCCATCTGTTAATCTGTATAGCTGTTTTGCAGCATTTGTTGTCAAACTCAAAAATTTGTTTATTTTTAATTATTCAAAAATGCCATTATTTTATATGAAAAAGTTAATAATTGTATTTTATTGACAAAATATTTTAGTTTGTCTTGTATACTTTTTGATTAGATCAGATAACATTTTAACCAATGGGGGCATGTTGTCACATTTCACTTCCATTCTTTTGGGGTAAATGAAGAAAAAAGTACACTATTAATGAAAAAAAATAGTTTTTATTGTAGAGGTTGAGTATAATGTCATATTATCTAAATATCATAACTCAGTATCTTCTAATGGTTTTAAGCATGGTCAAAGACATTGCAAAAACTTTGAAAGTTTTTGAGATGATGCTTATTAAATGTCAACTGTTAACATCTAGATTCACCTTCTAGTCAAAAAACAAAAAAAACAAACAAAAAAAACACATCAGTACATGTTTCACAAATCATTTCCTGTATAAACTTCCTGTAGTGATGAACACAGTTTGTGGGCATGTAAGTGTGTCTTTTATGCAAACACTTGCATGCTGAAGACTGAGTTGGCATAATTTTCATTGTCAATTCTCCATGTCAGGTTCACTTGTAGTTTTCTAGACTTTTCCTTCACTTGATCTGCGTCTCTATTCTTTCCTCTCCCTGAGGGCCTCTAATGGACATGGAGTTTATCCATGTTCTGGTCATCTGTGTTCTTTCACTCGGTGTACCGCACTGGTGCCTCTTGTACAGATGGTTTGCGGTCATATTTAATTTGGCAGATGCAATGCGGAGTTCTGGTGTGATGAGATAACGATCACGTTACGCAGACTCCTATAATCACTTCAGCAAAATATTGTTTTTGTAATGCATCAGGGAGCCTGTCGGCGTCTGCCGTGTACTAATGCATTCACTAATGTAGGGTAAAGTGGCTCTGTGGAAATGATTTATTCTGACGGCTTTTTTACCGGCCGCCACTGAGACGCACTGAGTGTACGGCTCTGTTATCTAAAGGCCACAGACGTCATTTACGGTGGCTCACACCCTTTTTATGAGTGTCTAATATCTAAAGCATCTCCAAAATGCAAACAAATG
This sequence comes from Anabarilius grahami, assembly GCA_003731715.1. Lineage (NCBI taxonomy): Eukaryota > Metazoa > Chordata > Actinopteri > Cypriniformes > Xenocyprididae > Anabarilius > Anabarilius grahami. The sequence continues at coordinate 1,534,281 of RJVU01038599.1, read as the reverse complement.
TGTTTGCTCTCGATATACATCCACTGATGTTCAGCTGCAGTTTTATCAAAATTAAATGTTATAGGGTGGGATAGAACCTGGAACAACTTCACCAACGAGTCATCTGTCATATGCAGAAGTCAAGTACCGGAAATAAAAACCCCATTTTGTGTAAGGGTTGCCACCTGTGCAATAAGTCCATTCGTGAAATTCCCTCCCTACTAAATATTCCACAGTCCACTGTTAGTGGTATCATAACAAAGTGGAGGCATTTGGGAACAACAGCAACTCAGCCACGAAGTGGTAGACCATGTAAAATCACAGAGCGGGGTCAGCGCATGCTGAGGTAGACCTCCAAACTTCGTGTGGCCTTCAGATTAGCTCAAGAACAGTGTAGAGAGCTTCATGGAATGGGTTTCCATGGCCGAGCAGCTGCATCCAAGCCTTACATCAAGTGCAATGCAAAGCGTCGGATGCAGTGGTGTAAGGCACACCATAATCCCCCCTCCACCAAACTTTACACCAGACAGAGAAGCGTGATTCGTCACACCAGAGAACACGTCTCCACTGCTCTAGAGTCCAGTGGCGGACTGGACTCTAGAGCAGTGGAGACGTGTTCTCTGGAATGATGAATCACGCTTCTCTGTCTGGTAATCCGATGGACGAGTCTGGGTTTGTTGGTTGCCGGGAGAATGGTACTTGCCTGACTGCATTGTGCCAAGTGTAAAGTTTGGTGGAGGGGGGATTATGGTGTGGGGTTGTTTTTCAGGGGTTGGGCTTGGCCCCTTACGCTGCATTCACATGGGGCGCCGGCGTTAACACTTCTCATTTACTTTGAATAGGTGACGTCATGCGTTGCCGAACTGAATTGTGGGAATTGTTCGTTGCCGAACAAATCGCGTCGCTTCACTCGCATTGCAAGCGGCAGAAGTTCAAGATTTCTCAACTTTTCAAGCATCAACGCAGGCGTCATCCAATCAGATCGCGCTATGCAAATACCCTAGAGCAGTCGCTAGCCAACTGCATTCGTACAACACCGGAAAGTAATGTGATTGGCTGTTATCACTATAACGGTCACGTCAACACAAGCTTCAGACACGCCCTCCGTCAAGCATTGACGCTGACGCCCCGTGTGAATGCAGCGTAAGTTCCAGTGAAAGGAACTCTTAATGCTTCAGCATACCAAGACATTTTGGACAGTTTGGGGAATGGCCCCTTCCTGTTCCAACATGACTGCACACCAGTGCACAAAGCAAGGTCCATAAAGACATGGATGAGCGAGTTTGGTGTGGAGGAACTTGACTGTCCTGCACAGAGTCCTGACCTCAACCCGATAGAACACATTTGGCAAGAATTAGAGCGGGGACTGCGATCCAGGCCTTCTCGTCCAACATCAGTGCCTGACCTCACAAATGCGCTTCTAGAAGAATGGTCAAAAATTCCCATAAACACACTCCTAAACCTTGTGGAAAGCCTTCCCAGAAGAGTTGAGGCTGTTATAGGTGCAAAGGGTGGGCTAACTCCATATTAAACCCTACGGATTAAGGAGGGGATGTCATTAAAAAAAGTTTGTGTGCATGTAAAGGCAGGCATCCCAAAATTTTTGGCAATATTGTATCAACATAGTGCAAAATGGTATTAAAATGATGTGTATAAGTCATTGAATGTCCGGAAAATAAATTTCATTGATGTCATTTGGAGTAACCAATATAAAGGGACCATTTTGGATGAAGTCATTCAATTCAATTCAATTCAATTCACATGTATTTGTATAGTGCTTTTCACAATACATATTGCTTCAAAGCAGTTTTACAGAGAATGCATGTCAACATTACAATTTAGAGTAATCTGTTATCAGAGATGGCTGTGTCCAATTTTTGTAATTTCAGCAATGTACATATACAAATCACGCAGTTAGCTAACAATGTATTAATTTAAGGTAGAAACAATGAGCTCATGGAAGTAATGAATACATATTAACAACGATTAGGATATATAGCAACATTTGGAATGGTGCATGTTGAGCCAGAGTTTGCGTCATCTGAAGTCTTCATAACAGGCTGGATCCAAGCCGAAGCTAATGTACTCTAGTGACCTCGGGACGGGCATCCTGAGATAAAAACAGAAAAGCAAATGGAGAATAATTAGCGTAGCTGCTGTTCATAACATTAAGCAAAGATAGTCATGTGCAATTGATCTGATATAACTAGAGTACAAGGATATGAGATGCATTATGTAAACACTTGGCTAAAGAGATGCGTCTTTAATCTATATTTAAACTGGGTGAGTGAGTCTGAGCACCGAACATTATCAGGAAGGCTATTCCAGAGTAACTAACTCTTAACTTTTTAAAAAATTCATGTTTTCACTTGCTCATACGCATGCCTCGAAACATCAGGTCATTCGGTACAACTGCTATGAAACATGGAAAATGTTGTCATATTTTAAAAACTACATAATATAACTACTAAATAAACTACTACACAAACTACTAAATATAAAATGTTTGATTGTCCTTTTGCTTGATATCTAGCAAGCTAACTAACTAGCTAGCTAGATATCAGGCTGCATTGTTTGAAAATATCGTCATTCGTTATGACCAAAAGTGAAATTTTGGTTAAACCGAATGACTTTTTTGGTGGCAAATCTTGTAAAAAATGACAAAAGCAGTGTTAATTGATTATTAAAAACATAATCTCTTTCTTAACATGTAATAAATCTTCAAAATTAATTAAATCTCCATTGTTTTGTTTTTTTACACTTTTAAAAACCTTATTCGTTAATTGACCCATAAACCTTTCAAGACAGACCAACCATAAACACTGAGATTATTAATTGTTGTTTTGTACTTTTCTTGAATCCATAATCCAAATAACCTTCATTTTGTAAAGATTCACTTTAATGGCCAAAGTCAGTCTCACTAAACTCTGAAACTACTTCTATATGTTTGTGAATGATGTATTATGCAAGAAACGTAAAATGCAGATTTTAGTAGCATATATTAAAAACCAATGACTCAGACTTTTATATTGTACAGTTTTTGTTTATTCAGTAATGTCATGTGAAATTCTTCACATTGTTGTTCATTCCTGAAAATACTAAAAAGTACTTTTGTCTTTTTTTAATAATGTTCTAATTTTTTGGTTCAAATCAATGTTCGCAATGCCATGATTCATCTCAGCACGGGGTGATTTGGTTAATGGCTTAAATCTCATTTATTGAAGGTTTTTTATTTATTTTATTTTTTTTCCTATGGAGGAAATTAATGGGAAAATAGAACCAACTCTGCTGAAAAGTGTCATTGCTCTATGCTTTTATAGCTACTGACTTACAAAGCCCTATTGAACGGATGTCATTATCAAATTAAATTAATCATGTTAGAAGTTCATTTGAGCATATTAGTTGATCAGTAAAATAATACTCCATCAAATTACTGTGTGATGAGGAAAAAAAAATCTTTGATATATTCAATAAAAAAAAAAAATCAATATACTGTGTGCAATTGAAATGAGTGTTGCAAAGATTTTGGGGCATTTCCAAGTGATTGCGAAATCTGTCTGACTTGTCATATTTCTCTACACTGCTAAAAATTTTAGTATGAAATTATAGTATATTCCAGGTTAATAATTGCATTATTTTGATGCAAAAACTTGAGAAAATGAGATCCAGGCAGTCCAGCAATGATTATGTCAGAGATTAAATTTGAATAAGGAATAACAAATTTATTAATCAAAAATTATAGAGACAAACAAATTCATTAAGTGATTAATAGTTAATAATAAAATTTAGAGTATAGTAAAATCCAGAGTATTGTATCTAATAGATGAAGATCAGAATATACAGAAAGAAAGAACAACAATTAAGACATTTGCAGATAGAAGCAGCACAACTTTTTCAACATTGATAATAAGAAATGTTTCTTGAGCAGCAAATCAGTATATTAGAATGATTTCTGAAGGATCATGTGACACTGAAGACTGGAGTAATGATTCTATAAATGGAATAAATTATGAAGTGACAAAAATGAAGTGGTGGTGTATGGTTGTTTCTGACACGTGCGATCCAAACAAGAAACATTTCCATTCCAGTATTGCTTTTATTTCTGTTCTGAAACCAATACACAGAGGTGTAAAAAGTACTCAAAAATGTTACTCAAGTGAAAGTACAAGTACTGAGTGAAAATTTTACTCAATTAAAAGTAAAAGTATCTGGCCAGAATCATACTTGAGTAAAAGTAAAAAAGTACCACATTAAAATTGTACTTGAGAATTAAAAAAGTAAAAGTAACAGCAAGAATGAAAAATAGAGATCTTGTTTAAGCTTTTAATCTCAAAAAAAAGGTTTTATCCTGCTTTAGAACTGTTTGTATTTAATTGTATTTAATTATCAAACTATAAGACTACTACCTAATGCCAGTATGCAACATGCTACTCAAAGTTGTAAAACCTCGGATTTAACGTAAGCAGAAGCTGATTTTCAAAATTGTGAGTGTCAAGCCTAGCTCTTTTGGGGCTGAAAAGCAATTCTGCAGTGCTGAAAAGCCTCTCACAGGCAGCCAATGCAGGAAGAGGTGTACAAGTCTTGATAGAGGGACCATAGAATGCTTCACATCTTACGCACCCAAAATCAGCTCATTTCACTGCCAAATCAGAAGCGCAATAGAACAGTTTTTCAAATGAGAAATCATTAGGTAAACTTTATGGCTCCTACAGTAAATGTTGTATTGTCTTATATATGTTTTATTTTACCAGTTGTGGAATCCAACCATTTATCCATCTGAGGTACCGTAGTTAGCCTACTTTGAGTATTTCCATTTTGTGCAACTTTACACATTTATTAATAGTAAATTAATAATTAATGTTAATTAAAATCATGTTTGCAGTGAACAATATATTTCAGACCTAGTTGAGCAATAGTAATAGTATCACTCCACTAGGTCTGAACTGAAATATATATATTACGTTTTAATGGATCACGCTACAAACATAATGATCTTATAATACATGATGCATTGCTGTGTCTGTTATCGCATAATTCCCACTTTTGGACACTTTTGCTTTAACGGACATTAGACAACACTGCAAAATCTGTTATATTCATACATTTATTGTCCAACATTCCCATTTTTCTGATGCATATCCTTAATTTAATGTCATATGTTGGTATTAATTCAGTGTTTATAATGCTAATACCAGATCTTTAAAGAATTTTAACCCAAACTGACTGGGTTTCTAGAGAACAAAAAGGTTTTGTGAAAAAAGCGGAAGACTTAAACACAAAGTCTGTCAATGATGATCACTAGTCATAGTATTATATTCTGTGTTGTCATCATTCAGGTTGGATTTCAGCTTTAATGTATTTTTTTCTTTTTTTTTCTTTTAACAAAGCAGCTGATATTGCCATAAAAACTAGTGGACTGCCGAGTCACTTTCACCCCAAAATGGTGGAAATGCAAGGCCGCTGCTGGGCGCCGGTGTTGCAATGGAACATTCTATTGAGTGTCGCTTCTTGTTGGTGTATATTCTTTGAGGTCAAGGTGCTGTGCATTGTGGTAATTGATGCGACATGACGTCACTTCCAAAGGACCAATGAACATGTCTGACCAATTTCATGGAATGTGAAAACGAATCTCATTGGCAGAATAAATAGCATTTAAATTAAACTGGGCATCAGCACAATTCAATTGGTTTGGTAATAGCAAGGGAAAATAGAATGAAGTGATCTCCAAAAAAGAAGTAATTTTTGACTGTAAATAAAAATGTAAGGAGTAAAAAGTATTTTTTTTTCTTAAAAAATGTAATTAAGTAAAAGTAAAGGTATTGATTTTTAATTGTACTCAAGTAAAGTAAAAATCCCCCAAAAACAATACTTAAGTACAGTAATCAAGTAAAATTACTCATGTACTTTATTCCTCTCCCAATACACAAACACAAAGTAATCCACACTAGTTTGCTTTAATCTGCTCATAATCTGACACTATTAAAAATGATTGTGCTTTCCTCCATTACACACCTGACTTATTTTACTCTCTGGCTACCTATATACTAATTAGAACCTCAGTCCACCCAGTGTCAAAAAATAAATAAATAAAAATACAACAAACATTCAATACAACATAGTGGCTTTTACAAACATTTTAAAATATTGCTAGCTAAAATAATACAGCAATTTAGGGGCCAAGTGCAAAAAAGGCATGATGAGTTATGCAAGCATGGCTGGGAGCTTCAAAGCAACTTCAGCAATGAGTACTTTTCAGCCATTTTGACCATAATAATCTAAAAATGTCTTTAAGTGCTCATTGTTGAGTGTACTTGACTACTTAAAGGGTTAGTTCCCCCAAAAAATGAAATTTCTGTCATTAATTATCACTCTCATGTCGTTCTACACCCGTAAGACCTTCGTTCATCTTCGGAACACAAATTACGATATTTTTGATGAAATCCTAGAGGTATATGACTCGTCCATAGACTGAAATTTAACCACCACTTTCAAGGTCCAGAAAGGTACTAAAGACATTGTTAAAACAGTCAACGTGACTGCAGTGCTTCAACCTTCATTTTATGAAGCGACGAGAATACTTTTTGTGCGCAAAAACAAAACAGAAATAATGGCTTTATTCAACAATATCTTTCCTTCTGTGTTCATTTTCATACGCTGTTTACGTTCAGCGCTTCCAGGTACTGTATTATTAATACAGTTATTTGAAATTGTAATAATCTTTCACTGTTTGTACAGTATTTCTGATCAACCAAATGCAGCCTTGGTAAGACTTCTTTCAAAAACTGAAAAAAACTTATTGACTCTATACTTTTCAATGAACTTTGGTGATGCCACAACCTGTAGGTGTGTGTAAACTGTGTTTAAAACAAGCCAGACAGCGACTTTACTGACAATTCTCTTCTTTTCCTCTTCAGATTGCTGAGATGGCTTTGAACCACAGCGAGCTCCTTTTCTCCTCTCCTCTCTTACACCTTACCATGCCCTCAATCCCAGTTCCCAGTCTGTCTTTAAACACATCAACACAGCTTCCACCCAAAACAATCATGAGCAACAGAGGCGGGGCAATTGCCGGTGCTGCCATCCTCGGCCTCGTGTTCCTCCTTGGCGTTCCCGGGAACATCTTCATTATCTGGAGCATCCTGGCCCGAGCTCGCCAGCGCTCCGTCACCACCCTCCTGATCCTAAACCTGGCCTTCGCCGACGGGTTCCTCATGCTGCTGACGCCCTTCTTCATGGTTTATTTGGCAAAACGCAGTTGGATTTTCAGTGAGGCACTGTGCAAAGTGTTGTTCTATCTCTGCTGCGCCAACATGTACGCTTCTATATTTCTGATCATGCTGATGAGTTTGCACAGGCTGGTGGCAATAGTGTGGCCGAAACGCGTTGCCGCGCTAACGGACCGCAAGGCGCTTACTCGGGTGCTGGTGGGACTCTGGGTTCTTGCTCTGGGACTCTCAGTGCCTGTCTTGGTTTTCAGAACCACAGAAAGGAACGGCACCAAAACTGGCAACGGGCCTTTTGTGTGTGACTGCAAGCACCCACATCCTCAATATGTGAGTCTGTGCTGCACTAATATTTCAAACCACAACATATTACAGACATATCCAGGAGAGCTTTTAGAGTCAAAACTTTCTATTCATCAAAGAATCCTGAAAAATAAAAAGTATCATGGTTTTCACAAAACTATGAACTGTTTTCAACACTGATAACAAAAATAAATATTTATTGAGCAGCAAATCAGAATATTATATTTCTGAAGGATCATGTGACACTGAAGACTGGAGTAATGATGCTGAAAATTCAGCTTTGATCACAGGAATAATTTGCATTTAAAAGCATATTCACATAGAAAACAGTTATATTACATTGAAATAACATTTGTCAGTATTACTGTTTTTGATCAAATAAATGAAACCTTGGTGAGCAGAATTCTTTAAAAATATTTTAAAAATCTTACCGACCCCAAACGTTTGAACAGTAGTGCATATGAGATGGCAGGATGATGAAAAGCTTCTATCTTTAAACATCACTTCTCCTCATGTGAAAACAAACTTCTGGTTTTTCATAATACCAATAACAATCACCACAGCGACAATAATAAACACACATATAGTGCTGTATTTTGTCATTGTTAATATGTGATTTATGCAGTTTCAGGGTCTTTTGAAAATATTATTCACCCTGCTGAACTGTTCCACATTTTCTAGCTTTACAACCTGGATTTATGAGTCGGGATTGCTGGTTTAAAGTATGCATCAGTTCTTGTAGAAGAATCTTTGGCTACAGCTCAGCTTTCTGTGAATGTTATCAGTTTTGCACATCTGTATCCTGCAATGTCTGGAAGTTCTCCTTGGAAGAACTGCTCAGGCTCTGTCAGATTGGAAGGAACTGTGACTGCTTTAACTGTGCCCTTCTGCTTTTATATCATTCTCATGTTAAATTGGCCGTTTGAAACTTCATGCGTGTGAAGAGCTTCTCCACACCATGGCACTGTCACGCTACATGAAGTTCCTGCCACAAATAGTGTTTTGTGCCAAAAACATTTGGCAGAGAACTATTTTTATGTTTGTAGTGTGTCCAACAAACCTTCTGGCAAATTTTTTTCTCTAACCAAATAACTGCTGAAATATTGTTCCAGACTTGATTCAACAAAACTTTTTATTCTTTTTGTACCTTAAAAACAAATATGTTTTAAATTTATTTTAAACAATGAAACGTTTGTGCTAGTCATGTTGTGTAAGTCAAATGATAAAACAATTTTATCTAGATTGTAGTGCTACAAGTGCTGTTTTTCTGCAATATAAAGTCTTATATACATTAGCATTCAAATGTTTGGGATGGGTAAATTTTTTTTATATTTTGAAAGTCTCACCAAGGGTGCATTTATTTAATAAAAAATACAGTAAAAAGTTTAACATTGTGAAATATTATTACAATTTAAAATAACCACTTTCTATGTGAATATATTGTAAAATGTCATTTATTTCTGGGATGCAAAGCTGAATTTTCAGCATCATTACTCTAATCTTAAGTATCACATGATCCTTCAGAAATCATTCTGATATGCTGATTTGCTGCTCAAGAAACATTATTTTTATCATCAATGTTGAAAACTGTTTTGCTGCTTCATATTTTTGAAGGATTCTTTGATAAATAGAAAGATAAAGGGTTAGTTCACCCAAAAATTTAAATTCTGTCATTTATTACTCACCCTCATGTCGTTCCACACCTGTAAGCCCTTCGTTCATCTTCGGAACACAAATGAAGATATTTTTGATAAAATCCGATGGCTCAGTGAGGCCTGCATTGCAAGCAAGACCATTAAACCTTTCAATGCCCAGAAAGCTACTAAAGACATATTTAAAACAGTTCATGTGACTACAGTGGTTCAACCTTAATGTTATGTGCACCAAAAAACAAATAACTTCTTTATTTAACAATATCTAGTGATGGGCAATTTCAACACACTGCTTCATGAAGCTTTGAAGCTTAACGAATCGTTTGTTTTGAATCAGTAGTTCGGAGCGCGTATCAAACTGCCAAAGTCACGTGATTTCAGTAAACGAGGCTTTGTTGCATCATAACGCTCCGAACTACTGATTCAAAACAAATGATTCGTTAAGCTTCGAAGCTTCATGAAGCAGTGTGTTGAAATCGCCCATCACTAGATAGCCTATTGTTGAATAAAGTCGTTATTTGTTTTTTTGGTGCACAAAAAGCATTTTCGTCGCTTCGAAACATTAAGGTTGAACCACCGTAGCCACATGAACTGTTTTAAATATGTCTTTAGTAGCTTTCTGGGCATTGAACGGGTTAATTGTCTTGCTTGCAATGCAGGCCTCTCTGAGCCATCGGATTTTATGAAAAATATCTTAATTTGTGTTCCGGAGATGAACGAAGGTCTTACGGGAGTGGAACGACATGAGGGTGAGTAATTAATGACAGAATTTTCATTTTTGGGTGAACTAACCCTTTTTTAAAAAAAGAACGGCATTTATTTGAAACTTTCTATCATTTTAAATGTCTTTACTGTCACTTTTAATCAATGTATTGTGTCCTTGCTGAATAGAAGTATGGGCCTATTCACAAAATAATTAGTGACCCCAGACTTATGAACAGTAGTGTTAATTAATTTGACTCTTAAAATGTGTACATTTCAAGAAGAAAATTCAAATATCATCTGTAGTGTCTTCATTCTCCGCTGCGGCTGTGATATCTCCTGACCGTTGTTGTTCATCTGTAGGTGGTGATGCAGTACTGTATGGAAACGGTGCTGGCCTTCTTGTTGCCGTACAGTGTGATCATAGGCAGTTATATGTGCATATTACGCAGAATCCGCAAGACTCGCTTTCGCAGACGCATCCGCAGCGAGAAACTCATTCTGGTGATCGTCGTCACCTTCGGACTGTTCTGGCTGCCGTACCACATCATAAACATGGTGCAGGTGTGTGCTATGCATCAAACGCTTCATCAGAAGTGTCTCAAATGTGAAAGCACCCTAAAAATAGTGTTTTCTCACACAGGTGGCTGCTACATTACACCCAAAAGATTCTCCAGGAAAAGAAAGGTGAGTAACTTTAAGAAAACGCTCGCACCAGGACCTCAGTAACACCAGCTCATTTACAAACTCATTTATGTTCTTCCTCCGGTAGACTAGATAAGATCTGGACGTCACTGCGAGCGCTCACCTCCACCGTGGCCTTCGTCAGTAGCTGCATAAATCCTGTCCTCTACACCTTTGCTGCAAAGTCGTACATCCGGAGAGAGGGCCTGGCTTTCATGGCACGGCTGTTCGAGGGAACGGCGCTGGAGTCGTCGCGGAAGGGGCGGCGGAGCAATCAGAACAGCCGAGACCGAGAGAAGGAAACCGATGAAGGAGAAAGTCTCAAAGACAAAGACTCTAATTCCATCACTACCCCTACCACGAGCTCGATTATTAAAGTTGTGCTACAGAAAAACGGAAAGTGAGCGAATGGCTGCGAAATTCAATTTACGGTCAAAGTTGCGCTGGACGTTGTTCCAGTGTTGCATGGCGAGTTAATCAGGACAGCTTGTGCTTTTAAAACGGATAAAAGTGAATCCAAGTTTATTTTATTAAATAAAAACTGTTTACCAACTGTAACAAAAAAACCACAAGAGAACAAATAGACCGGTGCCTAACTCAAACCATCACCTGAACAAAGACTGAGGCAGCCACAGGGTCTTTACTCTTTAAACATTGACTAATGGGCTAAACAAGGAACAGGTTCAGACACGTGAATTTCCACAGAATACTGGAAGCTGTATTTATTCCAGCGCTTTCAAAGATCTTTTTCAGTAGAGGGTGTCACATAACTGAGAGACCGATGAACCGTTACAGAAAGAACCCGCTTGCTGATCGCCCCTAACAAACGGTTTGCATGGTTGTATACAAAGATTCAAGACTGACCAATGAGACAAGTTTGGTCGAGTACTGAGAATTGAGAGGGAACTCGATGTCCATGCTTGTTAGTACTGACACAAAGCTCTTATTTTCTTTCAAAATAATTTTCATTACTTTTCCATAACATTTGCAGTGCTGCATGACAAAGATTGCACTCATTAGAGTACAAAGAAATGTCACAACTGAGAATTTGTAGAAAATATATAGAGAGAGAGTTTCATAACTTTTAATATTCCCTGATAGGTTTCTCAGGCCCATTTGAACCCTGATGACCGTAAAAGAGGGTGCAATCAGGAAATTAGGGTTTATTTGAGACAACAATTAATGAGGAAAATCAAAGTTTGAGGATTTATGTGTATTAATTATGTCTGAATCAATGAACAAATGTTTACACTATTTTCATTTGTATATAATGCCATCGTTCATATTAAATGTGATGTTTTACACCGATGCATGTCTGCATGTTTGTGCAGTGTGCATGTTTTGTGAGCTTAGTTAAAGGGATAGTTCACCCAAAAAAATTATCCCATGATTTACTCACCCTAAAGCCATCCTAGGTGTATATGACTATCTTCTTTCAGACGAACACAATCCGAGATATATTTAAAAATATCCTTAGTCTTCCAAGGTTTGGATGGTAGGCCAAATTCTGAAGACAGAAAAAATGCATCCATCCATAAAAAAAAAGAATCCATACGACTCCCGAGGGTTAATAAAGGCCTTCTGAAGTGAAGGGATGTGTTTTTGAAAGAAAAATATCCATATTTAAATTCAAATAACGAGCTTCCGGCGGACGACCGTACACATACTGCGCTCGTCAATTTGGGCGGAAGAGCAACCTTTGACCTGACGCGATGACGCATGCGGAGGCGCAGAGGAGAGAGCAAAACAAAACACTGGTCATGAATTAGAAGTTTAAAAGAGAAATATCGGAGGATTTTGATATAAGAGAAGAGGAGCTTGAGTTTGTTGCCCAGCCGTATGTGTTTGAATCGTGAGAGGCGTCTAAGCTAACGATACTCCTATATCCTGCATCATATATCTTGCACATTCTGCGTGAGGTCTTTCGCCGAAAGCTAGTTGTTTGAGAATATAAAGTTTTAAATATTGATATTTTAGCTAGGAAGTCTTAGGGAGTTTTTTGTTGTTTTTGTTGTCCGTCAGAGTGGATCTAAACGGATCTATCCATCAGAGCGGATCTGAATGGATGTTCTTACATTTCACACATCACACACACCGCTCTCACACAAACACAACATCCCCAAATCGCAGTTCTTCAACTCATTCCCTTACGACCTTAAGTCTTATGACCACTCAACGTTAAGTTACATTCTATCCTCCTTCCCTACATGCCAATTCTTTCTGCATTCACCTTCTTTTCCTTCTGTCTGTTTCTTCTAGATTTCACTTTCTTCCTAATTCTCCCAGCTCTTTCAACCAGACAGCAATATTTAAAATGCATTAAAAGTCAGAATAACAAGATGATACATAAAAGATATAAAATACATTAAAAATGAAATAAAAACAGGAAAAGGAATTAAGAGAATAAAAAAAGATAATATGTATAAAATAAAGTGCAAACAGTTCGGACATAGCACAGTGCTCAATCAGCAAATGCATAGATAAAAAGATGTGTTTTGAGTCTGGATTTGAATGTGGCTACTGTTGGAGCACACCTGATCTCTTCTGGAAGCTGGTTCCAGCTGCGGCTGGCGTAACAGCTAAAAGCAGACTCTCCTTGCTTTGAGTGAACCCTTGGTATTTCTAAATGACTTGATCCTGATGATCTGAGTGATCTGTTAGGTTTATATTCTATGAGCATATCTGCAATGTATTGAGGTCCTAGGCCATTGAGTGATTTATAAACAAGTAACAGTACTTTAAAATCAATTCTAAATGCAACTGGAAGCCAGTGCAAGGACCTGAGGACTGGTGTGATGTGTTCATGTTTTCTGGTTCTGCTCAGAATCCTGGCAGCAGCGTTCTGTACGAGCTGCAGCTGTCTTATGGTCTTTTTGGGAAGACCAGTGAGGAGCCCATTGCAATAATCCACCCTGCTGGTGATGAAAGCATGAACAAGTTTCTCTAAGTCTTGACTGGAGACAAAGCATCTAATTCTTGCAATATTTTTGAGATGATAATATGCTGATTTAGTTATTGTCTTTACATGGCTACTGAAACTCAGGTCTGACTCCAAAATCACACCAAGATTCCTGACTTGATTTTTAGTTGTTTGACCCCTAGAGTGAAGGTACATGTTCACTTTGAGAACTTCATCTTTGTTTCCAAACGCAATGACTTCAGTTTTGTCTTTGTTTAACTGAAGGAAGTTTAGGCACATCCAATTTTTTATTTCATCAATCCATTGGCACAGGGAGTCAATGGGGCTGTAGTCGTTAGGTGATAGGGCTAGGTAAATCTGGGTGTCATCTGCATAACTGTGGTATGCAATTTGGTTCTTTCTCATTATTTGGCTCAATGGCAGCATATATAGGTTGAACAGGAGGGGTGCAAGTATTGGCCTACCATTCACAACCATTATAAACCTTTGAGGACTAAGAATATTTTTAAATATATCTCCGATTGAGTTTGTCTGAAAGAAGATAGTCATATACACCAAGGCTTGAGGGCGAGTAAATCATGGAATAATTTTCATTTTTGGGTGAACTACCCCTTTAATGCTGGTTACACACTAAAAGATTTTCAAAATGTGAGAGACAATTTTTGCCATCGAGGCGGCTCTGACGTTTTGAGCAGATTCAGTCACTCTTAACACACCTCACACCACAGGAAAATCTGATAAGATAATCGGTAGAAACATCAAGATAATCAGGACATTACCTAGGATTGTCGGAAGGGGAGAAATCAGCCCAAAATCAGCCCGATTATCTTGTGGTGTGTATCCAGCATAGAGATGACATGAGAAACTGATTGCCTGGCAAGGCCAGACTGATATACATCTTCTGATTCTCAACTGAAGCACTTCAATTATGATTGGTTGTTGATGTGTGAATATCAGCCGTGTGTTGTTTTTTTTTTCTATATTTTTATATATGTTGATGTAGCCTTTAGTGTGTGCGTGAACTGTAAATCATATTGACGAATCAACTATTTGATTTTTATTTCTAGATTGTAATATTAAGTTGATGAACAATGTTCAGAAATGTATTCTGAAAATGAGGTAATGATGCTCAATAAATCAATCATTTCCAGCAGTTTTCTGCAGAATGTAATCTATGACGTTGCTGTTTTTGTTTATAAGTTTCAAATAATTTTAATGCGATCCAGAGTGTTCCGATTCATAATTTCATCCTTGTAAATGTCCGTTTTGTAATTATTTACTTGCATTAAAGATGGACTCGGCTCTATTTTTGGTCCAGTATACACTTTTATGGTTTGGTTGCCTTCAGCTGTCGGCTTTTTTTTTTTCTTTTTTTTTCGAGCATATAGAGGAAATCAAAGTGTCAAAGCAATGATATGATTCAACAGAGTAAAAGCACGGGTCTTGCGCACGCAGCGTTGTCTTTCTCTGAGGCCATATGAATGATATCTATGTAGAATTGGAATGGATTTATGTAAATCTCTTCTTAAAGGAAACCTGGAGTAGTTTGTGTTTACAATGTACAACTGCACTGCAAGATTCAGATCACATAAAACCAAAATCCAGCGAACTGCAGATCCAAACAAAACCCTTCAGCACTAGTACCCAGCTAACAGGGAATGTTCTCATAACTTTGGCTAACGTTCTGGCAAGGTTCTCTCAAAGTTACGAACAATCTTTCTTCCAGTAATGTTAAAAGAATGTTTGTTAAACGGTTTATCTGGTCTTTAATAATGTTCTCAAAAGGTTAGCACAAAAACGTTGTTTATAAATTATTTGAAGAAGGTTTTTCAAATGTCTTCATAATGCTGGGAGAAAACACTTAAAACAACATTCTTGGAACATCCTTTAAAAATTAGAATGACAATAAACTTTAAATGATTAAGGTTGTGTGTAGGAAAAGTTTCATAGCCTGTCCCATAGTTATTGTTCCTAACTTTTCTCTTAAATTTATGTAAAGTTTATGCAAGTGTTAGAATTAAATGCTTTCAAAACAATGTTCATGAAATCACCATATATATTATCATTAGTATTTGATGGATGTTCTCATAATGTTGGCAGAAATAATTTTTTGAACAACATCTTTCTGGCTTCAAAATGGCTTAAGCTTGGACGCTACACAGCAAAATCCCCTGATCATGAACACTGCTCAGTGTGACCTTTACTGATGACACCTGACGTTAATGAGTAGAATCACTGAAGGAAAGAGGAACAAACATTTGAAGTCACCGTTGTGTTGATTGGTATTTCCTGTAGTTGGGCTGACCCTTTGTTGACCCTTAATTGCTTTGTTAGTTTATTTTATTTTTTCTGGCTGCAGTATGAGTGTACATTTACATGACGATGTACTAAAAACAGGAAAGTTTTTTTCAGATGACAACATTATCAAAACTATCCCCGTTCACATGGATCCGCAAAAATGACCAAAAACGCTGTATTATGCATGCCAGGCTTATAGTTAGCAAAGTCACTTTGTAAAGAAAGATTAAGTGCCTGCGCACATACGCATTCTTTTACAGAGCACTCGCACCAAACGCGCATGCATAGACTTACCATGAAATACGCACGTGCATGCCGTTACCGTTTTCACAGATTTGCATTTTTGTACTTTACACAGAGATGAGAATGGTATCTTTTTCAAAAACTTGCCCGTTGTCTTGAGAATGAAATGAGTTTTCAGTTTTTAGTTGAAAACGGTATCATGTAAACAGCCCCTTAGTGTGTTCAGAAAACACATTCACGGTGTTACAAGTTTTCGAGACAGAATAACACCGGATGATGTTAATTAATGGTGACATCATTAGGAAGTGGCCTGATTCAACTCCATAATTAAAACAGTCAGAACAGAAAAAGCCACTTTAAACCACTTTAATACAGCCATTTGACCTCCGTTAAAACATACAAGTTGATAATTTTCTGAAAATACCTGCAATTGCTAAAGAATTTACTAACAAAAGACAAGGGTCAAAAGGCCAACTAAAGCAAACACGTATCACCATAATGGTGACTTCAAACCAAAGAGTTTCAATCAAACAACATCTAAACCTCTGTTCTTCAATAAGAACTCCTTTAGATGCATGACAGAGATAAAGTTAGTCATAATAACGCCCTTTTCACACTTACTTCGCCTGAGGTTTGTGTTGCAGTACGTATGTTGCAGGAGCAGCACGCGCTATTGTGCTTTCACAAATGCCACGTTTGCAGTGCGCAACTGACCCATGGCTGTATATCATAAACACAACATTTAGCCTAATTATTTTTATTTCAAATCCAAAAGTTGTTACTGAACATGGTTTGTCAGCATTGTGATTCTCTTTGTACACAGGCTCTTTCATAGATGCCTCATTTAAACACATTACATTTAAATGTTTTATTCAATTCATTACTTTATATTTATATATATTTATACGTTGCTAAATTAAGTTGCAAAACATTTAAATATAGGCTACATGTGAAAATCACAAACATTTTAAATTAAAACTTACAATAGACAAAAACAGCCGAATCTCGTCTTTTCTTTTGTTTTTTAAATCTTCATTCATTAAATCCTGCAGGTCATAAAGAACTTTTGTTTTTCCACCTTTACGAAGAGACGAGTGCTATCCCTTATGTCTCCTTGTTTATCTAAATGTGAGGTAAGGTGTCATTTTTACTTGTTTTATCCAAGGCAAAAAAGCCATGTGTTGACTTTGAAACAGAGTAGACTTTAAATTATATACATCTATGGTGAAATTACTAGAATTTCGCATCAATACATGTTAATTCTAATGCGAACAATGCGCTGTTGCTTTAATTCAGCGTGGTGCAGCACAGCAAAAATGACTCTGTGTGGAAACACACTGCCGGACCGTATCCGTGTGCAGTGTGAAAGCTCTAATCCGTTAACATGGGCATGGAAAAAATAAGCACCGCATACGCACTACAGACGGAGTATGTGTGAAACGGGTGTAAATAAAGCTGGTAATGCTGTTTTTGGAGTTGTTAAGGGCCCAAGTCCTATATGGGGCGAAGGGCCCTATTCAAACTTTCGGGCACTTTTGGGGCCCTTAACATGCTCAAAAACTCATGAAACTTTGCAAACATGTTGGAATCGTCAGTGATTAGGGCCAGGCACAAGTTGCATGGGGGAGGAGGAAGGGGGTCGTATTGGCTGTATTTGAGGGGCTCTGTAGCGCACCCCTTTTCACCTACAGCAACCAAACTTCATGGATCTCATTGGACCAAACAGCTTTCACACTCTAAGTCATATGGGGTCCTGTGCCCTGCAGCATCTCTCCCTGACACCTCATTGTGGCATGATATGGACTGGGGTCTAATTTACTGTATGTGGTGATAACAGATGAATTAGCGGTAACCCTAATAATTAATAATAATAATTATTATTATTATTATTTGCCCTCATCCTCAACCCCCCTCCCCATTTCTTAACAACATTATTATTATTATTATTATTATTATAAATGTTATAATTACAATTATTATAATAATTATTGTCAAAAGTTTTTGTTGTCCTTACTGTTTTATTGTTACACTGGTTATCTGTTATTATGTCTGTTAGATATTCTACTCTCTGATTTATATTTGATTCATATGTCTACACCCAGATACACTCACACACATACACACACACGCATACACGTACTAGACTTGTACTTATTGTTGGCTGTTAATATATGTGTTTGTAATGTAAATAAAAACAAAACAAAACAAAAACATAACATGATTGTTAAAATCTGCACTGTCAGACAAAGATTTATCAGCTATATTTTACTTTGTCACACCAGTATCAAAGAGTATAGAACCCAAGAGGAGACACTCTGATACTTTTTGGGCAACAGCCACTAGATGGCGCTCCAGTAGCACGGCCTCCATTATGGGGTGAAAATACTAACTGGACCCAGACCCGGTGCCAGATTCACAGCACCAAATTCACGGACGGGCATTACATTTTTTCAGGGGGGCACAAATGAGATCATGTTCATTGCATGAACGGAAAAAAAAACCGAGGAAGAACGTACCACTCCATTGACGCGATACAACAGTAAGGCCGTGTGTCCACCAAAGTGTTTTTAGCCAGCTGAAAACGCTAGGCGCTCTGCTTAAAACGCTTATCTAAACCGCAGCGTTTTACTCAAAGTTGAACATTCTTCAACTGGAGGCGACCAGTAAAAAATATAGAGCTCTCAGCGCTTGAGCATGAAAAAGACGCTCAGCGCCTCGTTACGCTCCTGGCGTTTAAAAAAACGCGGCGTTCCCATTGAAAACAATTGAAAAAGCACGCTAGCAGCTGGAAAAAATGCTTTGGTGGACACACGGCCTAAAGCTTTGGACATTGCCTACTGAAGCAGTCTAAACACGCGTCGCAGGGCTTGACATTAATGCTTGTTCGCTTGTCTGGGACAAGTGCATTTTTAAAGAGCAAGAGAAAGAGAATTTAACTTGCCCGACCGGACAAGTAGCCTAGCCTGATTAAAATGCCACAAAATAACTAGGTAGGCCTAATCACCAAAACGCGATAATGATTATGCATTCATTAAGTCTAAGTGCCGATCGATAGTGCAAATAATATGTATATGTATAATGTAACAATAATGTATAATGTAACAATAATGCAACAATCTCCTCTTGAGGAGAAATCGAAACAAATGAGCGTAGCAGAAAAAAAAAGAAACTCAGTTAACACACTGCCAGTTGCGGCTCCTGGCCATAAATTTAGGTAGGGCAGATTCTGGGTCTTAGCGCTAGTTTATGAAAAACATTTTGTAAGCTTCTTATCCTAATCGCTGAACATGTCAGACACACCTTGGCACACTGATTGACAGACTTTAGTACACACGACAAACGCATAGAATGCCATCTTAGAATTGCCTTAATGTAGCATTGTGTCCGAATGTTGTTTTAGAATGTTACAAGTTATGTAGGAATTCCAGTGAAGAAAACAGTCATGTCCATTCTCAGAAAAACATAACAAAAACACAATAGAACTACTGTATATAAAAGCTATTCACATGAGCTACTCCACATAGGAAGAACAGACATGCCAACTAGTTACTGATCTGATGCAGACACATATCTGAAGTGGACCGATATCGTCTTGGTCTGGAGCGAGGTTTACGTGAGGTAACATTTTAATATAACCTGCTCACTTTACGTCATAAAATCTGAAAAATATTTATAATTTATTATTAATTCAGTGTATATAGAGGTCTATGTTTGGATGAATATTTTTGCCCATACAGACGAGCCGCGGCTGCATACTGCGGTAAAAATTCAAAATGTGGAGTTTTTATATTTATAACATATGATACAGTTAAGCAACATTACATGACCAAAAGTGCCGAATACCATCACGATTGAAAATGTGATACTGATTTCATATTTTGTTCAATAAACAAGTAATTATATTTTAGATGCAATATTGACTCTTTTTGTTCTATTGTAGCAGTGAAAATAAATCAAAGATCACAGCAGAACCATAACGCGTCACTCTGGCTTTCGTTACCTCGCTGCTCTCTACTGACAACTTTGGCGGTCTTTGAATAAAGAAACGCCGTATATCCATAGTCACTATCACACAAGATAGCTCAGCATAGTTATAAAACGTCTCAGGTTACGTATGTAACCATAATTCCCTGAGAACAGGGAACGAGACTCTGCGTTCATGACGCTTTGGGGAACGTTACACGTGACCGTTACACGTGGTCTGAAAGCCAACTATCCAAAAACTCCAATCCCTATTGGCCAGCAACAGCCTATGACGTCATGTGGCAGGACCCGGAAGTATATAAGGAGCGCCTGGAGAAACAGTCAGTATCTTTTCGTCTTGAGGGACTGTTCAGCAGGCAGCCTCGAAGCATGACAGGGCAACGCAGAGTCTCGTTCCCTGTTCTCAGGGAACTATGTTACATATGTAACCTGAGACGTTCCCTTTCGAAGGGAACTTCAACTCTGCGTTCATGACGCTTTGGGGAACGAAATACCCACGCCGCCATGCTTGAGGAGAGTGCATGCCAAGAAATATGGTTGAGACAAAGGTAGACAGCAGTTTCAAAAACCTGCTTAGCAACTCCCCCTTGGGTCACACCAGGCTGTCAGTGACAGCATCCCCTACGGCCAACAGCCCAAGCTGAGCCTAAAGAAGGCCTTCCATAGAAGGCCTACCAAGGCCGCTAGAGGCATCTGGAACTGACTTTTCCGAAGAAAAGTGGTCCCTTTAAGGGAATGTGGCCAGAGAACCGAAAGGAACTCCGGCCAGTCACTAGAGGGGAACGAAGTTACCCCCAATGCCACCAGGGAAGCCAACCTGGTCTGATGTAGGACAAACTTAGTCTTGGCCAACCCTGTCTGAATACAGAATCTCCATAATTCGCATTCTCAGAAGAGATGCGGGTAAGAGCGACTGCAAGAAGGGCAGTAAGCAACTCAAACCCACGCGTAGAGACGGGCATCCTGGAGAGCAGAACTCAGCTGAGTGCTATGAACCTCAAATTGAGGGGAGTATAATCCGCTCATCCTAGGATCTACTCAGTGCCTGATTATTCGCACTGAGGAGGCTGTGCGCTAAACACTTGTTTATACAGGGGAGCACAAACCAGCCTAGGGCTGAGTCTTAGGAGGAGGCCTGATTAAGGCCTACAACCCGTGATCAGCTTAGGGAGCTAAGCACTATTATAAACATAACCCTAGTAGGGAAGTACAAAGCTCACCCAACAGGTAGACCATGCAATGGGCACATCATCATGAAGGCCGAAGAGGGGCCTACAACATGATAGTAGTTATATATGTGAAACAGAAGCATACTCAAAAGTGGCCTGGAAGGGCCACCCTGAACCTTTCTTGCTGTGAGCAAGATACGTGACTTTAGTAGCAGCAAATATAAGCTGCAAAGTGCTCGCATGACAATCCACCTAACACAATCCAAGGAGCAGTGTACTCAGTAAAAAGAACCTTTTACTCTTTAAAGCAAGAGGAGTACAACGTACGCCAACACGTATAAGGAAGGCCTTAGACGGGCCTATAACCTCAACAGACACGTGGCATCAGCTCGTGGCAGTGTTTAGGCACCAAGAACGATAAATTACAGAGCCATAGGAGGTTAAATTTATCACCTGGGCCCATGGCCAACCAGAAGTGTATACAGATAATTCTCTGAGAGAAATATACACAAGCATACACCAATATGTTCAAAAAGGCGGCCCATATGGCGTAAGTCCAGTGGCCATTTCTAGGAGCACACAATAGATCCATGTAACACAGTTCGTAAATATGGGAAGGAGGAGGCGGGAACCGGCGAACATTCAACAAAACTTTAATTTCAAAATAAACAAATACAAAACGAAAATAATGCCGACAGACCCTCGCAGACGTCTGCCGGCCACACAAACATTATAAAACATAAAATAAAGTCCAGGCCTGGTCCTCCCTCGTCCTTCACTGTCGTCGCTCCTCCTTTTATGCTCCCGGAGCTCCTCCGTGAGCGACTCGAGGCCGGCGCGCCTAGCAGGTGATGCTCGTTATCACTTGCGTCACCGGCCTCGCGCCGTTCCCTCACGGCTCTCGCCCGCCCTGCTCGTCACAATCCACCTTAAGTGCTAGGTGGCTATTCAGCTCAACTAGAGTAGGAATCAGACTCAAGGAGGCGGATGCAGTTTAAACCAAACCTCCGTAAGGTTTCACCACAACATTCACCCTGAGGGGCCAGCCACTCAAAAGTACTCGGTAAAAGCACCCTATTTACTCTCACAGCGAGATGAGTACATAACTGAACTCCACATGCTACACCGGAGGCCGAAGTGGGCCTACCTTAGTAAACACGTGGCATCAGCAAGTGGCGACCATAACCACACCAACCATCATGGTCTAAGGGAGGCCTATATGGCCTACTACCTCAAACGGACACGTAGCAAAAGCCTGTGGCAGTGTAAACTATGTGAGCAAACTATAATCAACTAACAGCACTTGTTAGAAATACAATTGCTAACTAGAAGGAGGCTAATTAACCGTAAGAGCCTACAATCAAAGTTATATGCAATATAGCTGTTAACAAAATCACAAAAGGGAGCTAATAGAAACCAACTTTTCTCAAAAAGTGGTTCTATACTACCCTGAGTATGCAATCCAACAATTGATGCACTCAGTGACACAAGTAAACCTCAACTGGGGAATATAATAGTCACCAATCTCTCCAATAGAGGCTAACATCAAAGAGCCTGCTATTATAAAAACAGGTGCTAACCTGTGGCAGCATAAGTAAGCTCACATACAAATGTAGGGCAAAAGTGTAGAACTCAAAGCAAACGTAATGCTTTGACATACATGCTGTTTCCAATGAGGATAAACATTTTCTCCACACAGATTCTCAAATCTGTACTAAGCCCTAGAGGACGAAGGCTAAAAGCTAGCACCATCAACTCAAACTTGATTAAGAAAATCAAGTGGCTCAGAGGAAAAAACATTTCCCATAGCATGAAAAGTTCTAGAAAGTGGGGCCTAGCATACACCTGCATAACTTATCTACGCAAAGATAAGGGCCTACCACCTGAGAAAACAGCATCAGGGAGTCTAAAACAGTCTACGCCAGATACTCTTTAATCGGTAATGACAAACGGAGACATAATTAAAGGGTTAGTTCACCCAAAAATGAAAATAATGTATTACTCACCCTCATGTCGTTCTACAGCCGTAAGACCTTCGTTCATCTTCCGAACACAAACGAAGATATTGTTGATGAAATTCAATGGCTCAGTGAGGCCTCTATTGAGAGCAAAGTCATTCAAACTCTCAAAGTCCATAAAGGTAGGCTACTTAAAACATATTTGAAACAGTTAATGTGAGTTCAGTGGTTCTATCTTAATACTATAACGAAGTATTAGTATTAGTATATATAAGTATTAACAAAAAAACAAAATAAAGACTTTTCAACAATATCTATATGGGCCAATTTCAAAACACTGCTTTAGAGCTTTACAAATTGAATCAGTGAATCGGAGTGCCAAAGTCACGTAATTTCAGCAGTTTAGTCGTTTGATAGGAGATCCGAATCACTAATTTGAAACAAAAGATTCATAAAGCTCAGAAGCTTAAAGAAGCAGTGTTTTGAAATCGGCCCATTTTGGAGCACAAAAAGTATTCTTGTCGCTTTAGAATATTAAGATTGAACCAATGAACTCCCATGAACTGTTTTAAATATGTGAAATCAGTCATCACTAGATATTGTAAAAAATAAGTTTTTTTGTTTTTTTGGCACACAAAAAAAATATTCTCGTCGCTTTCTAATATTAAGGTAGAACCACTGTACTCACATAAACTGTTTTAAATATATTTTTAGTACCTTAATGGATCTTCAGAGAGGAAGAACCATTGCTGTCTATGCAGGCCTCGCTGAGCCATTGGATTTAATCAAAAATATCTTAATTTGTGTTACGAAGATGAATGAAGGTCTTATGGTGTAGAACGACATGAGGGTGAGTAATAAATGACATTATTTTCATTTGTGGGTGAACTAACCCTTTAATGTTGCGTGTGAATGTCCTACCCTGATTACAACAGTCTGCGGAAACGGTCACTCTCTCTTATGAAAACAACGTGGGTCATTTGGAAATAAAAGTACACACTGCAATTATCATTGATCACGAGACTCCTTGTGTAAATCAATTCAAAATATAGACAAATAGGGATAGAGCAAAAAAGATGGAAACTTGGAAGACAAAATACAACAGAAAGAAAAGATATACCAAAATAATAAATGAAACAGCAATGTCATTTTGTAATTGTTAAGTGTTCTTTTCTCTTTCCTGTCTGAGGCAACTGGTAGTTTCTCAAGTAGCACATGCAAAGAGGAAGCGATGANTAAAAAAAAAAAAAAAAAAAAAAAAAAATGTAAAAGATGATTATGATAAGGAAACTTCTGTCACTGGTTTCAACTGATTCTAATACCTTTACTGCCACGCCAATGTTCTCAGCTGCGGCTTTCATACTACAAGACAGTTCGTGTGATTATCTGCTCTCTCACTCTGGTAAGGCTTTTTCATGCCTATAGGCTACTGTTTTGTTTATCTATTTATATTTCTACAATGGGCAAGGTACAGAAGAAAGTATGTTAGTATTGTTTTCTTGAGAGTAAATTGGATTTGGTGACTTTTTTTTTTTTTAATATATGGCCAATAGTCACATTTCTCATGCTTAGGCTTGAAATGTTCTTCTTTAAGTACATTATATTTAGTATTGATACATGAGCAGAGCATCTTATCAGTCAATGTGTCTAAAACATGGTCAACACATCGTTTCAACAGGAAATCTTTCACAGAATATGACCAGTAGCATATCAACTGAGATAAAAACACATCCTATAACACTAACTTTAACCAAAATTCTAGTCACAAACCAGTCGAGCAGATTTCCATAAAGATCACAAAAAATGCAAGAATTGCAATGATAAGCATATTTTAATTGCACAGCGACAGATTGTGGTGTGCAGAGAGGAAAAACAAAAAAAGGTGTTAAAAAACAACACATGTCAGTGTTAACCATTAAAGTGACAGGCCCAAAAAAGTGATAACACATTTTGTAGGCAACTCACCCTTACATCATTCCAGCCCCGTGTAGCACAATTTATTCATAGAACAAGAACTTTTACACTCTGTTGCACTACTGAAGCTTTATTACATAAAATGAGATTGTGAGCAGGGGCTATGGACAAACTATAACAAAGAAAAATGCCAGTTATTAAAAACTTTTTTTATTAACTTTTAATATCATTTATATTCCTTTATTTTGATATATTTTAAGTTAGTAAGTGATGTTAAAAATTGCTCTGCAAAGTGAGCAGGTGTGTTGAGTGTTTTGTATTGCAGACCGGGTATGGGCTGCTCAGTGCTAGAAAGGCCACTTTTTTGTCCCAGTCTGCCCCTGAGTGTCGCATTGAGATGCTGTGTCAAGTTAAAGAAGGTACATT
This sequence comes from Anabarilius grahami, assembly GCA_003731715.1. Classification (NCBI taxonomy): domain Eukaryota; kingdom Metazoa; phylum Chordata; class Actinopteri; order Cypriniformes; family Xenocyprididae; genus Anabarilius; species Anabarilius grahami. The sequence goes on along the minus strand of RJVU01038599.1, from coordinate 1,508,826 downwards.
TTTAAAACACATCTCCAAACCCCTGCATGTGCTCTTGTACTGCACCCATTTTTGTTTCCTCCACTCTGCCACTCTTCCAAGTCAATGAAAAGTGCTTTGCGGCAATCGAAAAAAGGAACTGCTTTTTGTGTTGGGCAATATCACCACTACTGCAAACACAGCAAAAGACTACTTATACAAATCTTGAGAGACTTAATGTCTTTTTTTATCTTCAGTTAATTTCATCTAAGGCTGTGGCTGGAAATGAGATGTATTTCTTGTGTTTCTGCTCGTCTTTTTTTTGTTGTTGTTGTTCCTGTTCTCTTCTTTCCTTCAGTTATTCTGCTTGTTAACAGGCTTGTTAATGGCTGAGATCATACTGATTTTGTGGCTCAGATAAGGTTCAGTTCTGGTTAATTTGCTCTACTTTTGGGTGACACGTGGCATTGCTGTTGCCTGCTTGTGGTCCAGATATAAAAAAACAGGAGCAGACTGGCCAAGTGCCATCATTCTATGCGGTTTTAGGCCAGATCATCATGTCACGTGTGCCAGGTGTGGCCCAACACAGTGTTGCTATCTGGGATGGATGGAACGAATGACAATCAAATAATTCACGTCATATTTCAAATATGTCAACAGTAAACATTTGGCAGCATACATTTATCTTTAGTTCATATCCAGTTTAAACATGTTTAAAATCTGTATTTATAAGCATATTTTTCTTAATGTATTTTCTATATCAATCATTTCTTTGTAGGCAAAAGGGAAAGTGATCTTGTCTTTATTTTAAATTTCTTTCTTTCGGTTTACTTTCTTTCCACAGCAAACAAGAGAAGCAACAATTAACTTTGAGTCAAATGGCCACTTTTGCTCCTACGGAGACCCCAGTTCTTTATGGACCACCTCCATCTACCGTCATGCCCGCATCGTCTTCCGAACTACCCCTCTCCCATCAGATCGGGATTGCGATCCTGGTCATTGCATTTGTGTTTGGTTTTCCTGGCAACCTGTTCGTGGTGTGGTCGGTCCTGTGTCGAGTTCGTCGCCGCTCCGTCACCTGTCTGCTGATTCTGAATCTGGCTGTGGCTGATGCGCTGGTGCTCCTGAGCGCGCCGCTGTTCATCAGGTTCCTCTCCCAGAAACGCTGGGAGTTTGGCGGCGCCCTCTGTAAAACGGTCCATTACCTGTGTTGCGTCAACATGTACTCCTCAATCTACCTTATTTGCCTGATGAGCATGGACCGCTGGCTGGCCGTCACAAAGCCGTTTCTGTCTCAGAGATTAAGGACCAAGAAAAGGCTTCTGTCTGTCATGTTGGGCATCTGGGTGATGGCTTTTCTGATGGCTTTGCCCATGCCATTCTATCGGTGAGTCTGAGAACACACTACAACACAAATCATGCTTTGAATTAAGAAATAACAATGTTATTGTAAATATAAAGGGTGCTGCATGTCACTCAGCACAGCAGATTCATAATAAAACACAATACTTTTAATAATAGACCCCTATTAGTCCAACACAGAAGCTGACATTCTCACTTCCGTTAAAAACTGAAGCATGGCCAAGCGCAAGTAAGAATCATTTTATATTAACAGTGTTGGGGAAAGTTACATTTAAAAGTAATGCATTACAATATTAGGTTACTCCCTAAAAAAGTAAATAATTGCGTTACTTGGTTACTTTTTAGGAAAAGTAATGCTTTACGTTACTATGCGTTTTACTTTTTCTCCCCTGGGCAAGGCTCGCTTGTTTGTTTTTTAAATAACAAAAAAAGTTATATTTTTGACAAATGTAAAGGCCCTAAAAGTGAAATGAGTAAGTCTCAGGCTGAAGGAAATGCATATTTACGCCTGTACAGTAGAGGGCGTAGCTCAAAAAAACCTTTAAGCTGTGTTGCCGTTCTGGATTAAAGAAGAATAGGATACAGGAGAAGGACGTTCAACACTATTATTTCTAAATCAAATTTAAAGTAATAAAATTGCTTATTAATATGGTTGAATTAGATCATTGAAGATCAGCAGATATTAGTAAATAAAGTGAGATTAAATACATAAAGTATATTTGGGTCATTTAATATATTTAATTATTAAATTCTGAGATTGCATTTGACTGTTTTTATTCATTTTAAAGGAATACTGAATGTTTTTGTGCAAGTGAGATGAGTAAATGCATGTACACATTTAGTCTAGGACTACAATAATCGTCATGTTCACACAGCGCACACAACACCTCTGAACTTTATTTCTCTCAACATGGGGACAGGAGAGCTGTCAGTCAATAAATGTGAAAAAGTAACTTAGATATTTTGTTGTAAATTGAGAAAGTAATGCGTTACTTTACTAGTTACTTGAAAAAGTAATCTGATTACGTAACTTAAGTTACTTGTAATGCGTTAGCCCCAACACTGGCTATGAATGAATGAAATATAAAAAAAATAAATAAAAAAAACACACCTCAACAGTATAAAACATGTGACAGGTGGACAATAGTACAGTTGCAGGGATTTACTGCATACTGACCCCCAAAAAGGTTTTTAATGTAGGCTACAGGGCAGCCCATACATGAGTCACCTCGGGCCCAACCTGTCTGGGACTTCGTAAGAGTTACTGCCGAAAAAAAATATTCTTTGTTCTCCATTGACAAAATGCAATTGGAACACAGAAAAAACAACTTATCTACAGATTTCAAACCTTCCTCAAAAGTGCTCAAGTTGTCATAAATGCACAAAATAGGTCACAGAAATGATTGCCTAGCCAATTTGAACTGCTTCCTTCCAGGAACAGCTCTTCTGTTGCCAAAATTGTCATGTTTACTAAAGAATTATGGGCAATTCAAAGACTGTAAACCTAAAGGCATATACAGTCAATATATTTAATCTCAGTTCAAAACTAATGACCCATACACTGTGTTCAAAATTATTATGCAAGTGACATCAGTAGCCTATTTCAGTACAATAAAAAAAAAAAAGAAAGTGTTTGTTTGATTGTTTTATTTCACCATATCTTTTTAGATAACTGGTATCAACCTCAGACTGGTTTGTTAAATAGTTTGCCAGGTCTTCTTAGGTAAATGGAAAACCTACTTAAAGAGGTTGTTCCACATTATTAAGCAAGACACAGTTCTCGTGCAATATGGGGAGGAAGAAAGATCTTTCTGAAGATGAAAGAAATGGTGCAATGTTTAATGGTGCAAAAATAATATTACCTTCCTCCAAGTCTAATGGAAGCAACATTAAAGTTAACAATAACTAAAGCATGAAAATAAAAGCAAAACTTGGCTCAAAAAATGACACACCAAAAACACAAGACATGTACAACCAGGTTTGTTGGTGTAACAAAAGTGTAGGAAGTGTAAAATAACTTCAGTAGTGGGAAAAGCCAACAACAACAACAACTCTAACTATAGGGAATTAATCTACACTTATCTCAAAGAAAGAAAAGGAAATAAACAACAAAATAGTTCCCCGACTCCTTCTGTACTTTAAACAGGAGAAAACCAAACAATTTCCAAATAAAATAAAAATGGCCCCCACTCCCTAGTACTTCCAAGTTTGGTCTATATACAATATTTACAAGAGAAACATCAGATCAACACGATTTCCATTCACGATTTCTAGTAGGCTATTTGTACAGGTTTTACATTTTTATTTCAATGTTGTAATTAGCAATTCATTTAATTTTACCTTTGAAGCAAATTTATTATGTGACAGCATTAATTAAAGTTCCTCAAGGGTCAAGATTGTCAAGATGAAGTGATCTGCATCTCCTGAGCTGCATCAAGCCACTCCCATAATAGCTGTCGCGGTTTAAATTAATGCGCGCACACGGCATAGACTCTATCCTCTGTGAGACGCCAGTAAAATTATAAGGTAATTATTCCCGCACTAATAAATCTCTCAACGAGTAAAACTGGCTGTGTCTATATTATGATAGACTACACAACATTAGATTATTATTTGCAAATTTATTTTCAATATTATTGTCCCTGGTTCACATTAGGGAACGCTTGTAAAAAAGTAGCAGTGGCTGGGACAGACTTTAAGCATCACCCCTGCTTAAAAAGATGCCATCTAATCCTGTTTACATGAAATAAGCTGCTCCCGAGCAGGTTTGAGTTTACGGAGTTGTTGCTATGACAGTAAGTTCAGGATGAGCGTTGAAGAACCGAACAATAATCCAAGATCATGCCAAATTGTCACCAATCAAATCCAGCTAACTGAGTTAGCGGCGTACGAAGAACGGACCCCTGGAGACCAGCCAGGATTTATACACACTTCCTTTAGTTGTTTTCATACCTTTTGCATCATAACATTGCACCATTTCATGCTTTTCATCTTCTTCCTCACCATATTGCATGAGAACTAAGTTACTCAATCAAAACTCACATTCTGACATGCCTTCTTCAGCTTTCCAGTTAGTCCAACAGTACACTGAACTGAGAATAAATTTTGGGCTTGTCCAATATTCTGAGAAAATGTCTGCAGAGGGTTTCATCTTTAATATCAGTTTATAAATAATTGTAATTTAAATCGTCTCCTCAGACTTCTCTCTCTCTCTCTCTCTCTCTCTTTAAATGTTAATTTCTTTCATCATGCTTTTTATTTATGTCTTCTTTGCGCTAACAGCACCTCACTGATGATCCATCCAAATGTGTATGTGTGTATACCATACCATTGGAAAGACAGCACTCATGAAATCTTTCAGTACCTGTGGGAGACTGTGCTGGGTTTCCTGCTGCCCTTCACCTTCATCCTGTTCTGCTATATCTCTGTGATCTGTCGGCTGCGTAGCGCCATGTTCCAGCGCAAAGGAAGAGGAAACTTCCTCATTCTCCTCATCATCGCTGCTTTTACCGTCTTCTGGCTGCCGTATCACCTAATCAACATTCTACAGGTGAGTAACACCTCACCAGGGGCGGATTAATGTGGTCAGGGGCCCCTAGGCTGCTCTTTGTGTGAATCACCTTGTATTGTTCTTAAAATAGTGCATATTTGCATATATGAAAAATAATTTGAAGCATACTGTGTGTTTTATACTAAGGGTGTAACAGTTCAAATTACTCACTGTTTGTTTGTATCACAGTTTTAGGGTCACTGTTTCGGTACGGTTCGGTACGTGCTATTTTCAGGGAAAAAAAGACTACTTCCAAATAAAAATAAAGAAAATAAGAACAAATAATCAAACTACAAGCAACAGCACTAATAAATAGAATAGAGCAAAGATACAATTAAAGTAAACAGTGCTTTACAGGTAGGTCTAACAGTTTTCAGAAACAGAATAAAGTAATCAAATGTAAAATAACATTGCATATTGGACTATATAAATTAAATATTAATCCTTATTAAAGTTATACAAAAACTGTTCAATCAAGAGCCGAGAGTGATTTCCTTGTCTTTTGTTGTTTGATTAACATTAAAAACACAGACAGCAGGAGCATTAGGCTGCTGTCACTTTAAGGCATAATGTACTGATCCAACACACTGATACTGTACACATGCATTGTCTTTCTTGTCTATTTACGTTCACTTAAGTCTTAAGACATTACCGACTATGTCTGCAATACTCACCAAGACGGGCATGTTGACAATTTTTGTGTGAATATGTCTGTTCAAGTGCAAGACTTGAAAGAGAACTCAATATTTGTGAGTACTCATTCCTGTCTACTTGTTTTTGAATGTGCGTCGTGGTGCTCTCATGAACACGCGTCGGAGACTGATACGGAAGAGGAGAAATTGTTAAAAAATGTTGTTATTTTGTTTTTTTGCCACACAAACAGTATTCTCGTCACATGGTTGAACCACTGTAGTCACATGGACTGTTTTAAATATGTAATTTACTACATTTTTGGCTATCTGAAAGTGTAAATTAACTTGCTGTCAAAGGAGGCCTAACTGAGCCATCGGATTTTATCAAAAATATCTTAATTTTGTTCCGAAGATGAACGAGTGTGGAACGACATGAGGATGAGTAATTAATAACATAATTTTCGTTTTTGGGTGAACTGACCCTTTAAGGAAGTGTCGCATCATTTAACTGGATTCAGCCTCATGAATTATATCCCTGATGTTCAGTCTTCACATGTTTTTAAATCCTTTTCAACAGATGGATTTCAGCGATATTTTTGCTCAGTTTGAAAGTTTCCCTGATAGCACACATACATTGCGGAGATGTCGATTTGATGTTTGTGTTTTCATCTGGAAGATAGATTCCTGTCAGATAGACATTTAGAAAATGTCTTTAAGGTCTTTATAATTTAGAATGTATGTAAAACTGCTTGTTTAAATATGTTTATCAGATGTTTGTACAACAGATGTTTTCCAGATGAAGCGCTCTTTAAAAGACATCTTGGAGAGATGTTTTTTTTTTTTTTTACATTAAATGCATTTTCATTATTCAAATTAGTGGATAAATTGTTAAAGACAGCATTTGCTTTTTAATACATTATTGAGGAGGCTCAGCCTACCTTGTATTCTGACAGAACGCCAATGGCCCCAAAGAAGGGCCAATTTTTTCACATTTTATGTCTCATTCCTCTTTCTTGTTGGTCTGTTCTCACAGGTGATTGGTCTTATGCAGAACTCCACTTCTGTTTTACAAGTGGCAAAAGTGGCCCGTCCCAACGTGACAGCATTTGCATTCATGAGCAGCAGCGTAAACCCCGTCCTGTATGTGTTTGCCGGCAGTTCTCACATCCGTCTAGCTGGTCTGGGCTTCATGGCCAAACTCTTTGAAGGAACCAACTCGGAGTCGAGCTCCACCCGCACCAGGTCCAGCCGTGGATCTAATGCAGAGAGCTCTGTTTTTACCAAGCTGTCTGTCAAGCTGAGTCGTAAAGGGGACGGGGCAGGAGCTGACCCCCATGAGGAGACCATGGCAGACTTGAACAACAGAGATGAGATGAAGACTCTGACCACCCTCAATTAAAGTGCTCACATCATGCTTTCATTCCCCTGAAGTCCATTTATAATGTTAGTTCAGGTTGTTGGACTCCCATTATCCCACTGAAATAATAACATCATCTTCTGCTGCTGCTGTTTCAGAATAAACATGTCTTTATTTCCTCTGTCTAAATACTTGATTGTGATTGGCTGGAATGTGGACATTAAAACGTTCCCAGATAGCAAGCAACCATCGAAACAACATTAAATCAATGTCAGTTTGTCAATAACTGCATTGAATCAACATCACTTTTGCACCTGCAATTAATGTTGAAAAAATCAATGATAATGGCATTGAATCAATGTTACAATGTGATGTTGGTTCAACATCATTCTTGCACTCTCAGAAAATGAAACACTACAACTGACTTAAAGCCACACAGCCTGAAATCAATTGTAAATAAAAGACACAAGATCTCTCAAGATCTCAGCAGAAGTTCTTTTTGAGAATTAACAGGTTTAGATGTTGATGTTTTATTGAAAATATTGTGTCACCATTGTGGTGATCAGTGTTCCCATTAGTTGGGCAGTTTGACTCTTGGATTTTTATGTGAGTTTGTGGTCTTTGTAACAGCATTTACCCAACACATAAATTGTTGCAAAGACAACCAGAAACAAAAATGATCAGGTGATATAGTTTTCAGCATCATAAAGTAGAATAAGTCATTATTCTCATCACTGCACCATAGTATAAAATCATCTGCCGATTCTTTAATGTCTGTGTGCCTAAAAAACAATTTACAATGTATTTAAAAATCAAAATTAAGAATGTCTGATCTTTTGAAAGAAAATATTGTTAGTGAATATGATCTATTAACAACAAATAACCACTTTTGGTCAGGAATAAGATTATTCTACTTTATGATTCTGACAACTGTATTGTCTGATCATCTTTGTTTCCGGGTTTCTTTGCAACAAATTGTCTTTTGGTAACTACTGTTACTAAGACCACAATCTCACATAAAAAACCAAGAGTCAACCTGCCAAACTAAAGGAGATACTGATCAACACATCAACATCTAAACCTCTGTTAATTCTCAAAAAGAACTGTAGACGAATGACAAAGTAAAATCTGGTTAGTAATAAGTGAAGCTGGTAATGCTGTTTGTGGAGTTGTTTAATCCTCCTCTGCTGAGATCTTCAGATATTTATTGTCTTCTTTTATCTTCAGGCTGTGTGGCTTTAAGTCAGCTGTAGTTGTTGTGTTTCATTTTATGAGAGTGCAAGCATGATGTTAAACCAACATCACATTGTAACATTGATTCAATGCCATAACCATTGATTTTTGGATGAAATTTCAAAATTTTTTCAACATGCAGTTAAAGATGGACTGTTTGTAACTTAGTCCGGCCGATACCATCAACAAACATCTAACCAATTAGCATTAGAAAAAAAGCCCGGGAAAACCGCTTTAGGACCAGCGTTTATATTAGAAAAGCTTTCCAGTGCTGGAGACAGCTAAGTGGGAAGGCCTGAAAACAGACACAGATACTGCTTTGATCCCGCTTCTCATGTGAGTACACTGGGTTTTAATTGTCTGGAGCTGCTGTGCTGTTTGCAACTAACAACGAAAACTTTGTATTTACTCTTGTGTACTGTGCATTTCATTTTTTTGTGCTTCCTTGTCGTTCGTTCATCAACTGTGCTTTATTTTTCGTGAAGCATTTTGTTCCGTGTCAGCTGTGATAAATAAACATCCACTCGCATTGCGTGTGTAACAGTGGCCAGATAGTGAGAGTTTTGCAGGTAAACCACTGAAAACTGACAACTGTTAGAGAATGCGGTGCTTAGCGTCACGCCTCGCATTCCAGCAGTGGACGGGTCGGGTTCGAGACCGACTCGGAGCAGGGTGGTTAGGATTGGAGTGTGAGTTTCAATGAAGAGAGGGGTGGGTTTGTTTGGGTTGATTTCAAATATCAACAATGTCCTACAGCGTTGTTCAAATACTACTTACAGCACCTTTTACATTGATATTAATTTGATGTTGTTTCAATGGTTGCTTGCTATCTGGGTTGTTATATTTTTTAGAATTTGTTTCTTTGTGAAAATTCTTTCTTAATGCTCCTGCTGTTTACTGCTTGTTTTTTTGTTTGTTTATAAAACATGAATATATTTGCATATAAATACATCCTCATCATTTGCTTGCTTATGTCCACATCACATTTAGACTATGTCCAGACAGTCCAAATCTGATTTTTGTGCATATCTGATTGAAATCCGATCAGATTTAGCAAGTGTGAACCCGATAAAAGAGAGAAGTAGCAACATACAGATATCCTTAAAACACAAATGAGGAATTGAAAAAAAAATAAAAAATCACATCAGTTCAGTTACATGAAGTTTAATGTATAGGCTGTATAATGATGCCCTTTGACCCCTCACAAAATTCAACTAATTCTGAATTTAGTACACAAAAATACAGAAATAGTTTGTAAAAGCAAGTGATTCTAGCCGTTGAGGCTCTTAAAATGGAGCAAAGCAAACAGACTCACAGGAATCACACTGATGAATCAGGAAAACAGACCCTCAAAAGAGTAATTTAGAAAATTTACACCTCAATAATATTTTACTGATGAATATGTATATGAACTATTAAAATAAACAAGAGCAGAAGATTTTCGTCTTTTTAACCCTCAAGTAGTGATGGAAGAAATCCTTTTGAAACTTTGAACCAATTGACCCTTCGTAAAATGATTCGCTGTTTCGAAACACTCGAAACGCCACACACTAGTTACTCCTGCTGGTCAGAACAGTATAAATGCAACAAAAACATGCATAAAAGTCTTTTAGAATTAGCCTACAGCTCACGATTTACCAATTACAAATGCTTTATTGACAGTGTCATCTATTAAATGCAATTAACAAATCATCTAATATCATTAAATATAAAAAGACTTTATAATACATGTCATTTTATTCAATTGTAGGGCTTGTTTTGTTTATGGAGACCTTGGTAAATCAGGCCAATGAAATACTTATAAGTACAACTCTTCCTTTTTATCATACAAATGTGTCATTAAAATGACTAGAAATGTATAAAACTGATGCGGGATCAGGTAAAGCCATACAGACACTGGTTCATGGGTTCACAGAGATCATAGTCAAAGGACTCTGGCGAGTCAATCGTGAGAAACAACTTTTACGTGGGAGGTCAAGTCGCCACCACAGACGCGTGACGCCATTGAGAAGTACGCCACCACAAAAAAATTAATCTTACTCTCATGTTTTTTTTCTTTCTTTTTTTCTAGCTATTCTTTTCTTTGTTGTGTTTCTTATCAACCATTGTTATCTTTTTTATTTTACTTTCCTGTGTTCTGTTGACATTGAATATATACTTGATCCATATTGTGTAGCTATTGTATACAAAGTTGTATGTTATTAATGCATACAAGCATAATAATAAAAATAAAAAAAATATAAAAAACATTCACTCACTTTCTCCTGGAGATTAAGGATGTGCAAATTATACACCATCAGAGTTGCAATTTTATTTCAACATATTTAAAGATGAACACAAATTAAAAGATGAACTTAAACTTTAAAGATAAACACATAAATTCAGTAATTATAATCTATAAACATAATATTCTGGAATGTCTTTCTGTGCTTTTACTTTTGATGTCTTAGGTTTAGGAAAACAGTGACTCAGACTATCAAACTGAATGCACTAACTTAATTATTACTAAAAAGAAACAGGAAAGAAGACTTTACTTATTACTTACCTTTTGCCATTTGCAAAATTTTCCTTCACCTGAATGACTGTTCTGTGTTTGTTGTTTGTCTTGTAGTAAAGTGCTGGATTTTTGTAGGCTATCTTATCATTAAAAAATACAAAATAGACACTCAATGTTGTTAAACAATATTTAATATTTCAACATGAATAACAAAAATACAAGAACAAATATTAAACCCACCAGTGATTGATTTGATTTGTTATTTTCAAAGCAATAGCCTACTCTCAGATTTATTGAAATCACCGCCTGTTAAATAAAACATTAAGAAATTAAAAATAAATAAATTAATGAATAAGCCTAAGCAGCATGATTTCAGTAAATGAGACTTTGTTAGATCTAGTCCTTTATGAGCGGTGAATCATAAAGGACTAGATTGCTGGAAAACACGTTGCCACGTCGCCATAAGGTATAGTTCCTACTGTGACGTCGCCGTGACATCCCTATCAATCGCCCATAAAGGACTAGATCTAACAAAGCATGTGACTTTGATACACATTCCGAATCAGCTGGTTTGAAACAAATTCGCAAAGATTTCAAAAGCTTTACAAAGCCGTGTTTTGAAAGTGACCATCACTACCCTCAAGTACAACAGCCTTACTGAGGTTAAAATAATTATGCGTAAAATTGATACAAAGTGATAAATGAGAATGAAGTTAAAGGAAGTGAACACAACAAGCATTTGTTGTCTTACATGAAAGGTGTGCTATGTGTATCCTTTCACTCATAATTTCTGCAGATGAATTTGAGGAATAGTTCACCCAAAAATGAAAATTCTGTCATTAATTACTCACTCTCATGTTGTTCTAATCCCCGTAAGACCTTCGTTCATCTTCGGAACATAAATTAAGATATTTTTGATAAAATCCGATGGCTCAGTGAGGCCTGCATTGACAGCAAGACAATTAACACTTTCAATGCCCGGAAAAGTACTAAAGACATATTTGAAACAGTTCATGTGACTACAGTGGTTCAACCTTAATGTTATGAAGTGACGGCAAGCAAAAAAAAAAAAAAGAGATTATTCAACAATATCTAGTGATGGGTGATTTCAAAACACTGCTTCATGAAGCTTTATGAATCTTTTGTTTCGAATCAGTGATTCGTATCAAACTGCCAAAGTCACGCCCCCAGTGGTGAACCATTGAAATTTCGAAACCCTTATGATGTAACAAAGCCTCGTTTACTGAAATCACATGACTTCGTCAGTTTGATACACGCTCTGAACCACTGATTCGAAACAAAAGATTTTTAAAGCGTCGAAGTTTCATGAAGCATAACACATAACACATAACATAATCTTAATTTTAATTAAGATTAAAATATCTTAATTTGTGTTCTGAAGATGAACGAAGGTCTTACGGTGTGGAACGACATGAGGGTGAGTAATTAATGACAGAATTTTCATTTTTGGGTGAACTAACCCTTTAAAATGTTGTTGTAGGAACCAGCAAGAACACACAGCCTCTATAATTGAAAAAATTTGTCTATATTTATCTACATTACTATTACTTTTATTCTTTCCAATATGTAACATTTACAGTGTTTTTACCAGGTGAGACTGTGTGTGTGTGTGTGTGTGTTTCAAGGCTTTGTGTGCATAGTTTAATCACCTTTTTTCAAGAGTATAACATATGGATGGAACAATTGAAAAAAAATATTTTTTGAGCGGTTCCTATCTGCTATTTTATATTACAAAATGTACATTTTAAAACAATTCGAACACAACCTGTTTTTTTGTTCTTATGCTGAATCGTAATTGATCTATTGAAGTGTTTTTCAAAACATCTGCTCAAATTGAACCCTTTAAGCAACAAAATATGCTTTATTTTATTCTTCTGTAATTGTTACTCTAATAAAAGGAGAGTTTTATATTATCGTGACAGGCCGTGGTAGGTCCCGGTCACTAAAGGCCTGAATATGCATTTAAGGGTTCAAACGAAATTTATTGTCATATTTGCTAATTTTCTTTTAATCTATTTGCCATGTTTTGATCTGTTTTCCTGTTGTATTGTTTTTTTGGGAGAAATTGATTCATTTTTATAATTTTAAAATATGTAATTTAAGGAGGTAAATGATCCTCATAAACCTTGGTTGTCATAACAATAGAATTCTATCACATTCTTTTGGCAGTTAATGTTTTGGGCTGGAAATCATTGAATCAATCACTGTGACACGTTCGGTGTTTGAATGAAGACTTTGAAGGATGCAGCCTCTGAATTGGAACACACTTATGTATCCTAAATATGTCTTAATTATGATTTAAGCCACGTTGTTTCTCTTAGTAGGTTGAAAATAATCTGTTATTTAAATGGTGATTAAATTATATATAGAAAGTGATCAAAGAATGCTCCCTTTACAATCACTAGAGCTGTCAATCAAGCAGCGCACGCTGGAGCTGTCAATCAAACAGCACAAGTTTATCAGTGACTGAGTTATGGACTGGCACCAAAACTCCCCTTTTATTCAATCTCTTAGTTACATTGAGTTTACACTGTTAGTTATGATGAAAGCATTCGTTAGTGTGCAGAAATTGAGTTGCAATGATGAGATCACTGCTTTCATGTGCTCAACAACATGTGATCGGCTACAGTGTTCATCACTGCAACCTTTCATGCCACGATCTAAATATAATGCCATAGAATTAGGAGTAGTGGCATAATCAAAGCTTTTCACGATTAGTTAACCTTGAGAGCTGTAATTAAAACGCGCTAAAACAGAGACTAATACTTACCTATTGCAAATGGAAAGACATTAGCCAATCACAGCAGTGGGTGTTTACTGAAGTCTCACAGCAGACACGCCCCTTCAAACAGAGAGTTCAAATAAGAGGGCTAAAATCAGGGTAGGAAAAAATGCCTTTTATTTCTAAATTATGACCATTTTTGATGTAAAAAACATACTAACATTATAAATGCACACCAGGAAACATTATAAAACAATAAAACAACGCAGTTCCTTTTAAACTCCAGCCAAGCAAGCCCAAGGTAACAGTGGCATTGAAGAAAAAAAAGAAGATGTTTTGATGTTGGTTTTACTGTCAAAAGTGATGCTGAAGACTTCTTATAACTCGAAAAGCCTAAAGAGTGTGTGTGGTATTACTGCCCCCTAGAGGAACATGCTGCAGTTGGTTTGACTGAGTTTGATATTCAAAATTTAAATACAAATGCATTTAAAATTTATATTCTCTATCTCAACATCAAAGGGGTGTGTCTTGTTACTTGGATCTAAAAGAACATTTCCATGCAGACATTTCTCTCATTTGTAATTCAGGATAAATGCTATGCTATTAAATTTAAACCTGATAATAAATTAATTTAGCCTACAATAGGCCTACAGGTTTTCATCTCAACTTCACAGTGTTTGTCTGTCTTGTTACTGGCTCCAATTCAGGATTTGAAAACCTATAATTATTTAATTTAAGGAGGTAAATTATCCTTATAAACCTACATATTTTACGAGTTGACAAATTTGTATGAATTCATACGAATGACCTACCCCACACCCCGCCCCTAAACCTACCCGTCACTGGGGTTTAGACAAATCGTACGAATTTGTATGAGTGAGGTCGTACAAATTCATACGAATTAGCCACCTTGTAAAATACGTATGAATTGGTCGTGAGATAGCGTTGGGAATTCTATCACATTCTTTTGGCAGTCAATGTTTTGGGCTGGAAATCATTGATTCAATCTGGCAAAGCTGCCACTATGACACGTTCGGTGTTTGAATGAAGCCTTTGAAGGATGCAGCCTCTGAATTGGAACACACTTATGTATCCTAAATATGTCTTAATTATGATATGACATCATTCTGATGTTGGCATACAGTCAAGAGATGAGATTGCTAGTTTATTTGAGCTGCTGTTGTTGACTCATTCTTTTTTGTTTAGCACAAAAGGATTATAGATATTTTATACCCAACCCTCACTCCTTTAAGAATAAACTAAAAAATAAAATAAATTCATTTAGCTGAGGCACATAATGTTGGTGCTCACTGATTCACATTCATCCAGTCATTTCTAATCTAAAGACATGATTAATACATGAAACTCAACCTAAGAGAGAGAAGTAGCCACAACAGCATACAGAGAGGAGTTTAAAAAACTCACAATGACATATTTTAAGATTTGTTAGTGCAAGTTGCTTTCAATTAAAACAGCTCAAACATGTATTTTAGTCTGGGCCTAGACCTAAGCCTTGTTTGTGAAACCGGGGGATAGTGTATTTCCATAGCAGCTTCACAGGAAAAATTTGTTTTCCATGTCCTTTAACCATTGATATTATCAGTTACCAATAGCATATTTCTGCATCCCAAAACACACTATATTTAAGACTCTGTGTCTTCATTAGCACAATATCTCTTCATGTTTGATTCTGTCAGGAGTGCTGTATGCACACAATGCAATGGCCGACAGCAGACATGTGCAAAGAAAAGAAAAGACAACAGTAGCAACACACAACTCTATAATCATGGAAACCAGTAGCACAAAGCATTATTTCACTATGTAGAAGACATCACTCACTCTTGATATGATGCCAACTCACAGTCAACATTTTATCACAGTAACTTTCCTTCACTGGCGTTACAAAACATTCTTGCATTTCATTTCAGTGCTACTTTAACCTCTTCTGTTTCTGTCTTTTTTTGCAGATGTTCTTTAATCATCATGCATATGAAGACTTCCATGCCTGCAGTGAATATGATTAGACATGAAATGGGGTAAAATTAGGTTAAAAAAAAAAAGGTCCTCTCATACTAAAACTCATGTTCATATTCACCTATGCCCTTTTTGCACTGCAAAACAAGACAGAAAATTAATTATTTGTCCTCTCTCTTGTCTTTGACATCACAGTAATGTTATTTTAGTTATTTTGAATTAGTTATTAGGGCCCGAGCACCGATGGTGTGAGGACCCTATTGTAATTGCTCAGTTAATTATTCTTCTTCTCTGAAATGAATCGCATTTTTGAGGGCCTAAACATGCTCGAAAACTCATGAAACTCTGCACACGCGTCAGAAGTGGTGAAAATTTACGTCTGATATGGGTTTCAGAATTAGGTGTGGCAAAATGGCACCACCTACAAAATTTTAATTCAAGGGATAGTTCACCAAAAATGAGAATTTGATGTTTATCTGCTTACCCCCAGGGCATCCAAGACACGAAACGATCGTTTTTTGCGAGAAACCGAACAGAATTTATATAATTTTTTACCTCTAAAACACCATGTCCAACTGCCCTGCACATTCGGTTAGTGAGGTCAAAAAACACGTTCTGATGATGGAAGTGACATCACTTCCGTTGTCAAAGCGCGTTCAGACCTCACTAGCCGGATGTGCAGGGCAGTTGGACATAGTGGTGTTTTAGAGGTAAAAAATTATATAAATACTGTTCGGTTTCTCGCAAAAAACGATCGTTTCGTGTCTTAGGACATCAATGTGTCGTCACGAGCCGCAGGGTTTAATTTGGATTTGTCTGTGCATGTTTTTTTGACTCTTATAGATAGTGTTGTCATTGACACACATTATATGGCTGACAGACAGCAACGGTTGGAGTTAAAAATTACCATTTGTGTTCTACTGAAGAAACAAAGTCACCTACATCTTGGATACCCTGGGGGTAAGCAGATAAACATCAAATTTTCATTTCTGGGTGAACTATCCCTTTAAGCACCCTTCGCACTATGTTTCACGTACAGGTATGACATTCAGTAGACACATGTAACAGCCCAATACCTACAAAAAATTCCCTGGTAGCAAAATCTGAAAACCCAACAGGAAGTGAGATGTTTTGAGTTTTCTCTGCAATTTTTTTTTGCAGTTTTTGCCATTTCCAGATGTTGTACTTTAAAGAAACTCCTCCTAGATTTAACCAGATCAACATCATATTTGGTCAGTCTAATCTAAAGGCCTTTGCAATGTTAAATTGAAGGGCGTTTTCGCTGAAGGGCATGTCCATGGCGACCTGACAAAGTCTGATGTTTCGCCAGAGATTGTATTATAATAGGGAGATAAGAGGGTCTGTATCTCTTACCATTGGAGAAAGTGTAACGGCTAACTTATTCACGTGCGGCACCTCTCAGCTTATCATGTCGCCTTTCAAAACTCCTCCCTGCGTACCGCCAATGCGTACCGCCCTTATACCGCCAGTTAGCATTAGCCGTTACACTTTTTTGGCTAAATTTTTTAGGCTTGCCTTCCAGTGGCTTTGGTTTCACCATGAAACAGGAAGCTGTTGTAAGTCAGGCATACAGTGTCCGATGTGCCCCAAACTTCACATGTGTGATTAGAGTCCTACCCTGAACACATCTACAAAGCAAATATTCAGTTAGTCATAGCGCCATCTGTTGGCAACAGAAAACAGCATGCTTTACAATGTAATTCACTGCCTGAAACACATTTAAATATGCCATAAAGTACCAAACAAGTCCTGCCCTGAACACATCTACATGACAAAATTCAGTTAGAGTAATATAATAATATTACATATTATATAATAATAGCGCCACCCACTGACAACAGGAAGTGACGTGTTTAACACTGTGATGCACTACTAGCAACATACTAAAATATGCAATTGGGTACAAAACATGCTACAAACATTCTAAAACATGCGCGTTCAAAGCCGTTGTCAAATTCCCGAAAACATATAGCTGACCGCATTACATAAGTATCGCTGCGCCACTGAGTGTGTATGTTGCTGCGTCTGTCTTAGCAACCACTCTTAGCAACGTAAACATGCTTGTTCTCAATTGATTTTGTTCATTATGTAGAAGAGTATTGTGAGAGAGATTTTGAGTGACAGAGTGTTTAAGCATTTTCCTTCAGGTCAGTCCTATGTTCATAATAAACAAATCTGTTTATGAATGTCCGCTGCGATCTTGTCCTTTTAACATTTCATGGGTTTTCCCGTGCCCTGCTGACACTGATAGCACTTCTCAAAGCATTTGTCATTTGCGTTCAATTCAATGTCATTTGTCAACATGTTTCAACATAAAAGTCTTTGCGACTGAGTGACTCGCTCATAAAAACAATCTTTGCCGCCATCTAATGGCGTAATAATGTAATTTCTGTTGCTGTTCATGGTCAGGGACTATTTTTTCCAGCAGAAGGAAGGCTTTTAATAATTTTACTTCATGAAAGTTGCATTGATATATATTTTTTGGCTTTACTATTTGTATTGTGAGGTAACCGTGAATTATAACAGCTAAGGGGGTTTTAGGCACTCCGCTCCACGTCATGCCTAACAATGCCTCTTAGCTGTTATAAATTCACTGTAAACCACGACTTCACGGGGCTTATTACTTTAAGCAACACTTAGCTGAGTGCTAAAGCATGCTATTATCGTCATGAAACAGGAAGTTGTTGTAACTCAAGCATACAATGTCCAATCTGCCTCAAACTTCACATGTTTTATAAGTGCCCTGGCCTGAAGACATCTACACACCAAAATTTGGTTATAGTCATAGCGCCACCAGCTGGTAGCAGGAAGTGTGGCAAATACAAATGACTGACATTGTCCTCCTATATTTACACTACCGTTCAAAAGTTTGGGATAGGTAAGATTTTTTATGTTTTTAAAAGAAGTTTTGTCTGCTAACCAAGACTGCATTTATTTAATTAAAAATACAGTAAAAACAGGAATATTTTGAAATATTATTACAATTTAAAATAACTTTTCTATTTGATGATGCTGAAAATTCAACTTTACCATCACAGGAATAAATTACTTTGTAAAATATATTCAAATAGAAAACAGTTATTTTAAATTTTAATAATATTTCACAATATTCCTGTTTTTACTGTATTTTTAATTAAATAAATCCAGTCTTGGTTAGCAGACAAAACTTCTTTTAAAAACATTAAAAATATTACCGATCCCAAACTTTTGAACGGTAGTGTATATACTTAAATACATATTGGTCACGGTGTTGTTTTCCTAAAGCCGCCGGGTGGTGGTGGCACGGGTGCGAGGGCCCTTTCATCACTGCTTGCAGTCAAACCAATAATAGTTACTGAATAGAAACTAAGCAAGCCAAAGTCGATAGTGAGAGTAATAGAAGTAATAGTAACATTACCATAACCTAATAGACACAGTATTCATAAAAATGACATTGCTTTCAGCTCTTCAGGCTGACAGGCAGCTGTAAAGCGCATGCGGCGAGATCGGCGTAAGGTCGTGGCATCGCTCCTAGTTTATCCCAGCACTTTGCCTGAGGATCGTAACGGTGCACCCAGGGCGTATCACGGGCTGAATCGGCTGAAGACCCTCCCAAAACATACAGCTGTCCATCAAGAGTGGCTGCTGCAGGTGAGAGGTGCGGTCGGGGAAGAAAGGGGAAAGACGACCAGGAGTCATGAACGGGATCATACGACTCGCACTGCAGCTGGTCTCCAAACCCAGCCCACATTGGCTGCAAGCCCCCAGCCACGACCAATCGGTGTCCCGCAACCAGCATCACATGACCAGCCCGTCCTGCTCCTACCGTCATGGGTGCACGTTTCGAGCAGCCACGCACTGGGTCGTAGAGCCACAGACACGGATAGCAGTGCAGATGAGAGTCACAACCGCCAGACACAAACATCTCTCCATTCAACACGGCTGCGGCGTGACCGCAGAGAGCCACATCCAGAGGATGAGACAACCTGTGTGTTAACATACAAAGGAAAATAGACTTTTCAGGTTTGTCCCCAAATAGTATTTGGTTACTTAAAATGTCACTGCAGATACAAAATATCAAAGCAAATGCCTTTTGTTTTAATCAGAGACCCCATTTCTCCAGCAGGACAGTTGTCTAAATGAAGTTTGTTGGGTTTGAAATGCTAAAACAATAGATCTGATGTGAAATTGTAGGCAGTATTGTTTGTCTTTGTTGGTTAGTGGTTATATTTGATGTTCTTTATTCTGCTTGTCTGCAAGTTCAGATTAAAAGAAGAAAGTTAAATTTTTAAGATGGACTTCCTTTCTCGTCATTGTCAAAAAGGTTGAGATGGCCAATCAAATCAAAGGAGGTGGGTTTACTTTCCACACAAGCCGAGTGTGAATTCAGTAGCTAAATATTAGATATTTCTGACAGAAATGAAAATGACTGACAAAATCCATTGATACATACTACTTTTTTTTTTATGTGTCAAAACCATTTTGAATGACAAATTTAGGCTATAATTTAGTGAATCATGTGATTCATAATTGATAGTGATGAGATACATAACATTAACCGAGCTGTTTTCAACATATCTTGGCCAAAAAATTAGTTTGGTCCACTCAAAAATTCAAGACAGGTTCACGGCCTACCTGTGGTCCATTTGCTAGTTCACCTTTGTGAACTTGAGGGGAACTGACTTCACACAGCCACTAAAAATCACCAAAACACCAGCTGATTCAAGTCAGAAATTACATTAGTGAAATGACCTGCAGCATTTGAGACATGCAAATACTGCACAGACACTTGCATTGATATTTTGTTATTTTTACTATCAAATTCTTGCATTTATAAGCCAGTGTACGGAAAACACCCAGTCTGTTTCTATTATAGTCAACCAAATATCAATAGCGATACACATGTTGAGAAGCGTCTCGCTGCATCCTGCAGTGGACATCCAACCCGGCCCACAACCAAGTGTGATGTCAGAAGCCACGGGCATGTTCAAATACGTTACATTTTCATTAGCATGATTTTTCTTTTCCCAAACCAGTTCAGTAGACACTCCGCCCTGCAGCCGATTCTTAAGATTTTATTGGTTATGTCAATCACAGTACCGACTGCCTACACCAAACACAGATCCCTAAACCTACCCATCACTGTAACCTTAACCAATTAAATTAGCTGCAGGGCGGGATTTCTGGTGAAATGGTTTTAAGGGGGAAAAAAATCACACTTCATTATCTAACCCCTCCTGTTCGAACTGCCCACTCTAAGCAGGACTCGAACCCGGGTCCGCCGGCATGGGAGTCTCGCACTCTAACATGGATGCTAAAGACCACAGTGTCTAGAGCGCCTCTTAAGATCAGGGGTGTCAGGTTTACATGCACAGCTCTTGCTGGCCTATGTCCGATACACTCACTCCCCTAAACCTCACTCCCATCTGGGTCACGGCACCAATGTAACCCGTCCTGTTCGAACCGCCCGCTCTAAGCGAGACTGGCCTACGTTCGTTACACTTATGCCTTAAACCCTTTTAATCTGGAACCTACATACTGAAACCCACCTAATCCTACCCTTTACACCTGAAACTCACTCAAAACCTACCCTTACACCTAAAAACCATTTTGGAAACCTACATACAACAAAATTAGCTTTCCGGGGCGGAATGGGGAGTCACAAGGTGACATATTTGAACATGGGTGTGGCTTCTGACATCACACTTAGATGTGGGCCGTGTTGGATGTCCACTGCAGGATGCAGTAAGCCCTACTTGCACAGTTTTGACGTGGACCTCCAGGTGTTGTCGTCAGGTGTGTAACACTCCACTGAGTCCAGACAGTTCATGTCATCGCTGTTTCCACCCAGGACAAACACCTTCCCTCTGTGACACACAGCGGCAAAGTAATCCCTGGGGCTGGACATGTCAGGAAGACATTCCCATCTGCCCTGAGCTGGATCAAATCTGCACAGACACACAGGATGATTATTTTCTCATACGGCTGTATGCAAACACAAGTAGTGATGGGCGCTTTCAAAACACTGGTTCGTGAAGCTTTGAACCCTTTGAAAATAATTTGTTTAAAACCAGTGATTCGGCACACATAATAATGCCAAAGTACCATGATTTCAGTAAACCAGGCTTTGTTATATCATAACTGTTTCGAAATGTTTCAAAATTTCAATGGATCGCCACTATGTTCTCTGTGAACCAGTGTCCTATGTGGTTTTTACCTGATCTTAGATCAGTTTTAATGACACAAAACATTTAATGCTTTCCACAAAACAAACAAAACAAGGCCTACAGTTTAATAAAATAACATATATTATAAAGACATTTCATATTTAATGGTATTAAATTATTTGTTAATTGGATTTAATAGATTACACTTTCAATTAAACATTTGCAATTGTTTTGTAAAAGGTGTTTTATGCTTGTATGTCTGAGTTTTTATTGCATTTACACCGTTCTGACAAGCAGGCATCACCAATGGGGTTTCAAGCGGTTTAAACCAGTGAATCATTTTGCTAAGCAATTAGTTCTGTTGATTCAAAAAGCTTTGTTTCTCCCATCACTGAACACAAGATGATCCAAAGAGTCCCACCTCAGCGCAGTCTTAAGTATGTCCAGGGCACCATAGTACTTCCGGCCTCCCAGGATATAGAGTGTGTTATTGAGGACACACACGCAGTGGCGGAAGCGCGGCGTCTCGGGGAGGCGGGCCAGAGGTCTCCACTCGATCGTACGGATGAGTCCCTCTCCACGCATGAAGCGACGGGCAAACCACAAGCACAGGTTCGGCTCTCGACGCTCAAAATTCTCATTCACACAATCTCCACCTACAAGAACCAACACCTATGCAGATTTAAGAGAAGTACAATGATTAAAGCAACACTACTACATTAAGTACACTATGTAACTTTTTTGTTCAAAATTAACAATTTTTTTACATTACATTATCAATCCTTCTTCCAAAACGTGTTTTTGTCTTACCCTGATCCGCTATGGTAAGCCTATTTTAAGTGTTTATATTATAGACCTGATGCAATGGATTTTGCAGGAAGTTGTATATATACATCACTCGTCCATGCGTGTCTTGTCATATCCGTAAATAGAGAAAAGTTGCTCCGGCTACTTTGACGTGTGTATTGTGTGGGAGTGGCATAGATTAGTTAACATAGAGCAGCTAAATCTCCAACCTCTGGAATCACCTGTTTCAAATGAACGACCAACAGAGGAGAGTCTGCTGGCAAATAGCAAACGTGACAGAGCTGAGATGGCTAAAAATGAGGGATCTGAAATGTTGTAAAAGCGACGCAAAGATGGTGTTTTTGTTACTCAACAGGTGAGTAAGGTATTTTATTGAACAGGTGAACGGTCATAGCTCTCTAACAGAGTTCATTGTAAAGCATTATCTATTATGAAGAGTCATTTCATTATGGTTGTTGTAGCGCTGTGCTGGAATTTATTTTCAAGTAAGTACCGTGTCTATTAATGGTATAACTACAGTAACGTCTTCAGCTCAGCTTGAGATCTTTTCCATCTAAACTGGTTATATCTCTTAACGTTTTATGAGCAGTAGGATAACCATATTCATCCACACAGTCATGCAGAGCCGAAGCACAATCAAAACAATGTTCTTTAACCGCTAAAGGACCAAAGTTACATTGTGTACCTTTAAGTCAAGTCAGTTTTAGTTGTACACAGGCTTACACTGAAAAAAGGGAAAGCTGCTCTATTGAAAATATTAAAATAATGCACTTACAATCAACTTAATGCATTTATGTTTGAGATGAGAACATAATTATATTATGTATGTTATTATATTATATAAAGTCTAAGTAAAATTCAACAGTCATCAAAAGTGACATGATTATTTTGCAATCATTTGTTCAAATTAATTCAGACCTCTAAAAAAATGACATTCATGGTTTTTACTGCTCTTCAATTTAATCAGTTTATTCAAAATAAACTAATGCAACACAATTATTACTGGGAAAATAGAAATGATTAAATTGATGCACTGCAGCCACTTATTTACTTATGTATTCATGTATTGTTATTTGTATTATGTAGAACTGATGTGTATTGATGTGAGACCATAAACACTGTGGGATGCAAGGCAATTTTTGGAAGAAATTCCAACATTAAAACTTAATTTCTTTGTGTACACTCCCTGAGTGAATAATATTTGTTGCATCAGTGTATTGCTGAAACTGCAAAAAAGGAGGATCTGTTAAAACATATTTACACAGTATAGTATTATAGATAGTTACAGTAAAGTTAACTAAAACTAGTTGCCAAAGCAACATTTCTCATTTTTATTTAACTTGATGTACTAAAATAACTTTTATAAATATAAATATTGATAACTACATAGACATATTCTTAAAAACAATAAGACAACAAAAATGACAAACACATTTATTTTAGTAGTGAGTGTTATTTTAGCATAATTGATGTATACTATTATTTTATATATATACTATTAATTACTTTAATTTTTGTCATTTTGGTGTTTTAAAAAAAAACATTATTAGTTAAAAAAAAAATGTATTGANGTCTTTAAAAAAAAAAATATTAGTTTAAAAAAAATGTATTGATTTAATTTAATTTTAGTTATTTTAGTGCATCAAGTTAAACTAAACAAAAATGAGAAATGTTGCTTTGGCAACTAGTTTTTTTATGTTAGGGTAACAAAAGTATTTTTATGCATTTAGGTTTAGTTAATTATAATAACGCTGTTCTAAAGAAATTTCTTTTGCCTTTTTATTGATTATATTTATGTAATAATTTTCTTTTTCAGTGGGTTGTACCTGGTTTGGAGTGCGTGGCTTGCAGTCCGACGTTCTCCTATCACCATGTAAGAGATTATTCACAATTTCCAGAGCCGTTTTCCCTCCTGAACTCCTGACCAGCAGTTTACAGTCCTGCACCTGAAAAGAAGAGGCGAAAGTGGTCCTTATGAAGCTGTGAAGAAAGCTGTGGCTTGTCAGGTTCATTCTTCTGTCAACAGTAATGTACCTCCAGCAGCTCCTCCCGTCTCATGAGAGGGAAACGAACGCCCTGCATCAGTCGGGAGAGATGACACAGCCTCTGGTCTTTATCATCCTCGACCCAGTTGACCACGGCTCTGAACACGTCCAGCTGTCAGGAGAGAGAGAGAGAGTCTGAATGTGCTAATGCTGCCCCCTGCTGCTCTTTGCATTGTGATACAGTCAAAAAAGATGGGTTTTTGAGTGCATAGAAAGTGCTTAACCAGATAACCCATAATCTTAACTATAGTTAAACCTCATAATCGTATAGTATCGTAACATCTAGTTTAACATGTTTGAAGAATATATATATAATTCATTCATTTTTGGATTGAGTTTCTGCTTATTATATTTTGAACTTTTATAAGCAGTATTAATTCCCACAAACATTGTTTATTATTTCTCAGTAATATTTTTAAGAAATATTCTTAAAAATTAATATTAATTAAATTAATATCTATCTATCTATCTATCTATAAATATTTATTTATTTGGTTGGTTGGTTTCTGCCTATATGTCCTAAAATAATCTTTTTAAGCACTCCCACTAGTAGGCATTTTCTTCTGATGCAATTTTAACTTTCATTTAAAAGTAGACTAAGTAAGTGGCACCTGTCTGTGCAAAACTTGGCAACACAATGCTGCAGCGTTGTTGAATTTTGAGTGGTTGCCAGGGTGTTGCCCTGTGGTTCTTATGGTTATTCCTGGTGGTTGCCAGGTGGTTTCTCATTCTCTGTGATATTCTGGTCTCTCCTTCAAATGTGCATCTGTGAGATAGTTTCAGTTGTTTTATCGTCCATCTGATCCTACCTCACTATCTGCATTCAGCGCATCTCTCTCCAGCAGATGCTGCAGCTGGACGCAAGGCAGATCCCTGAACTTCTCCCCCTCCGCCACCCTCTGAAAGTGGGCTAAAACATAGTCCTCTGCCCTTCTGCGCAGATCCTCCAGACTGTGGACTTCAGCCAAGGCCAGAACATCCAGGCAAGACATTTCATCCATGTTGTCCTGTAGGAAGTTTGAGCACAGTGACAGCGCCCCCTGCAGCTGAAACTGTGAAGCGGCTTCTGTCAGATCCCATACGTTCCTGCAGCTCAGTTTCAGCCGGCCGGAGTAAATGAAGTCCAGTAGGTCGCGCAGCACCCAGGATGCCACGTCGCGCAGCATCACCACATCCTCGCCGGATTCGCGTAACCCTCCACAGAAGAGAGCCCGAAAGTAGTCCGCACCCGCTGATAATATGACACGATGGGCTAGAAGAGAATTTTCAAGATAAAATATACAACACAAATATGAGAGATGACTTTATGCACATTCATAATTGCTGCAAACAAAACTCAAAAGAATAGTTCAGCCAAAAATCACCCTCATGTTGAGGGTGTTAGTTTTTATTTAGTTACATATTCCCATTTTGAATTCTAATTTCAGTTTAAGTTATAGTAATTTTGTTATGTGCTTTGTTTATCATTGTCTTTTAAATAATTCTATTTAGCTTTATTTTATTTCAGTTTTAGTCATTTTAGTGGTAACACTTTACAATTAGGTCTCATTTGTTAACAATAGTTAATGTATTAACTAACAGGAACTAACAATGAGCAATACATTTGTTACAGTATTTCTTAATCTTTGTTAATATTAGTTAATAAAAAATCCAGCTAATCCAAATACAACATTTGATTTTAATAATGTATTATTAAAATTTGAAATTAACATAACCTAAGATTAATAAATGCTGTAGAAGTATTGTTTATTCTTAGTTCATGTTAAGTAATGTAGTTAACTAATGTTACATTTGCGAGGCAAATGTAGCTTGATGACACCTTGATTTTGTGGAATCATGGGAGGTGTTGTCTTCACGTATGCAGTCAGTGGAAAAGAATTGGGACAGGACGATTGCTAATAAAGCAGTTCTGAAGAAATTTCTTTTGCCTTTTTATTGACGAGTGCGACACACGGCTTGAGAGCAGCAGAACTTTTATTATGCCGAAGTCGCTTCTTCCGGTCAAGCATATGTGGGTAACGCAGTGCTGTTTTATCATATTAGATGCATTTGTGTGTTGAAAGTTGTTATAGTGCTATTCTGCGTTCGCTCGGTGGCTACTATGAGACAGTTGTTGCACACCGCAGTAAGCTACATCGATATTAGGCATGGTAAAACATGGTACTCGCGGTAAATCAAGAAAGCGAGATAAACCGGAAACCGAGGTTGTGGGTATGATGTAATTGATAGGCGACACATGGACATGGTCCTTGTACTGGTTAAAATTGCTTATTTCTATGGATTTAAATATTCATGGAAACATTTAGGATAATGTAAGAACACAAGTCAACAAAATATATAACATTGTTCTAGTGGTTTTTAGATATTTTAATCCAAAAATATAACATATTGTGCCTTTAACTAATGAAATGCAAAGACCCTGAGATCTCATAGTTACCAGGGAAACGGTCTCCACTGTCTGTTTGTATGATGATATCACAGCCAATGTTTCCCTCCCATAGTGTTTGTATGATCTGCAGGCTTCTTTCCCTCTCTCTGCTCCCAATGACCAGAACGTCTCCACCAAACAGTTGCTCGAGTCTTTCGGCCCCTAAACCCCTACAGGCTTCCAGCACTTCATCCGTTTCTCCTCTATCCACTTCTCCACTGTAGCTGAAGTCCAGTACAGCCTTCAGTCCTGCAGGAGTCATCCGTCCTCCATCCAGTTCCACTTCCTTAAGCCCCGCCTCTCCAGATAACAGCCACGCCTCTGCCTTTTGACTGACAGCAGCGAGCACCAGTCGGTGAGCTTTGTAGGAGTTGCCTAGGAGCTTTAAACTGCAGTCCAGTAGAAGCCCCTTCTCCTTGAGTCCTCGAAGCGAGGTGAAGAGGCCGTCGCAGTGTGTGGAAAGCACAAAGGGGCGGAGATCTGGGTCAACAAAGGGATCTATAGGAGGATGTTTCCTGAAAGTGGGCGGGGAAAATGTTGAAGTGGGAGGAGATGTTGAAGTGGGAGGAGTAAGGATGATTGATTTTTTTTCTCTAACATCTTCTTTTAGACTTGAGAATGCAATGTGACTTCCAGCTTCCTTTTCTCTTTTTTCTTCACCTGCACGTTTGCCTTTCACAGAAGAACCAGACTGTAGATGAATGGACATATTTGCCTCCTTTTTCTCTAATTTCCCTCTGGTTTTGTGCTGAGACATTAATAACCTTTTAAAAGGGTGAAAGCATTAAGATAATGAACTATTATCTGAACAAGCTAAATAAATGGCATTTCTAAGTAAAACAATCCTATAGTATTGGCTAGTATTGGCTAATGTTGGCTCTGTTATAGAGGCCTACAGTATAATATTACTGCTGTCAAATCAATTATAATCTATCTATCTATCTATCTAAAAAGAAAATGCGGTAAGGGCATCATACTGTAAAATGAAATTACGGTAAGGGCATTACTGTAAAACACATGTACAGGTAAGCTACTGTAAGGAGGCAGTTACAGTAACATACTGGCAATAGTGCTGCCAGTATGTTACCGGAAAAATACAATAAAATGTCTAACAGTGTATATATACACACAAACACAGACATACACACAAACTATACAAAATATGTATACATTTTCAAACTTATGCTAGTGTATATATACAGTATATATATATATATATAGACAGACAGACACACACACACACACACATATATAATATATAATTTGTTGTAAGCAAAAAATGTCATGAAAACAGTGTCACACAAACACTAGCCTATAAATTGCATTATATCACATATATTATTTTAAAAAAAATTTTTTTTCTAAAAACATTTAATTTTAGAAAATTTTTATGATTTTATTTTGAATTAAAGTTAGTTACAGTGATTTGAAATGCAACTAAATTTCAGTGTATGATTAATAGTTAAGTCAAATGTATAAGGGGTCAAAATATGTCTAATTCCTCTATTTACAGTTGCATATTTCTAAGCACATGTGGCCCAACATACTTTATCTTTTACCAAGTTAATAAGTAATGTCTCTTGGCAATAATTTTAAAAAGAAAAGAAGTGCTTTCTTCATTGTCATTGTTATATGAGGCCTGAACTTCCCTCAGTCTTGCTCTCATTATATCAGAGGTGACCCCGCTGAAACACAGGCATGTTGACACTGACTGACACACGAAAGCTCTTAAACATGAATAATGACTCTACAATAGGCTACTCCCTTGATTACAGTTTAACCTACTCAAACTCACCGTTATTTTTGTCGTGAATATCGAGGAAATTACTCGAAGCTTTCTGCACGTGACCTTGAAACAGCTACAGACCTGCGAATGTGTTTACAGCTGCTTTCTGTAAATCGGACATGAAATAAAAATGTTACTGTAAAAAAAAAAATGTCGTTTTTAAGTCTGTTTGCGGTTCTTCACATGACCCGAGCTACATCAAAATTAGACAGCTCGCCTGTAGGTTTTTATTTGTGGCAAGATTTGCTTTACCAATGGACTAATAATAGATATTGGCTGCAGCGCGCGCAGTGTTATCATGATGCGCGTGACCCTAGAGAAATAAAGAATAAAGAGAAGAGCTTGGGATAATATAGAGGGCTAATTTCATGAAAACGCGTCTGCATCATATTTTATCCCAAACTCAAAGGGGGGAAAAAAGTATAAACAATATTTTGCATAAAACGAAAAGTATATTTTAGGATCATTCGCATTAATTTATTCGTTTTGTTTTTTTTTAGTTTGCTAGTAATCCTCATTTCCCTCAATGATGATTCTCATTTTCATTTTGTAATATTTTAAGCAATAAGTAGCTATGTGTAAATGTAGGCTATAGTTAAAACAAAATTAATAAGATTTGTAAATTATAATGTAGCCTGCTTGATCAGTTTCCAACGAAGCATGTCGAAATTATTCAGGAAAATAAGATTTTCTTATCAAAGTGATAAAATGTTGTGTTGCACAAATGAGTAGGCTACACCCTCCTTAAAGTTACAAAATAAAACTAAATCTTTTTTTTTTTTCTGGTGTAAGTTTAAGGCAATTTTTGGTCAACAGGTATGTTGAACCAAAGTAAATTCTTCACAATTTAAAGTGTTATATTTTAGCCCACTGATTTAATCATTCTCAGACTTAATGCTGACAACAATGGAACCACTTGGGAAAAACAGTAGGCTTATTTCTTAGCACAAAAGAGGACAGTGGTACAAGATGATTACCAGATCATTGTTTAAGTGTGAAAATATAACAAAAGTAACACAGAAATTTAAAAACAATGGACTTGCGACAAGGTAATAATCTGGGCCTTCATTTTAAGCTTTCATTTAGTGATGAGTGATATTTTTTTTTGCTAGACAAAGAGAAATACAAGAAATGAACAGTGGTGAATCGGCGACAGGGTAATGCTGGTTCTGATAGAAAGGTGTCGGAATACACAGTGCATCGCAGTTTGTTGCATATGGAGCTGCACAGCAGCAGACCAGGGTGCCCATGACCCCTGTCCACTGCCTAAAGCACAACAGTGGGCACGTGAGAATCAGAACTGGACCATGGAGCAATGGAAGAAGGTGGCCTGGTCACGCTTGGGGAACACATGGCACCAGGATGCACTGTGGGNGTGTCGGAATACACAGTGCATCGCAGTTTGTTGCATATGGAGCTGCACAGCAGCAGACCAGGGTGCCCATGACCCCTGTCCACTGCCTAAAGCACAACAGTGGGCACGTGAGAATCAGAACTGGACCATGGAGCAATGGAAGAAGGTGGCCTGGTCACGTGGATGGCCGGGTGTGTGCGTCGCTTGGGGAACACATGGCACCAGGATGCACTGTGGGAAGAGGGCAAGCTGGCAGAGGCAGTGTGATGATTTGGGTTCTGCTGGGAAACCTTGGGTCCTGCCATCCACGTGGATGTTACTTTGACACGTACCACCTAAGAGTTGTTGCAAACCATGTACACCCTTTCATGGAAACGGTATTCCCTGGTGGCTGTGGTCTCTTTCAGGAATGGTTTGAAGAGCACAACAATGAGTTTGAGGTGTTGACTTGGCCTCGAAATTCCCCAGATCTCAATCCAATCGAGCATCCGTGGAATGTGCTGAACAAACAAGTCCGATCCATGGAGGCCCCACCTCGCAACATACAGGACGTAAAGGATCTTCTGCTAACATCTTGGTGCCAGATACCACAGCACACCTTCAGAGGGCTAGTGGAGTCCATGCCTCGACGGGTCAGGGCTGTTTTGGCAGCAAAATGGGGACCAACACAATATTAGGAAGGCGGTCATAATGTTATGCCTGATCGGTGTATAGCGATGTATGACTGCTGAAGGTGTGGGGGAGTTTTGCGTTTGCTGTCATGAAATCACACACTGTGTTTTGTAATACAAAAGAACAGAAGATGCTACCCTCTCCATATTCCCTGCGTTGTCAACTATTATTGAAATCCTGTCGTTTCTTATAGCTACGAATATTTCTTTTAAGGTACGTAATAATAAAGCTTTTTATATGGCACGATAAATGAAGTTCTCTCATGAAATCTCTGCAAAACATTAATCCTGGACCATATATTCAGTGCTGTTTTTAATTCCAGGAATTATCTGAACAGTTTTGGCAACTTTAAGCCATTTTACAGTCCTAGAGATGAGTCGTACGCCCTCTTTTTAATGGAAAGTTCTGCCAGATAAACCCATGATTACCTCAGTCAGTCAGTAACGAGCGCTTAGCCAACAAATTGTTCAAGATAAAGTTTTTTTACAAAC
This sequence comes from Anabarilius grahami, assembly GCA_003731715.1. NCBI lineage: Eukaryota > Metazoa > Chordata > Actinopteri > Cypriniformes > Xenocyprididae > Anabarilius > Anabarilius grahami. The sequence continues at coordinate 1,477,770 of RJVU01038599.1, read as the reverse complement.
GTGTGTGTTGACAAATCATGGCCTTTTCCACACTATAAAGCTGCTTTAAACACCATATTTCCTATTTAAGATCACTAAATTTTTAACTCAAGTGAACTTGAGACCTCGAGGCCATAAAGTCTACAGAACGTTTGTAAAAGGAGTTTCTGCAAAAAGATCATAAACGCGGTGACAAAACATAGCCTGCTACTTATGTGTCATTTAGTGTACATTTAGAAAATTAAGGACCACTTGTGTATAAAGTGTAGATAAATTACTTCCAGTGCAAACGTTTTAATCTCAGTACAATGTAACCAGAATAAGAAACTTTCAATCATATCATAAAATCAGAAGTCCGATTATTTTTTTAAGCCCTTTTTACCACCCATCGCATTTATTGTCGCCTTCTGTGTAACGCAATGTCAGTCTCATATTAGATGTTATTATTTGGGTTAATGATTGATCATAGCCAGTAGACACAGATACCGTTATCAGGATAATCCAAAGAGGAAACAGAGCGCGCTTGACATCTTTTATGTCATCAATTACGCAGAAACGCGTCTCAGAACTAGCGCGCGTCCACGTGGGATAAGAGGAGGTGTAACTTTTGCTATAAATTAAGAAAGCCGTGATGATAACGGAAGACAAAACTGTATAGCTGCTCAAAATAGGATGAAAGCTCTTTAGAACAATTTTGTTGGTGGTGTTGCTCTGTTCATTTTTTTCTCCGTTCATTCAGGAATTAAAGTTTAAAAAGAAGAGGAGATCAGCTGTCAAGCATTACATAAAGTAAGTTCTTAAATATTTTTGGAAACAAAAGCTTCTGGTTTGCCCAAAGCAAAATCTGTCCGCGCAATGAGTCCATGTCACAAGTTTGATTGAAGTAGTAGAATTAGATTAGAAGTAGAGCAGAATCTAAAAATATGGTAGGATATTTAGTTATTAACCATGCATTTACATTTTTTTTTTTTATGGTCTTAAACAGGTCTTTACATTAAATAGGTCTTAATTAGGTCTTTACAATAAAACATTAGGGTCTAAACATATTCTTAAATGCAATATAATTTCCTTTACAGACAAAGCAGTTCAGGAGCTTCAGGGTGCGCAAATGGGTCACCACTTCTCCAAACGCAGGCTGGCGGGCGCAGACAACTTGCCCCCAGGTCGCTTTTCGGCCAGTGAAGAGGCTCCGCCGCATTACTCCTCTCACAGCAGTGGCAGTGAGACGGCCATCACCATGGAGACACCAGCACGAAGGACGTCAGAAGTTCTGAACTCAAGGCAGGACAATAGGCGTCCTTCCATATACAGCACCATGGATGCAATGCCGCATCTAGAGTTTTATGCCAACGCTACTGCCACGGGCCGCATCAGGCGCAGCAGACCATCACTGGAGACTCTGCGCAAGGTTTATGATGTGGGTCGTTTGTTGGAACAACAGAGGCTGCAGTTTCAGGACCGCATTTGTTAGACCCTTGTTTTATGTGACAGCGCCATCTAACCAGATCGACTCTATCCGATGAGACCGCATTTAAAAAAAGAAGAAGAAAATTATTAAATTTTTGACTTTTTATCTTTTCACCTTATTTTTAACGTAACATGTCCCGCCGTTTTAAACTTAAATGTGCGAAGCTTCTCGTTATTTTAGCTGTGCAAAACAATTAATTGTGCTGCTTAATGTTACAAATTGTTATATATATTATTTTAATGCATTATTGTAGGTAATTAATAAACACGTTTTACAGATTAATGCAAACCGTTTGACAGTTCACGGCACTTTTTTTTTAGAAGTCTAGACATCTTGACATCTTTTATGCAGACAAAAATATAGGCCCTGGGCCATATTGTGGCCACAAAGGAAGAATTCTTCTCTCGTTTTAGTAAAATCGCGGCTACGAATTAAGAATTCGTTTACTGTATAATTTGTTCCCTTATTTTAGTAAATCGTGGCCTCCTTGAACAAATTCGTTTCCTCGTTTTGACTAAAACAAGGGAAGGAATTATTACAATGTGGATAAAATTTAGTAGCCTATACCTAGGGGACTAATTATTATATCGTGCACACGATTTTTTTAACGAGAGAACTATTGGTAAAACATGCTGACTAGGTTTTCACAACAAAACTACCGGGGTATGAGTTAAAAATGAAAAACAATCCATGGCAACAGTGTTAAAGTAAAAAAAAAAAGCGGCTATTAGGCTATTTCCAAGAAAATTTAATTTACAACCAGAATACAGAGGCTAATAGAATTAAAAAAATATGTTTAAAAAATGTCAAGAGGGTTGTCAGTGGTTAGTTTAGCCTTAGGAGTTGGTTAGGACAATATATAAATTGTCTTAATATGATTTAAAAAAGTAAAACACTAAATTAATTTGAATAGTGAGTGCTATAAAACACTGTATATAAAGTACGAGTTAGCCTACATAAAAATAAAAAAAAGTCCTATAAATGCTGTCCTGAAACTGTAGCCTGAAGTACTGAAAGATCATCTGCTGTAACATAAGCTACTTGATTCTGTATGTAAGCCTACTTAAATTTTGCAGTTTAAATGTGCATGTGTTTATGGTTTAGGATGGAGAATCTGGTAGTAACACATGTGGCTCTAGTACGGGAAGCGTTTCAGCGCTTCAAGAGTGTGGAAAAGAGTCTGAGGAAAACGGCCCAGGGGAAAAGACCTTCCAACCAGTGCGCTTTGGATGGGTGACTGGGGTTATGGTGAGAACCAGTGAAAAATAGACACCCATGCTCGCAAAAGGTCAAGTGCCCATATGAATAAACGCTCTGTTATTGTATTTCAGATTCGCTGTATGTTGAATATCTGGGGAGTCATTCTGTTCCTGCGATTGTCCTGGATAACATCTCAAGCTGGAATCCGTGAGTCTTTTTTTTTTATTAATATATAAAACAATTCCATAAAGTGGTTACTTTTTGGTTACTCAGACAGTTCAAGATAAACCTTCTGTGCAATACAATAAAAACAACTTCCTTTAATGAACCACAGGCCAGACAAGCTATTTACTTTAGTAAAGATAATGTTGCTCAAGAAATGAAAAACTTTTATAGAATCACTTCCCAGAACTGTGTGTGTGTAATCTCTGATGGCCACTTATCTTTGATGTGTTTTGTCTATTCTCTGAACTGGAGCGTTGTAGAGACATTGTGTCCTATTCGTTTTTTATTTCCTCTACTTTAGTTCTTACATGGATAATTATACTGATGTCAGTCCTTGTGACCTCCATAACAGCGCTGTCTGTATCTGCCATTTCCACCAATGGGAGAGTCTCTTCTGGTGAGTCACTTGACAAGAGCATGACATCAAACAGATGAGATTGTACTGATTTTGATTATAGTTGATGCTGATGCTTAATTTGCCGCGTAACTTGTCCTTCGCTGTTTGTGCCAAGGTCATATAATGACGTGGCTTATTGAAGAGAAGTGTGCTGTTGCTTTTTCTAAGCAATTGGGAAAATTGGGACCTGATATTTAAAGACAAAAAGTTTAATCTGGATCAGAATGGTCTGGATTTGGTAATCCGGTTTCGCTATCCAGAATCAGGCAGTCCATCTTAAATTTGTGCCGTTTTTCAAAGCAACATTGTGGATTGGATCACTCTCATCCAGATACAAACTTTTCCAGATGACTTTGATGAATATACAGTGATTAAAAAAACAGTTGACATATTTTGCTTGCATAAAAGAACCCCCAAAACATTACTGTACTGAAAAGCTTAGTATGTAACATTATGTTTACTTTATCACTAATAGATAAACATGTCAAGTGCAAAATATTAATAATTATGTATGATGCATGATTTAAATGTTATATCATCTGACCAATTTAAAAGGTTTTAAGTTTTTTTTTTGTTGTTGTTGTTTTTTTTTACATTTTTGTCCCTGAAATCCACCCTGAGATCAGGATTAATTGCAAAACACATGCACAAAAGTTAAAATTAAGCAAAAGTAAAATGTAAAAAAGGCAGGAAAGATATTCATTGACGTAACCAGTATGTTTTCATTTGATTCATATTAATGGTGCGAATTGAGAAGCGAACACCAATCCTACTAAGAAGTTTTCAGTTGAGGGTTTGATCCAGATCAGAACCAAAAACCAAAAGCTTTTTTTTTCTTTTGAAGAACCCATTTTTAAGATTTGATGAAAATAGTATGAATATAGTACTTAATTGGAATGTTCTTGTTCTTGGAGATCGTACTGACGAGATGGTAATTTGATGGTAATGAAATTACAAGCACCCAACAATGTAGTTACACTGTCAATTAGCAAGTCATGAAATGACCAAAAAGTACTAATAAATGACGTAACTGGCACGTCTTGTGTTATCTGGGTACTTCTTCGGCCAGTAGGCAACCACCCAGAATGCCCTAACAAACACATAGCAGCCCACTAGAAACCACTCAAAAGACTTCACATAGCAATAATGGCTCTCCATATGTCTCTCCTCCACCCGGCAGGTGGCGCGTACTTCATGATCTCCCGCACACTGGGTCCTGAGTTGGGAGGTCCCATCGGCGTGGTGTTTTCATTCGCCAACGCTCTCGCTTGCGCGCTCAACACGGTGGGATTCTCGGAGACAGTCAGAGATCTTCTCATTGTAAGACATGAACACAGTCATTTGGTTGCATGACATTATGTTGTGTTTATGCCGATTGTGATATGATGTTTGTTTATGATGCAACAGGAGTATGACTCCCAAATGGTGGATTCAATCAATGATGTCCGAATTATAGGATCCATCACAGTCACCATGCTGCTCCTCATCTCATTGGCTGGGATGGAGTGGGAGTCAAAGGTACATTCCTCAAAATAAACATACATTTTACAATACAGTCACTTCAGTTCAGTTCAGTGAGGGAAAATCTTCTTCTGCTTATATATATTATATATATATAATGTAAGATGTATGTATCTGAATTGCATATAAAATTACATCCATTTGGACTGTTTCTTATTTAAAATGAATGATTTCTGGTTGGTTTATCACTGTTTGAATGTCCCTTTACTGAGTTCATGGGTTCCCGTCCTTTTTTGCCAGCTGAATTCATGTGATCTAATTTATTTGCCTGAGATAAAGCCTAAGTAAATCTAACCTTTTACCCTTTAAAAATGTTTGATCACTTGTGGAATATTTATATATATATTTTTTATTATTTGATCACATTAATTAAAATGTTTTGCACTTATTCTTTGAAAATTATACAATTGAATTCAATTTATTTTGATATTGAGCAGCTCTATCCCAATCTCTTGAACCTGCAGTTCCCTCACTCTCCTCTAGAGGCTCACAAAGCCCTTGCTATGAAACTGGCGTCTTCTCACAAACCATCAGCTCATAATCTAGCATTTTTCCTTTACTCTCTCACAGACTCAGATCCTGTTCTTCTTGGTTCTCATGGTGTCCTTCGTCAACTACTTTGTCGGCACTGTGATTCCAGCAACTCCCCAGAAACAGTCGATTGGTTTCTTCGGTTACCGCAGTGAGTGTCAAACGCTCGTGTGTCTGTTTGCATGTGCAGCATCCCAAAAATAACTGTCAAGATCCAAATAGGTTTTTTGGTAATTTCCTAGAAGTTTGAATGATTTAGAAATGCTTAACTTCTATAAAACAAGACAAGAGCACTTAATACCATATGAATAGCTTTAAAGCTTTATGTAATAGTTGCTTGAAAATTTATGAAACACAAAAGTACAAAATTGTGACTTTCAATTTGTGACTTACATTTTGGTATTTTTCCTCACACAAAGCTATCGTATGACTTAAGAAGACATAAACTAATTTTATGGTGTCTTTTTGGTCAGTATAAAAAACGTTACATGAAAAACATAAAATTGTGGTAAATTATCCATTAACAGCTTACAGGTTTGAAGCAACATGAGAAGGAATTAATAATGACAGATGCTTCATTTGTGCTGAACTTTTTCTTTAACTCGCTCCACAAATTATCTTGCAAAATGTATCTAAATTATTTTGATATCAACGTTGTTTTTGCCAGGTGAGATCTTCTTGGAGAACCTCCTTCCAGACTGGAGAGGGTCAGATGGCAACTTCTTCCGGATGTTTGCCATCTTCTTCCCATCTGCCATTGGGATCCTTGCCGGAGCAAACATCTCAGGCGACCTGAAAGTAAAGAAATCTGCAAAGATATCAAAACCAAAGTGACGCTACTACACTTTGAGATCTTTACACATGGAGCATAAATACATAAATGAATAAATAAACTTTACTTTTTGTCACAATGTTTTTGAAACAACAAATATGGTATTAATCAAATAATGTGTTGGTGAATGTTTCAGGAGCCTGAGATTGCCATCCCTAGAGGGACACTGATGGCCATATTCTGCACAACCATTAGTTATTTAGCCATATCTTCGACTGTGGGTGAGTATTTAATCAAGCGTTCAACATAATTTACTGAGTTCATTACATAATTTTACTAAATTCATATGCCACTAGAGGCAGTGAGTATCAGAACCAATGTTCAATAAGTCAATTTATTTCTAATTAATACAGTTTAAGGGCCCTATTTTAACGATCTAAGTGTATTGTCTAAAGCACATGGCACAAGTGCACTTAAGGCATGAAGGTCCTAATCCACTTTTGCTAGTTTAACGATGGGAAAAATGGTCAGCGCGCCCGGTGCATGGTCTAAAAGGGTTGTCCCTATTCTCTTAATGAGTAATGGGTGTGTTTTGGGCATAACATGCAAGAAACCAATCAGAGTCTCATCTCCTATTCCCTTTAAAAGCCAGTTGCGCTCGCGCCATGGTGGATTGGCTATTTACATGGCGGAATTTGCAAGCGGAAAAAACTATCGCTTTTATAGCGAGGAAACGGATCTGCTTGTGCTCAAGGTTAAAATGCACGAGTAAACCATCTACGCGGGACAAGCCGGATTCCACCAAAGCATTTTGATCTTTATGCACACAATAATAATATTTTACATTGTAATAATTTTATTTTTAATATTTGGCATGTTTGTGTGCTGCTGCACATCCCTGTGTTTGTAATAAGTGTACGCGCGTTGTGCACCCGCATATAGGCGCATATTACTAACGTGCTCTTTAAATAACAAAAAATATATATATATATTGCACCAGTGACTTTAGACCAGGTTTCAGTTGGTCAATGGAGCAGTCATTTTCAGTTGCCTCAAAATAGCAACGCGCCAACAATGTGCATGAACACACCTCGTTTTCAGACCAGCACGCCCATGGGTGCACAAATGGGCGCAAATGCATTTGCTATTTAAACAAAGTGGTGCAGGACGTGAAAATGAGAACTGTGTCGGGCTGAAACTAGCAAAAAACACTTGCGTCTTCCTGGCGCCACATTGCACCAGATATATGATAGGGCCCTTAGTATGACACTGTGAGTTTTGATATTGTGTGTGGTGATATTCTTGGAAATATAGTTGAATAAGCCTTGATTTTAGCCAAAAGTCGAACAAGCAATAGCCTCGAGGCCTGTTCACACCAAGGATGATAACTATAACGATACAATAAAGATACAGCTCTAAAAATCGTTCTAAATATAAAAGAATAGCAGAGTCCACACAACAACTATATGATAACATCACAGAGAAACAATATAGTTGGAATCACTTTCAGAAGGATTTTTTTCCAGCTGATGAATGATAAAAACATTGACAGCAAATCAGAATCCATACCACTTTAATGAGCTCGAGGATTTAAATTGACAGATGACAAAACTGCTGCTTGTACTTATAATAAACAGAATGATAATGTCCCTTGATGTGTATGCTAATATAGTTACTGTTATATAGTTATCTTAACAGGTTTTTTTTTCACATTTATTTGAATTGCGCTATTCACAATACATATAGTTTCAAAGCAGCTTTACAGAGAATGCATCTCAACATTACAATTTAGAGAATGCAGTTAGCTAATAATGTAATAATTTAGGCAATTTAATTTACAATCACTGTTAGCAGTTTAATTGAAGGTAGAAGCAATGAGCTCCTGGAAATAATTAATTACATATTAACAATAATTAGGATATATAGAAATTTGGGAATGTGCATGTTTATCGGGCGTCCCGAGGTAAAACAGAAAAGCAAATGGAGAATAATTAGCGTAGCTGCTGTTCATAACATTAAGCAAAGATAGTCATGTGCAATTTATCTGATATGAGATGCATTATGTGAACGCTTGGTTAAAGAGATGCTTCTTTAGTCTAGATTTAAACTGGGTGAGTGAGTCTGAGCCCCGAAAATTATCAGGAAGGCTATTCCAGAGTTAGGAGCCAAATGTGAAAACGCTCTCCCTCCTTTAGTGGACTTAGATATCCTAGGTACTACCAGAAGTCCAGAGTTTTGTGATCTTAAAGAGCGTGAAGGATTGTGGGGCAATAGAATAGAACAGTTATCATTCTTGGTGTGAATGGGCCTTAAACAGTTCACCCAAAAATGAAAATTCTGTCATTAATTACTCACACTCATTGTTCCAAACCTGTAAGACTTTCGTTCATCTTCGGAACATTTTGTTCCTCCATAGACAGTTGCGCAACTGCTACTTTGACGCTTCAAAAAGTTCATAAAGAGATTGTAAACCTAATCCATATGAATTGAGCGGTTTAGTCCAAATCTGAAGAGTCTCGATCGCTTCATATGATGAACCGATTGAATTTAGGCTTTTATTCACATATATGCTTGCAGTGATAATAATGGCAGCATGAGAATTTCTGTTTTTATTCTAGAGCAGAAGTTCAGAAGTCTGTGTTTGTCCCACAGGAGCGTGTGTTCTGCGCGACGCCTCAGGAAACGTGAACGACAGTTTGCCGCTGAACTTCACTGAGGCGTGTGACAGTTTGAGCTGCAGTCTGGGCTGGAACTTCACTGAGTGCGAGCAGAGCGGCTCCTGCACCTTCGGTCTCTCCAACAACTTCCAGGTGACCAGCTTCACTTCTAACGAATTTACGATGGTGTATGAATGTAAGATGGGTTGGATTATTGGTTATAGTTGATCTAATATAGGGGTCTCCAATCTAGGTCCTGGAGGTCCACTGTCCTGCTGAGTTTAGCTCCAACCCCAATTAAACACACCTGAACCAGCTAGTCAAGTTCAAACTAGGCATACTAGAAACTTCCAGCCAGGAGTGTTGAGGCAAATTGGAGCTATACACTCTGCAGGACAGTGGCCTTCCAGGACCGAGTTTGGAGAACCCTGATCTAATAAATCAAAATGGCACTCAACTGGACAGCCAGTGATCACCAGGAATTTCTATAGTATGGAGCAGGACAGAACAGGAAAAAGAGTTTGGAGTGACAGAATTTATTTATTATGCTTATTTATTTGTTTAAATGCATTTATTTATTACTTGGGTTACTAGATTTAATTAGCATATATTTATGTATATATTCAAATGTATTTATTTTACTTTAATTACTTGAGTAAATTATCATTTATTTATTTAAATACATGTATTTATTACTTAGGCTACTAGAGTTAATTAACATTTATTTTGTATTTAAATGTATTTATTTATTACTTTCATTACTAGAGTAAATAATCATTTTATTTATTTATTATTTATTATTATTAATTATTTATATTTATTAATGTATTTTTGTATTACTTTGGTTACTAGAGTTAATTATTATTTANTTTAGGTTACTGCAGTAAATAATAATTTATTTGTATTTATTTGAATGTATTTATTTATTACTTTGGTTACAAGAGTTAATTATCATTTATTTATTTATTTTAATTAATTTATTATTTAGGTTACTGGAGCTAGTAATAATTTATGTTTGTATTTATTTAAATGTGTTTATTAATTCAGTTACTAGATTACTAGACTCTTATATTCATTCATTCATTTAGGTGCATTTCACTTGTCTCAAAATCTGAGGGGACAATTTTGGTTTTGGTTTGCCTTGACAATAATGAATTAATTTCCTTAAAGTAAAGATTAGCTGGTCAAAATGTTCAATACTGTTCCGGATCACTATTTCCAACACTCCACTGGTCTGACAGATGAACTCTATTGAACTATTTTGCATTGATGTGGTTTTCTGTTCAAATCTGCAGGTTCTGATCCAAGTCTCCGGCTTTGGTCCATTGATCTATGCAGGCATATTCGCAGCCACTCTGTCGTCCGCCCTTGCATTCCTCGTCTCTGCACCCAAAGTCTTCCAGGTGAAATACCACACCTTACACAGATAATAGCTAATATGTAACTTCATAAGATCATCAAAATGAACATGGCCTGTAAAATTCAAAGAAAAAAACACTCTTTTTTCCATCTCCTCTTGGTTCAGTGTCTCTGTAAGGACAATATCTACCCATACATTGGCTTCTTTGGAAAGGGTTATGGGAAAAACAACGAGCCACTGCGAGCTTATCTGCTGTGTTACATCATCGCCATGTGTTTCATTCTGATTGGTGAGTCAAAAATATATGTGATAAAGCTATATAATATTAATCTCAACTTGCATTATTTTAAGATAATCCTATATACACGTATGTTTTATATGCACATTTGTTGTTTATGCAGTTTCTGGGTAACTGGCATAATTTTCAAATTCGCAAGATAATTTCAAATGGACTAGTGAAGACAAAAAGTGTTTAAATAAGTGACCAGTTTCAAATATACATTCATATAATACTGCACAATATGGTATATATTTTATTGTATAAATAATATTTAATGTTTCCCTCTCATCTCGGTAGCTGAGCTGAACGTAATCGCTCCTCTGATCTCAAACTTCTTCCTCTGCTCTTACGCGCTGATCAACTTCAGCTGTTTTCACGCTTCGATCACCAATTCACCTGGTGAGTTCAAAATACCAAATGAAAATCAGTCTGATTATCTGTTCTGTACATATTTTGATGAGAATGTCAATCATGTAAAGTTGCATTGAGTTACATTACTTTTGAAAGTTTGTTCAGTCCAGATATAAACATTATTATTATTTTTTCTACCCTCTGCGATTTCTGGACATTTCTGCTGCTCACCACAGGATGGAGGCCATCATTTCGGTATTACAGCCCCTGGACGGGTTTATTTGGGGCCGTTATTTCTGTTGTGCTGATGTTCTTGCTCACCTGGTGGGCCGCGCTCATCGCTTTTGGTTTAATCATCTTCTTATTCGGCTACGTGGCCTACAAGAAACCTGGTGAGCAGAACCATGTTGACCCGTCAGAGTAAACGTTGCGTTGAAACGGTGTGCTTTTACTGACAATGATGATATTTTTGTGTCGTTCAAGAGGTGAACTGGGGATCGTCTGTCCAGGCCAGTACCTACAACATGGCTCTGTCCTACTCCGTGTCTCTGGCAGGAGTTGAAGATCACGTCAAAAACTACAGGTCAGATGCTAGAGGAGGTGTTAATGGGATGTGAATGAGAGTCTGTAGATGCATAGTCCATTCTTAATGCATGTTCTTGGTTTTAATGTGAACGATTCATCAGTGCATGTTAAAGGCTATTTAATAATGATAACCAACAGCCAAATTCTCATCCCGGCTGATGGGTAAAATCTCATAATTATGAGATAAAAAGCATTTTTTAGATTAAAAAAAGTCATAATTATGAGATAAGAAGCCACAATGATGACTTACTAAGCCATAATAATGAGATAAAAGACATTTTTGAGATAAAAATTATGAGGTAAGAAGCCAATGTGATGACTTACTAATAATAATTATGATAAAAAGTCAATTATGAGATTAAAAGTATTCAACTTTATAACCTCATGATTTTGAATTTCATTTTTTTTTTACTTATAATAATTGTCTTAGTGTGTCATAATTATGACCTTTTGTCTCATTACTTTTATTTCATAATTATGACAAATTATTATAGTCATAATTGCATTTTTATAATCTCATGTTACATTTTTATGTCATAATTTAGATTTTTCTATCTTGTAGTTCATGCACTACCTTTGAATTGAACTCATGAGCTTGGTGTTGCTAGCATCATTATCTACTGCGTCACAGCAGTTTAACCCATCGAACAGCCTCATTTTCATTCACATTAAATAAAATGGTACATGGTGTTAACCCATATATTCACTCCTTTGTTTCTGCTGATCAGGCCTCAGTGTCTGGTTCTGACGGGTCCTCCGACTCTGCGTCCAGCGCTGGTGGACTTTGTGGGCTCTTTCACCAAAAATGTCAGTTTGATGATTTGTGGAGACATTCTCATGGTAAGAACCAGCTGTATCATGAAGAAATGCTTTATTTTTCTTTCTTTGGCATTTAAAAACAAAATGAGGCCATTCTGCCCTCAGAGGAGCTAATAACTAATATTATGGATATGTCTCTTCAGGATGAGAAGTCGGTTGTGTCCCATCGCAACACTAATGACATGATAAAGTGGCTCAATCAGAGGAAGGTTCGTTCCTTCTACACGTCCTTCAAAGCATCCAGTCTGAGAGATGGAGCCCGGCATCTTCTACAGGTTACAAATGCCACAATGCTTCTGCTTCAGTGAGCCTTGTGCATGAAACATGAGCAGAACGGATCACTGTGCAAATCTGTTTTTACATTAATTATTACAGCGAAACAATTACTGTATGTAAAAATGGTTTTGTTCATTGCACATAATGACTGCTTGTGTTTCATGCATAAAGCCCAGTGATATTTATTGTCTTTGCTGTTTATGATGCTTTTTTCCCCTAGTGAGTTTATGATGTTTAATTTTAATGTAGAAAATGTGATCATTTTTCCCTTCTTAAGGCCTCTGGTTTGGGAAAGTTGAAACCGAATATACTAGTGGTGGGATTCAAAATGAACTGGCAGGAGAGCAGCGGTCAAGACATAGAGGACTACATCAACACTATATAGTGAGTAAAAACTACCTCACAATCCCTAAGATCTGTCCAGAAAGAAATATCAAACTATTTTTGATAATCATAATTAATCACGTGTCAAGCAATGCAAAACAAATAAAAAATCTTTAGTGTAATGCAAAAAAATTATAATTTATTTATTTTAATTAAAATAAAATAGATATAGTTTTTGTTATACTACTTTAATTTATGCAGATTTTAATTAAAAATTCACAATGTAAAGTAGCTTTTTCTAAAGACAATCTCCACTGAGAAGGAAAATACGATTTGGCGGAAAAATTTGAACATTTATGTAAAAAATTTACATTTCACATCTATTACAATTCATAGCATAATTTTTAAAAGTAAAGAGTGATTATAAGTCCACTTGCATATTGAAAATTGACAAACGCATGGCCAGAAATGCAAAAGAATATATAATTCTCTTTATTGTAACGAAAAAAAAAAAAATTGAATTGAATTGTAAATTGTTACACCATCAAAGTTTTTGTTATACTACTTTGTTTTTAAATAAAATCTGCATAAATTAAAGTAATATAACCTTTTCTAAACATAATCTCCATTGAGAATAAACTAAATTACAATTTGGAGGGAAAATGTGGAAATTTGTTATTAGAAACATCAGAATCAGGAGAGTCATCCAAATTATTGGAACCATTGTACTATATTATATATATATGTAGTACAATGTTAATACACCATGGAAGTTTTTGCTCTATTACTTTAATTTATGCTGATATCTAATAATAATAATAATAATAATATAAAACACTGTAAAATTATCCTTTTCTAAAGAGAATCTCTAGTTACAATTTGGAGGGAAAATGTGCATAATTCTGTTAATAGTCCCAAAAAGGCTTTATTTACTTTATGTCAAATATTGTGACCTGAAATGTGACCTGGACATGTATTTGTGAGATTCACTCTGCCAGAAGCAGAAATGAAGTATTTTTCTTTGGTCTCAGTGATTCTTTCGACTCCAACCACGGCGTGTGTGTTCTGCGCATGATGGATGGACTGGACGTCCGAGATGAGTTACAGGCTGAGGGTATGTCCTGTTCATCAGTGTGTGTGTTGGTTTTGTACATGTGGATTATTGCGGTAATTCTGTCCTGTTAATCTCACAGTCAATCAGGCCTTTGAGATAGACGAGGCCATCGAGTCTGATCAGCAGAATTCAGACGCCGATTCAGGTGAATCAACTCAAACCGATCGATGTGTCTCTTCTCTTTGTTCTTCAATCCTTATCTCACTTCTTTGATTCTGCCCTCGTAGACGTCGACAACACAAAGAACACGGCGAGCAATCAGATCAAAACTGTGTTCCAGAACAAACAAGGGAAGAAGACCATCGATGTGTACTGGATCTCTGACGATGGAGGTGAGATACGGACTGTAATCATTACTAGGCTTCAGTGGTCATAATTTGGCTTTGAAAACTCTAAACAATTAGTTAATATGATCCTTACTCTCTGTCTCAGGTTTGACTTTGTTAGTGCCATACCTGTTGACCAGAAGGAAACGCTGGAGACGATGCAAAGTCAGAGTGTTCATCATTGGAGAACAGCAAACCATGGAAAACGACCGCAAAGAGTGAGACTCGTGAATCATTAATCATCAGAATCATCTGAACCATTTGAATCATCACCAGTATGATAGAGGAGAATTGAATATCTCAGTTACTTCTTCTAGACTTCTAGATTAAATGGAGAACTTTCTCCCACTTCCCAAATGTTTCTCCTGAGAAAAAGACTCAAATAAGCAGAAGAGATCTCAGTAATGTTTCAAACTGTGCTCACATTTGCCAAGATTCCCAAAGTCTGCCATAAAAAAAGTCAGGCATCTCAAAATGAACTCATTTCTCAATCAAATTCTCCCAAGATCAAATTGATCTCTTACTCTATAATCATTTGAATTAGCAGATTAATCAAGAACATTAGACCTCATTATTTCAAATCTTGCATCAGAATAATTAATATGAGACTCGAATCATCAAATTCAGACTCGTTAGAATCTTCGAATCATCTGTTACTAGAAACACCAGAATTAGGAGAGTCATTGAATCATTGGAATCATTAGAATCAGCATTACTGGAATTCGTCAACAATTTCATTAAACTACACAAATGCAAGATCCTTAAAAATTCAAAGCTTAAATTTAAAAGCGACGAGTGTTTTCTATCTTAAGTCTGCTTGTATATTGAATGTACATAAAAGCTGTCAGTAACTCTATCCAGTAAATTTTTTTCTCTTGAATATTAAAGGGGCTCTATGTAAGATTTTTACTTTAATATAGCATAAAAATACCCTGATATGTTTGCAGATATTTAGGAAACATGCTAAGTTCACCTACTTGTTCCTCAGAAAAACAATGCTACAGCCAGATATTCTACTTTGAAATGTGCGTTCCGTGTGGGAATGTCTGTTTTTGTTTTGGTCTGTGCGAAACCTCGTGCTGTCAGTTTATCCAATAGTATTTCGACATCGCAGGTTGCCAGTTGGCGGAAAACAGCGCGTATTGCAACCATGGAAACCAGCAAACAAACTGGGTCAGAGAATCGCAGATTCTACTTGACCTAAAAATCCTCTGAATCCATCTAAATATCTCTATGAACAACAGCATATTGAAACAGATAAATCAACTCATCAGCTTACAGTGTTTAAGTCTCCTCAGCTTTCATTGTGAATTGCGCTCCCTATTGTTGCTGGCAACCCGCGTCTTTGAACGAGGGGGCGGGGCAAACAATATTTTGAATTTGGACTGCAGTACCTATTTTGAACACTGGGCGTCATTATTACATAGAGCCCCTTTAACTCATTTATTAATAAAATGTCTTATTTTTCTCAGAATGATGACTTTGCTCCAGCGTTTCCGACTGGACGTTCATGATGTCATCGTGATGACGGACAGCGAACGGCCATCATTTCCCAAAAAGTAGGTTTACTCACTGTGAGAAATCAGCGTGAAATCAGATTAAAGTGAATTTTAACACCCAAACACAGTAACAGAACTTCTTTGTTGTCATTAGTACAAGGGTCTTTGAGGAAAAAGTCGCCCCCTTCAGGCTGAACGAGGCACAGCTGGATGAAAGGACAACGCAACAGCAAAGAACAGAGAGTCCGTGGAAAATCACGGACAAAGAGATGGACGCCCTGAGACTCAAGGTGTGTGTGTGTGTGTTTGACCTCAATGTCATGCTACAATCATAAATCCCACTTGGCTGCTCAATCTTTCCATCCCCTTTTGATAGTCGGAGAGAAAAGTGCGTCTGAACGAGATCATACGGAGAAATTCGAAGCACGCCGCACTGGTTCTAGTGTGAGTATTGACTGTAAGACCATTAACCATTACTGGCTGCTGGTCAATATGTGATTCATACACAAAGAAAGCACAATCTGATAATATTGGAGCCTTATAAATCATTTACATCTGAAATGTTAAGAATAATAATTGGAGGGTAAACACACCTGTTAATTATTTATAAAACTTATATTGTGTTTCAGGTCTCTCCCTGTACCGCAGGCGGACTGTCCCAGTTGTCTCTATATGGCCTGGTTGGACACGCTTAGCTGCGGTCTACACTGTCCCGTCCTGCTCATACGAGGAAACCAGCAGAACGTCTTGACCTTCTACTGCCAATAAACTGCTCACGTGATTTACTCACTTATGCTGGCTCTTTAAGGCAAAACAATATTTTTTTCATACACAAGACAACTAGCCAAAAATCTCAAAATTGACCAATTTCAGACTGGTAGGGAAAAAATACATCCAAAATACACTTTTAAGTGTTTATTTTATTGTATTTTGTCTATTTACGTCTGTAGATTTCATTTACAATACATATCTTTAAAAGCCGTTTTCTTAAAATAAAACGTTTTTTCTCCACTTCAGCAGCACTTACATATATCAAAATTTACAGTTTTATTCTTATTTATATTCTAAAGGTTTTTACAGAAGGGTTTGTTCATATATCATTCATATCATTTTAAATAACATTTTATTAATACAAACATGATAAATTATTTTTGTCTGTCTGTTGAGAGTATTTTCTGATTTATGGAGTTATTAAAAAAGATATCCAAAATCCCTTCTATAAAACCCTTTAACTGTAATATGTCAACGAAATCATACAAGAATTTCGAACCTGGCTTTATCAATTGTTCAGATTTATGTTCTGGAAATGTATGCAAATTAGTGCATATTTAAGTACATATACATTTTCTGAAATGTTATGTTTAAATATGCAATAATACAAAAAATGTTTGCAATTCTTAATGTAATCAATCAACTGGGGAAAAATGGTGATATCTTTTATTTTTGACCATATTCACCTGTGGTGTCGACTCACTTGGCAATGTGCAGTTCATGGATTTTGCTGTAAAGAATTATTTAAAATAAGCTACAGTGGCTTCAAATACTTAACACGCTTTAAAATGTGTGTATGTAATTTTATTATTAAATATATTATATGAGTTCATGCATTCCCTGAGAACTGAACCCATGACTTTGGCATAGTATGAATCTAAATATATTTGAGGCCACTGTAAATTTACTTGCGTAATATATTAACTCTTCAGTATATCAAATGTGTTGTTTTTTTGCCTTATTCTTTTTGCAGATTTATCCTCTTGCTTAAAGCTCATTATATATATTATTGTATTTCTGTTTTTTCTTTTTTAGTGTAAACTCATGTCTGTGTCAAGGTCTTGTATGGTGAAGGGCTGAAGTTGCTAGAGTGAAAGTGTAATTTAAATATTTTGTCATTTTAATTATGTTAGTGAGAAATATTATGTCTTCAATTATTATCATTTTTGAGCTTTGAAAGGAGGCCAAGACACAGAAACACACAAACACTCCATGCAATGTTTGTTTATTTCAGCTATAATATATTCTGTAAGTTGTGATGCTTAAAATTTCCATGTGATTAAACAGCTTTTATAACATTTTTTTTTCTACTTGGTGTAATGAGAATCAATATCCATCGTGCTAAATTGTATTTTTCACATTGAAAAGCAGATCAAGAACATACTTGTAATTCATAATAATCTAGTATTTATATTCAGTCAAAATGTAACATTTTCTGAAATATTCATTATAATGTTTTGGTCTATGAAATGTAATTTTACGAAGCAAGAACAAATAAAAATATTTTATATAATAATTTTGTCTTGTTTAAATTGCATGAAATTTCTACGCTGAAACAAAGTGTTATTGCTTCCCTCCTCCAGCATAACTGCACTGTATTTTTACAGTATTTCTAGTATATTCTTTCTAGTCGACTCTGTTTGACCTGACATCCTTGATATTATACAGACATGTGATATAAATATACATCCACAGTAATACAATCATTGTACAAGAGGATTAAGCAACTCATTTCAGTTCAAAAGCTCTGATCCACAGCAGCACGTTTAACATCTTCACATCACTGAAACTGACAGCAGCTACACATGCAGTAATAAATGTGAGTTAATTTATTAATGTGAGAGTTTTACTGGCAGTAGAAAGTCATGACGTTCTCTTGGTTTCCTCGTATGAGCAAGACGGGGCAGTGGATGCCGTAGCTCAGCGCTTCCAGCCAGGCCATATAGAGAGAACTGGGACAGTTGACATCAGGGACTGGAAGAGAACTGAAACACACACACAACCAGTCAAACACTTCCTTAAATGCTTTGAATTAGTTCAGACAATACAATCTGTACTTATGAAGTTGTTAAAAACAATATAAATTATATTTTTCTTTTCTTTGTTACTTTCCTATTTTATTGTTAATATGTTTCAGTTTAGCTGGTCAACCAGCACAAATTAGCTGGCAAAGATGGTCAGACACCTTTTCTGTTGACCAAAGTACTCTTTTTGGGTAAGAGAGTTAAGAAGCAACAGCCGATTTTGCTTTAAAAATATGCAAAATGTGATAAATTGCTTGTGATGTCACTCATTTGTAAGTTGCTTATTGACTGAACAAGTAAAATGGGATGGGTTAACTATTCATACCAGTGTTATTTTAGTATCATTGACATACTATTATAGTTTTTGTTAATATTTTGAATTATTTCATGGTAATACTTTACAATCAGGTTTTAATTTTTAACATTAGTTAACATGAGCTAAGAATGAGCAATACTTCTACTACAGCAATTAATAGTCTTTGTTAATGTTAATTTCAACATTTAATAATACATTTTTAAAATCAAAGTTATGTTAACATTAGTTAATTCACTGTGAAATGACATGAACCAACATTGAACAATTGTACTTTTATTAACCAACATTAACAATGATTAATAAATGCTTAATAAAATAAAAACAGAAACATAAATGTTAATGATTAATAAATGCTTAATAAAATAAAAACAGAAACATAAATGTTAGTTTGTTAACTAATGCATTAGCAAATTAGACCTTTTTGTAAACAGTTAACACTTTTAGTTTAAGTTTTAGTAATTTTGTCATTTTTATTAGTTTTTTTCTTTTAAATTATGACTAATTTTTTATTTTAGTGTTTATTTTATTGTTAATTTAATTTGAAGTCTATACTCACATTACAACTAAAGCAGCGTGGATGGAGTTCTTCTTGATGATCTCGTTTAGTCTCACCGTCCTCTCCACCTGAAAATAAAAGAACTCTGGCTAACGTTCTGGCAAGGTTCTCTAACGTTTGGCTAACGTTCTTCCAGTAACAATAATAACAATGTTCAAAGTTATCTGGTCTTTAATAAAGTTCTCAAAAGATTAGCACTAAAACATTATTTATACATCATTCACAGAATGTTTTTTATCTGAAACATTTTAGTTGAACATTCGTCTGTTTTTAAATGTTACTACTAGTTTCAGAAAATTCAGAGAACATTCAAAAGTAACCCTCGCAATGTTTGAAGCATGATAAAATGGAATGGTCCCTTATCATTCGTATAACCAAAAAAAACAAACATTTTTTTTAATATTTAAACAT
Source organism: Anabarilius grahami (assembly GCA_003731715.1). Classification (NCBI taxonomy): domain Eukaryota; kingdom Metazoa; phylum Chordata; class Actinopteri; order Cypriniformes; family Xenocyprididae; genus Anabarilius; species Anabarilius grahami. Next base: position 1,458,008 of record RJVU01038599.1, on the reverse strand, counting down.
TTTGAACATTCAGGAAACATTCAGAAATTAAGAAAGCAAAATGTCTTTTAGGCTAAAATATATTTTTGTTAGCTGGGATCATATTTGTGTTCAAAACGCCACACGCACCATCAAACACACACACCCACCTTGGGTTTTATGGCCTCCAGGTCTTTGATGGAAACTTTCCATGGACTAAGTCTCTTGAGCTCCTGTATGTCTCCTCCAGCCTGTTCTTCACTCAGTATGAAGGAGGCGATGGTTTCCTTGTACCGCTGCATACTACAGGAGCAGGGAGTAAGCAAACCACGACAGTTACTATCAACCTGCATGTTTATGTATGCATGTTTATTTGCACACGTTTCTCACTTTTTAGCTAGAGGAGCTTTATCCACATCTGTTATCACGACGATGTCCTCGATCTCCAGCCGGAATCTCTTTAACAGCATCTTCATGCTGAAATGAGAAACACATTGACTTGTCTGCATATCAAAACTATCTAGTTACAAAAATGATGATCATCGACTCTCTGACTCTGTACGGTCTTCCTTCGTGGTCTCCTGGTCTCCTAAGATAAACACTCTGATTTTGCTCTTTTTCCAGCGGTTTCTTCTGGTCAACAAATACGGCACTAAAAGAGTCAGACCTGAAAAAGAGCAAGATCATTCAGAATAAAAAAATGGGAATGCAAATGAATAGCACTGGAGGTTTGTTAGACCCCCTTGAGTTTTTCTTGTTTATCAGAACAAAACCATGTTGGTCCAGCAGCTAGACCAACCCAGACTGAACCAGATTGGGATTTTATGCTGTAATTTTTTCCTCAGGGGGTTTAAAAGATTAGTTTACTTCAGAATTAATATGTCCTGATAATTTACTCACCCCCNAGTCAGACCTGAAAAAGAGCAAGATCATTCAGAATAAAAAAATGGGAATGCAAATGAATAGCACTGGAGGTTTGTTAGACCCCCTTGAGTTTTTCTTGTTTATCAGAACAAAACCATGTTGGTCCAGCAGCTAGACCAACCCAGACTGAACCAGATTGGGATTTTATGCTGTAATTTTTTCCTCAGGGGGCTTAAAAGATTAGTTTACTTCAGAATTAATATGTCCTGATCATTTACTCACCCCCATGTCATCCAAGATGTTTATGTCTTTCTTTTTTCAGTCAAAATGAAATTAGGGTTTTTGAGGAAAACATTCCAGGATTTTTTTCCATATAGTGGACTTCAGTGGGGTACAACAGGTTAAAGGTCCAAATTGCAGTTTCAATGCAGCTTCAAAGGGCTCTACATGATCCCAGACAAGAAACGAGGGTCTTGTCTAGGGTCTTTTGCGAAACGATCTGCAATTTTCTTTAAAAAAATAAAAATGTATATACTTTTTAACCACAAATGCTCGTCTTGCACTGCTCTGCGATGCGCTACACATCACGTAATCACGTTATAGAGGTCACACGTGACATAGGCGAAAGTACCGCGGTAGGGTGAAAAACTCCATCTCATTTTTTCCTCCAGCTTCAAAATCTTCCGACATCGTTGTTTTACTTTTTTATGTAAAGGCCATTTGACTTTGTCTTTGCACGTTCACTTTGTAAACACTTGCTCAATACTTCCGCCTACGTCACATGTAAAAGTATATACATTTTTATTTTTATTTTTAGAAAATGACCTATAGTTTTGCTAGATAAGACCCTTATTCTTCAGATGGGATCATGTAGAGTCCTTTGAAGCTGCATTTAAACTGCAATTTGGACCTTCAACCCATTGGTAGCCATTGATGTCCACTATAAGGAGAATAGTCCTGGAATGTTTTCCTCAAAAACCTTAATTTCTTTTCGACTGAAGAAAGAAAGACATAAACATTTGGATGACATGGGGGTGAGTAAATTATCAGGAAATTTTCATTCTGAAGTGAACTAATCCTTTAAGTATCATTCAGGCAGTCGTGTCTCACCTCCATCATCAGAGATCCAGTAGATGTCGATAGTCTTCCTGCCCTGTTTCGTCTGAAACACAGATCTGACCTGGTCATTCGAGCCATCATCAGAAATTTCTGGATGGGGAGTCAAAAATTTGATAACGTCAGGGGCAGATCACACCAAATGAAGCTTGACTGAAACAACACAGCTTTGTTGATTATAATCGAAGCATTCTGATTGGCTGACTTGAGTGATGACATCAGGACTTGAAGTGTTGGTTATAACATACTGTTATTTAATGTTCTATTAGTTTATGATTATTTAAGGCCTGTTCACACCAAGAACAATAACTGTAAAGATAACTACAACCATTTTAGCATCCAGCATCCATAATTATGTTTATTATAAGCGTGAGCTACATTTTTGTCGTCTGCCACTTTACAGTAAATGCTCAAGCTCTTTAAAGTCAAGCTCATTCTGCAGGAAAAAAATCACTCTGAAATTGATTTCAGTGATATCATTCCTTATCGTTATATTTGTGTTGTGGACTTTATGTGAATTATTTCACATTTAGAATGATTTTTCAAACTAAATCTTTATCATTATCGTTATAGTTACTGACCTTGGTGTCATATGTTCTCAGGTTTTGTCAAATTATATTTATGAGTGTAGAAAAAAGACAAAAGGTCACCTGAATTTCGGTCAGTCTCATCGATTTCAGATTGTTTGACTTCATCTGCGTCAAATGCCGGATTCTCAATTGCCAATGACCGGCCTTCAGCCAAAACAAACCCACATCAAATATTATCTTTCAAATTAAACTGCATCATCAGTCCACTTTCAAGTCAATGTACTGTATAAAACACACAGTACACACCTGAACTCTGTAAATCATCCGTAACGTCCAATCCATCCATCATTCTCAGAATCGCGATGCCGTAGCTGCAGTCAAATGCATCACTAAACGAGAAACATTAAACAACGTAAAAATAGAAAGAAATTCATGACAAATAAACTGATATTTGTGAACAAAAGCAGCATCTGAACTCACCTGATGGTGTTGACGTAGTCCTGTAAGCTCTCAGGTTTACATTCCTGCCAGTTCGTCTTGTATCCCATAACGAGGGTGTTCGGCTTCAGTTTACCGAGACCTGAAGCCTAGAAAGATGACTGAATCGTTGAGAAGCACGTAATGAGGAGAAGAAAAAGGTGTTAGAATAGATTAGCGATGGTCTTACCTGCATGAGATTGTGTGCGCCATCTTTCAGACAGTCGCTGTTGAAGGACGTGTAGAAAGAACGAACCTTCCTCTGATTCAGCCAGTCCACCAGCATATCGGTGCTGTGCTGCGGAAAACTGGACTTCTCGTCCTCCTGAAAGCATGAGAGCGCAATAAAACCCACAACACCTTCACTTCACAAGTGCACACTGAATAAGCTATTTGGTGTTAAAATGCAAGGTGAAATTGGGGTAATAAGCTTATACATGTCAGTCAGGTTTTCTGTAAATCATGTATGACCTTTAACCTATGAAAAACAATATATGAAGTCAAAATTAAACACTGTTTGCAGTCCAATTTTTACTTGCTTAATATCATGCATTTCTGACAAAAATGTAGGTTTTATCCATTGAAAATAGATTTGATCAGGGATATCCAGTAATTGTATCTCAAACTATTGTGCAGTCTCATTGAGTCAAATTAAAATGTAATGTACATGACTCTGTACATCACAAATGATTATTGCAATGTGCATTAAGTATGTGTCACAGATAGGATGTAGCAAAGGAGAGTTGAGCAGGATCTAAACGCGGCAGTCAACTTTAATAAACAATAAATCAAAATAACAAACACTCAGAAGATCAAGATAATGCACAGGTGAAAAACAAACACTAGACACAGACGAGACAACTGAGAACACAAACTGAGAGCTATAAATACACTGTTTAACTAAGGGAGGAAACAAGAGACAGGTGGGGCAAATCAATCAAACAATGAATCACCATGGAAACAAAAGAGAAACATAGGAAACACAGAGATACAAACTGAAGCCTCGTTCAGACTGTCAGTCCAAATTCAAATTTTGTGCATATCCGATTGGAATCCGATCAAGTGTGAATGAAGAAGAAAAAAAAAAAGTGATTTTTATGAATCCATTTTGAGCTATATTCATATGTGGTTTGAAATTCAATTAAAATCACATTTATGGAAATCTGTTTCAGTCTGACTGCTCTGATCGAATTTTGCGTGGTTTATGTCACTTTCTCTTTACGTCAAACGTAAACATGTTAGACGTTGTTATAGGAAACATGCTGAAAGTCGCTGCAGAAACAAGGTTGTGTTGGACAAGCAGAAAACGACAATATTATGAAGACATGTTGAATTATGAGACAGGCAGAGATGAAAGCCACTCATACCAGCCTCTTGTGTTTCTGCTGCTGCCTCATAAGACGCAGTAGTCCAGCACAGTGGCTATACATTGTCATGTTGTAAATAAGACAACATCTCTATTACAAACCCCTCCATGTTGTGGTTGTTGTTTTTTGCGCATTTAACCAATACATTATCGTACATATTGTCTGCCAATCTGTGTAAGATTTTGCATAAAAAATGACCCAGCTCCATTTCTTACCATGATAATGTTCCCACAGATCATCAGGCTGATGTTTTTGGTGAAAGTGCCCACAAAGTCCACCAGAGCAGGACGGGCGTTTGGAGGGCCAGTCAGAACGAGACACTGAGGCCTAAGAAAGAGTTTATATGTGAGCGGCTGGTGTATCGTGATCTGTCGCGGTCAGTTTGGTAATGTTTACTTTTACAGTCTCACCTGAAGTTTTTGATGTGATCATTCACACCAGTCAGAGACATCGAGAAGGACAAAGCCATATTGTAGAAACTGGCCTGATAAGATGTGCCCCAGTTAATCTCTGGACACACGATCAGACAACAGTCAGTGTGTTCAAATAACTGAACTTACAGTAAATGGTTTTATTGATCATAATTTGTTAAGTCATAATCTGCATCGCATACTCACGAGGCTTTTTATAGGTGACATAGCCTAAGAGGCAGAGGACGATAGCGGACGTGACAAGAGCGGCCCACCATGTGAACAGAAACATGAGGATGAAAGACAAGAAAGCAGCAAACAGAGACGTCCACGGATTGAAGTAACGGTACTGCGGCCGCCAGCCTGCAAGAGACAGACGACGAACATGATTATTAGACACAGATGATGGACCAAATCACTGTACAGATATATTTTAAACCCCATTTTCAATCTCTCACAGAGCCATGATTAACTTTATCTTTTAATTTCCATCAATTTATCAATAATCATATAATAATAAGGTTAAAGTGTCTAAACTTGACCAGAGCATAATTCTGAATGCCTGTTTTATAAAATTATTGCCTTAGATGGCAAAACAAGATCTAAAAATAAATCTAAATCTAAAAATAATTACTTGAAATAAAAGGTGCTGCAAAACAGAAATGACCATTGAAATTACATTTATATTTATTTATTCATTTATTTACATATAGTTGGTCTGTTAATCCAATCAGTCCTTTACAGAATGCAAAACTGCTGCTGATGATGAAGTTCTCACCAGGTGATTTGGTGACCGACGCATGGAAGCAGCTGAAGTTAATAAGGCCATAAGAGCAGAGGAAGAAGTTGGAGATCAGAGGAGCGATTGTGTTCAGATCACCTGAAAATATCAACATGACAGCAAACTTTAAAGCATCAATAGAGAGAATCACCTCAGTAAATGATCTGGGAGAGATCCAGGACTCACCGATGAGGATGAAAGCCAAAGCGATGGTGAACATGAGCATGTATCCTCGTAGAGGCTCATTGTTTTCCCCGTAACCTTTCCCAAAGAAGCCGATGTAGGGGTAGATGTTATCCTTACACAAACACTGTGTAAAAACACACATACAATGCTAATTGACTGCATGCAGGATAAACAATGTTATCATCAAATCAGTCGCATCATCTACCTGAAAAATTTTGGGTGCAGACACCAAGAATCCCAGCGCTGATGACAAGGTGGCAGCAAAAATCCCAATTGTAATCAAATAGCCAGATCCTGAAACAGTGGTAAGAATCTGAAGAAAAATAGCCTTAGTCAGTCCATCCATCCATCCATTAATCCATCCATCCATCCATCCATCACACTAGACCATTATTATTTTGTAATATTTGTATGCTATTATAGTATTTGATATTTTGAATTAGCTTTTATTTTCATATTTTAAGTTTTCGTTTGTAGTAATTTTGTTATGTGCTTTTGCCATTTTTATTCGATATAGCTTGAATGTTTGAAGTTTTTCATCTAATATTTATATTTTCTTTTGTTTCAGCATTGTTTACCAAAAATATTTTTTTTGTTTAAAAAAAAAAAGAAAAAAAAAGATTGATTTAACATTAACAACACTGCACTAGACTTCGACACAACAAGTATCAGCAACAACAACGACAAGGTCATAGGTTTGATTCCCAAACAATTTACATTCTGATAAAACACCTTAAAATGTAGAGTCTCTAGTTATTGTGTTAACTAGACATTGACATTGATGTGAATGTAAAATCTCACCAAAGTTCACCAAACTTAAAAAATGTGCTAACAGGGCTGGTGCGCTCACCTGGAAGTTGTTTGCTAGTCCAGAGCTGCATGTGTAGTTCTGTTCACATCGGTCAAAGTTCCAGCCAAATTTACATCCTAGACCGCTGCAGTGGATTGAAGAATTTGATAGTGCTAAACTATCATTCACAATGCCAGAAGCATCTCTTACAACAGTTGAAGCTGAGGGGGGAGAGAGGGAAGTGCTTCAGGGAGGAGGACGGTTCACCAATAAGATGCACATTTCACTAATTTCACTAATAAATTTAAATGTCTAATCTCACCACATGTGATTGCGATAAATAAATAGCTCAAGGTGGTCCAGAATATGGCCAGTAGGGTCCCTTTAGGAATCCCACCCGATGGATCCTGGAAAAACGTGGACACACACGCACACACACACACACACACACACACATCATTTTAGTAGCGTTTTAAAGGCACACTGACTTTCTTTCATTAAATGTTCTACCTGAAAAACAGTAAAATTACCTTGAGATCTCCACAGATGTTTACGCCAGACAGAATTCCTGTGGCAGAAGGGAAGAAGATGGAAAACATCCTGAAGAAAGATCCGTCTTTACCCCGGAACGAAGGCAGCAAATTTGATATGAAAATCTCAGCTGGAAGAATAAAAACTGTGGTTAGATTCAGCTGTTCCTTCACGAAACACTCTGGCTTTGATTTTGCAATTAGATATTGATGATAACTGATGGTTTGACCAAAGAAGACCTTCAGAATACAAGTATGGGTCTATTTTTGGATAATCAGTGCCATCACTGCTTTAAAGAGGCCATTGTGCCCTTTTACAAAGTCTTGATTTTGTTTTTGGGCTCTTCTTGAATAGGTTTTCATGCTTGAATATTCAAAATCAAATTATTTTTCCCATATTTGGCATTGTTGCAGCTCCTCTTTTCCCAGTCTGTCAGTAACGCTCTGTTTAGTACCTGTCTCTATGAAGCCCCTCCTCCTTCTAAAAAGCTAAATGTGGTTTATGCTATTCTAGCTGATATACCACCATCACTTGATAACGTAAGTCATAATTATGGAATAAAAAGTCAAAATAACATAAAATGTTAAAATTGGCAAGTCATAATTATGAGATAAGTCATGATAAAGTCATGATTATAACAGTCTTTATAAACTTTGTCATAATTTTGACTTGTCACAATTATGACTTTTTAATCTCATAATTATGACTTTTTATTCTCAAAATTATAATTTAATATGTCATAGTTTTGATTTACATTATAATTATGATTTATCAAAACATAATTTTTTTGCACTTCTTGTTTTCCTTATGGTGGAAATCCTTTCTTATTGTGGGCTTTTGTTGTAGCAGGACAAAATATCGACTCCCCAAATTATAAACAAGAGTTTACTGGATGCACTTAAAGGGATAGTTCACCCAAAAATGAAAATTCAGTCATCATTTACTCACCCTCAAGTTGTTCCAAACCTGTATTAATTTCTTTCTTCTGCTGAACACAAAAGAGCATATTTTGAAGAATGTCGGTAACCAAACAGTTGATGGGGCCCATTGACTTCCATAGTTCTTTTTTTTCCATATGGAAACCAATGGTGCCTCACAACTGTTTGGTTACCCATATTCTTCAAAATATCTTCTTTTGTGTTCAGCAGAAGAAATACATTTGTAAAGGTTTAGAACAACTTGAGGGTGAGTAAATGTTGACAGAATTTAAATTTCTGTGTCAACTATCACTTTAATGCCTGCATTGGATCTAGATCTTGTTTACTCACCGTGGTAGCCGAAAAATCCCACAGATTGCTTCTCTATGCTGGGGGTAATGACTGTCCCAACAAAATAATTAGCCAAGGAGAGCAAGAGCGCAATGAAGAACAGGATCTGAGCCTGTGGTGGAGCGAAAACCAAGAAGAACAAATGGCAGTCATGCCGCCAAAAGAGGAAGTATTGGAAAATGAGCAAAGACAGGAGCAGAGGACCGTACCTTCGCCTCCCAACTCATGCCAGCGAATGTGATGCAGAGCAGGATGACGACAGTAATCGTCCCAATGATTCTCACGTCATTGACATCATCCACCATCTGAGCTTTATTGTCCTGAAAAGAGAGAAAATGACTGTGAGTGAGATATAAACAGCTGTACTGAGAATTTTATTTTATTTTAAGAATGTCAAAATGCAAATATGCTTAATTTTCTTCATGCAAAAAGTAATTTCTTGCATCTCTTTAAGCAAAATATTCTTTTCTCTCATTAAAAAGACTGTAAATGCATATTATATTTACATAATATTTACATTTTTACTGCTTTTTCTTTCAAGCAGCTCTCATTTCCTGAAACACAACAATAAATACAATTATTCATAAGTGTGTCTCACTTTGAGAACATCTCTGACGGTCTCAGCAAACCCCACTGTGTTGAGTGAACAGGCGAGAGCGTTGGCGAACGCAAAGAGCAAACCGATGGGCGCTCCAAACTCCGGACCCAGACTGCGAGAGATCATGAAGTACGTGCCACCTGAAGCAAATATCACTGTAAAATCTCACTGCATTTGTTTAAAACAAATAAAAACAATGCATTTATTCCACACTATTATTCTCAAGAGATAAAACAACCCAATCCTATGGCAATTCATAACTATTTTACGTTTTGGCGAATTGGTGGCTTATTCGTATCTCTTTTGTACGATTTACTTATGCCCCAGTGACAGGTATGTTTAGGGGTGGGGTTAAGGGTGGACCTTCATGCTTACTTTTTTCTAATAATCATACAAATTCATACAAAATGCCGAACCCGTGTTGTTGATGAATTTGTGTATTTGGGTTTCTGTAGATTCCCTTATTTAACTAATTTGGGCAGGTGTATTTGTGTCATGTGTTTCACCTAAAACTATTGAGTAAGAGCGTGCAAATGGCATTTGTTGTAGTCTGCCTCGTTAATATACAACAGTTACATTTTCCCGTGAGATCAGGTTGAGTAAACTTATCTTGTTTTAAGCATGTTTATATATTACTGGAAAACAAAATATAGATCCTGAATACAACCAACATGAAATCAAACAGGTCTTATTTACTTAAAACAAGTTGCTTTCTCATGGCAAATGATTCATTTGACTTACCAGAGTAGACCTTCCCATTGGTGGAGATTGCAGACACTGACGTCGCTGTGATTGTTGTGATGGTGACAGACATAAAGATAATGACGTAGGTCAGAACTACAAGCAAAAAAGGCAAAATTTAGGGAATTCCCTATAAGGTAAAAATGGTCTATAGATCCTATCAGTTCCCTGAGAGAGGAAAATATTACTGTTTAAAAGGCGTTTTAGAATGTAAAGTGACTTTAACTGAAGTTTGGGTAACTGAATTAAATAAACCAGATGAAGGATTGACTCACTGATTCCGGCTTGAGACGTGATCCACGGCAGCCGCAGGAACATAATGACTCCCCAGATGTTCAACATACAGCGAATCTGAAATGCATAGCAAAAAATTACAAAATTCAGATACATTATGACCATTTGGGGGAAATGTAATTTATTATTTCGTTTGACAATGAGGTGAAAAGTGATGTGAAATTCATTCAGTTTTGATGTTGACTCAGACCATCTGCTTTTGGGAGAATTTGATGACAAGTATTTGAGTTCTCTGAAGGAGGAATCTGGCTTTTGACTGCAGTTGTATTGGCAAATCTCAGCACAGTTTGAGACTTTTTGCCTTTTTTATCTGATAGGACAATGTGAGAGAAGACATTGGGAGAGAATTGACCCTAAGCGCAAGCTTACGGCTCTAACATTGAGATGTCTTGAAAACCTAGGGGAAAACATTCTGAGAAGTGGAAGACATAAGCATTAGATCACCATTTAACATCTAGGAGAAACAATTGATGTTAAAGAAATCAAATTTATGATTCCTCTTTTCTCACCATGACTCCCAGAACCCATCCAAAGCGAACGAGTTTGACTTTGGGCCGTCCATCATCCTCCGGTGGTGGAGGAAGATCATCAGGTTCCGGCTGTTGAACATACAGAGAATCAAATTGTGTTGCCATCTAAACAATATTATGTACAATATTCATTTAGACTCAATTAGATGTTTTTTTTATTCACATAACCCCTTACTGGTTTGCGCAGAACATCCAGTGATGGTCTGGTGCTTTTTATACGTCCTGTCCATGTGTCTTTAGCATAATATTCATATTTTGGCACGGGGTCAAGCGGATTGTAGAACGACATTTTTCTCTTGTCCTGCTCCTTCCCATAATCAAACTCTCCCATATCCACAGTAACACCTTGAGGCGGGAGGTTGTTGTCCGGACGTTGCCGACCTGGGATTACGTTTCTGATGTGATCGATATATCTGACCATTGTGGATTCTGTGGTACTTTTGCCTGAGAACTTCCTGTCCCCTCCTGCCTTAATCCTTGTGAGGATCACAAAATGATCGCTCAGATCCACAGAAATCACACCAGACGATCACAGTGCCGGGTCATTCCATGACTCTGGTGAGCCGAGTGGACATGAACTGACCTTCCTCTGCTGTCAGGAAATGAGTTGCATTTTCTTTTATACCTTAATTGAGCCTACTTGCATACACCCACACAAACATGCATTATTATACACCCACAAACATTATTACATAACCATGACTGGTGGTGTTTTTTCTTGCTATCTTTGAAATCTTGTTTGAAAATATCAACGGCTGGTTTCACATAGATCTGTCAATTAGAGACTGCCAAAAGCTAAACTCTTACTCAGTCATGTAGAAAAAAACTTGATTAATATAAAACTAGTCAACATTACAAGCAAGAAAAGTAAAACAAACACTGAAGTTTGGACATCTGTAGATCAGGGCCCATATGAATAAAACTTCTCAGAAATGCTCTTAAGAATAGTCTTAAGTTTTTACTTAAGTGTCAAAAAAATCTTAGTAAAGAGTAGGAGTTTTCTAAGAGTAGGAGACTTTTATAAAGAAGCTAAAAGCAACTTTTAGTAAAATATAAGACGGATTCTTAAGTGCTGACTTAAGTGTTGTGAACTAAGGACTACAATGATGTCAACTCAAAATGGCCCTCAACCTCTGAATCAGCCAATAGTGAGCCTGGAAGGGCGAAGTCACAGCAGCACAATACCAATCATTTAATGTTATTATAAAAAAACAATAATAAGAAAAACACAAACGTTTTAATATTTAAATTGATTTAAAAGCAATAGCTTTGCATTGTGCAAAATTATCACAAATTAGTATTGATGGTGTGGAATCTTTTTCTATTGATATGCGTCTCCTCATTTACAGTTAGAGCAATGATGTGAACACAAGTTCCATCAACGGCTCCAACAACTCCAGGGAAGCCCAAAGTCAACATAAAAGTGGCTTTCTTTTGCCACATGGTTTGATGGTCAGTTGAAAAGTCAATGAACTGCCATAGAGTAGCGACCAAATGTGATGTCCAGCCATATGAAAATTGACATCTTCAACCTTAATTCAAACATTTTTAAAAATGTGTTAAAAGATGTAAGCATATTGCATAGCTGTGCTTGGAGTCAAGTGTTTCATGTGTGATAATGAAATGAAATTTCAAATTATTTTTGGCCAGACTGTCACACAAAGAAATTATGAACACATGCAAAAACAAGAGAGAACAAATGAAATATAAAAAACTGATTATGTTGTAGTTAATGTCATATTTTAAAACATTTAAATAATATAAACATAAAAATAAAAATATTTTCCTCATATTTTGATGGTTTAAGCAAAACTGTTTGCGATTAACAAGAAACTCTTGTTTGTATTTACTCTTGTGTACTGTATGTTTATTTTTTGTGCTACCTTGTCGTTCGTTCATCATCTGCGCTTTTTTTTTTCGTGAAGCATTTTGTTGCACGTCAGCTGTGATAAACAGACATCCACTCTCATTACGTGTGTAACAGTAGCTAGATAGTGAGAGTTTTGCAAGTAAACTACAGCACACTGATGCCCGCTAGAGAATGAGGTGTTTAGCGTCATTGATAGTGCATTCGCCTCGCATGACAGCAGTAATCGGGCAGGGTGGTTAGTATTGGAGTGTGAGTTTTGGAGGTGCGCAATGAAGAGAGGGGTGTGTTTGTTTGGGTTGATTTCAAAAATCAACAGTGTTCAACAATGAATTTGAGAAATCGCACACAGCACCTTTAAATGTATTAAAATGCATTAAACATATTAATTATTGTTTAAGTAATATTTATTAAATTTATTACATTTCAGTCAGGACCACTTGAGTCAAAAATACTATAGACAATTCTTTATCAAATTTTAAATTGTTTATTTGCATGTTTGTTAAAGTTACATTTGGCGGTATGGCTCTGTTCTAAATGCTGTTCATGAGCTCCATGAAAGCCAAGTCAGGGAACAACAGCAGCTTCTGGGGACAACTTCCCATTTAACTGGGAAAGCAGTACAAAATCCCCCCTATTGAGAACAGAGCATGCATCAATGACAACAGAATGACACTGATTAAGTTAAACACAAGTTTAAAGGAGGAGCTGGGGAGGAGGTGGGTTGCAAGCAGTGTGCAGTGGAAGCAGCCAAGCAGGCAGACTATGAATGCATTTAAATAAGGCGCCCTGTTTGAAAGTCACCAATTGAGTGCCTATAGAAATTGGATCAGCTGATAAGGCTGGGTTAGAATTTTAACAATCAGCTGATAGCGGAGCTTGACTACGTGACCTGCCTGAACTGATGCTGAATTTATTTAAAGTTATTACATTTCTTTTTAGGTCAGTTACAAAAGGAATTGACAATCAAGTTTATATCATTTTATCAACTCTATGTCATCATTTAACTCCAATACATCATATCTTCATTGGACAGCGTGAGTCTCCTCTTCTCTGCAGCCATCTTGTTACTCTTACCTAGGTTAAGACACCTCTCCAGCTCTCTTAAATAATTTAAGAGCTAAGACCTAGTCTTGACACTTAAGAATAAGTGTGATTCATAAAGGTTCCTAAGTCTAAGAATAAGAGTAAAATTACATCATTCTTAGAATTTTGACACACTTAAGACTAAAATTTTACTCTGAGCGGCTTTATACATACGGGCCCAGATTGAGTTTCCTGGTCTGAATGACTTGCATGACCACATATTGGATAGGCCTGGAAATTTGTCATAAACCTGGTATTTTCCATGCTTAAAAGTGTATCCATCTGTTATCAGCAGCATGCAACATCTCAAACCTCTTTACACAACTCAAAGGTAGGAAAAAGACACAGATGAGATCTTTTTAATACATCAATTGACAATGACTGAATGAAAGACTCTTGCTCAGACATTGCCATTTCATATCTCATCAACTTTGTCTCAAATGTTTCGCCTTAAGTAAAAACGGATCCAAATGAGTCAATAGTTGTCCAACAGTAAGTGCTATCAAATTAATGATTTGATGGGAAATGTTCGATTTCATATTGAGATCTCTGGCCTCTGATGGCAAACTTTGGTATCTTCGCAAATCTGAACACAATCTGAGAATTTTGTTTTCCTCAGAAGAAAAATTTGACAAGCAGGGCATTTGAAAGATTTCTCAATTTGAAAACGCATGAAGCATGAAGCTCCAAACAACTAAAAAATGTAGTCCATATGATTCGTGTGCGTTATTCCGAGTCTTCTGAATTTATTTGATTGCTTTATGTGAAGAACAGACCCTAATTTGAGTTGTATTTACTACAATCGTGTCCTCCCGTTTGAATCTGGCATGCTGGTGAGACCGTTGGTTTGTTTACATAAGCACGCTCAGTGAGCTGCTTATAAGAAACTGCACACGTTGGTTCTCGCGCCTGTCATCAGCGCTGTAATTGAGAGCTGAAAGTGAACAAGATTTGAACACTATGCCTGCGCCTCAATGTGCATACTATCCATCCTAAATAGTATGTGACAATAGTAATATTCAATACTATTTAGGGCAGATAGGGTGGATACTAGTATGCACATTGGGATGCAGGGTATGTCTCCCCCTGACCTTACAATACGCCTGTAGGGGCGACACACACTTTGACAACCATTTGGTTCATTGGCTTTGCCTGTCTGGGATATTACATCCTTTTGGCAGAAATGAACGAAGCTGTGAGGGTTAGAAATACAGTGTGTTCTTTTACAACAAGGCAAGCTAATTGTTCAGATGACAAAACACTTGATCTAAAACATGTTTTTTATGAAACATAAAAAAAAAATGTTTCGAAAATTACTTATGATCATAATCTAGGACCTTTATACAGTGCATGTCATTGTAAAGACTGTCTACCTCTCATGGTCATTGGAAGTCATTGAATAAAAGGGCAGTGAGGCAACAAGTCAGCTGCCCTTTTTTGGACACAGCCAGACTGGCATGCTTCTCAGAATAGTAAATCATCTGAAACAGTTATTTCAACAGTGTGCACATTTAAAATAAGATCATTCAGAATTCATGAAGGGTTGACCAAGCTTGGAAAATTAGTTTTAAAAGAGATCAGTTATGTCTCAAAATGTGTTCAGGGTTGTCTAGACACCAAAGTCTGTGATCAAAAGTCTCAAAATGAACTCAAACAAGTCTCATTAAATGATCTGAGCTGCATACCACATACATTTTAAAGCTCTAATTAGCTTCAAATCATCAAAATAGTCTTAGGAGAGTGCGGCCGAATGAGATCACATGGAAGAAATTGAACCACGCCGCGCTATAGTTCTAGTGTGAGTATTGACTGTAATACCATTAACCATTTTAGCCTATGTTATTTTTTATTTTTTTGGAAGAGGCTGCTGGTCAATATGTAATTTATGTACAAAGCAAAATCTGATAATATTGGACTCATAAATCATTTACGTTTGAAATGTAAAAGAATCATAATTTGAGGTTAAACAAACACACTTGTTAATTATTAAACCCTGAGAGTGTTTTAGGTTAGCAGCCCCAAAACACATAGTGACGCCATCACACTTCAAAATGTGCGCATGTCATTTTATTAAATGCAAAACATCAAGTTCACTTTTCTTCATCATTTTTGAATTCTCAGTGTCTTTGAATCAACTGGTGTTTTACATTTACATTTATGCATTTGGCAGCCCTTTTATCTAAAGCAAATAATATATTCAGCTGTAATATATTTTGTTAAATACAGCATTAATGTATTTTAAAAGTTTTTTTTTCTTTTTATTGGTGTAATGAGACAATCAATGAAAATTGAGATGTTCGCCATAGTACGCAATTGTATTTTTCACATTGAAAAGCACATCAAGAACATATTTGTAATTTAACATATTTGTAACAACTTAATGATCTACTACTAGTATGCAGTAATGTATGTAACATAATGTACATTGTTATAATATTATTATTGTGTCTTGTTTAAATGGCATGAAACTCTTTTATTCTACATTAAAATGAAGGTCCTGAGATAAGTGACTTCCCTCCACCAGCATAACTCCACTGCATTTCTATTATATTCTTTCTAGTCGACTCTCTTTGACTTGTATCATCCTCAAAGATTACACAGACATGTTATATGAACATGATATAAATATACAAGAGGATTAAGCAGCTCATTTCAGTTCAAAAGGGTCTGATTCACAGAAGCACGTTTAACATCTTCACATCACTGAAACTGACAGCAGCTACACGTGCAGTAATAAATGTGAGTTAATTTATTAATGTGAGTGTTTTACTGGCAGTAGAAGGTCATGACGTTCTCTTGGTTTCCTCGTATGAGCAAGACGGGGCAGTGGATGCCGTAGCTCAGCGCTTCCATCCAGGCCATATAGAGAGAACTGGGACAGTTGACATCAGGGACTGGAAGAGAACTGAAGTACACAAATTCTGTTGGTATCAGCTGGTATCAGGCATAAATTAGCAGTTAAATCTGGTCATATTAGTTAAGCGAGTTAAGAAGCCTAAACTGGTTTTGCTTTAGTTTTCAAAGGCCCCAAAATATGCAAAAGTATGACCAATTGCTTGTGATGTCACTCATTTGTAAGTCACTTTGAATTAATACATGTAAATGACATGGGTCAACTGCTCTAACTATCAATACCCACATTACAACCAGAGCCGCGGGGATGGAGTTCTTCTTGATGATCTCGTTTAGTCTCACAGTCCTCTCCACCTGAAAATAAAAGACAGTCAAATAGAGGAACTGATGGATCATACTCCTGTTCAAAATGACACACACCAGCAAACACACACACACACACACACACCTTGGGTTTTATGGCCTCCAGGTCTTTGTCGGAAAATTTCCATGGACTAAGTCTCTTGAGCTCCTGAACATCTCCTCTGGTCTGTTCTTCACTCAGCATGAAGGGGGCGATGGTTTCCTCGTACCGCTGCATACTACAGGAACAGAGAGGAAGAATAATTTTTTCACATACTGTCCATTATTACGGTTCCTCTATTCCCAGTATGTCTGAAATGCGCTGATTTCTCCTTCTGAAAAGAGTGCTCTGATTGGCCAGCTGACCCAGTACATTGTGCATGTATCGGAAATGTAATGCCCCTTACCATTATCGCAAGCTTAAGCTTCCAAGGCTTCTAAAACATTTGTTATCACACCATTCTGAAAATGTGGATGATGAAGCAGATCGACTTTTTATAACTTTGCAGACTATAGGCTATACATCCACAAACAGATACATCGCACATTAAAGGAAAAGGAAAACATTACAAAGCGTCATATGACCCCTTGAATAAATACTATAATAGTATTTTAGCAAACAGTATTCAGAAGTGGTAAGTAGGATGTTTTCAATAGCACATGAGGTCAGCATTACTACAAACCTGCATGTTTTGTATATGTGTTAATTCGCGAACATTTCTCACTTTTTAGGCAGAGGAGCTTTATCCACGTCTGTTATGATGACAATGTCCTCGAACTCCAGCCGGAATCTTTTCAACAGCATCTTCATGCTAAAATAAGAAACATATTTAAAGAACCACTGTTTCTTCATATCTTCATAAACTAGTAACAGATGATGATGATATAACGATTCACTGACTCTTTACGGTCTTCCTTCATGGTCTCCTTGTCTCCTAAGATAAACACTCTGATTTTGCACTTTTTCCAGCGGTTTCTTCTGGTCAACAAATACGGCACTAAAAGAGTCAGACCTGAGAAAGAGCAACAGTGTTTTCAAAATAAGAAAATGGGACCAAAACCATGTTGGTCCAGCAGCTAGACCAACACCAACCCAGACTGAACCAGATTGGAACTTTATGCTGTGATTATTTCCACAGTGAGTTTAAGTCTCTTTCAGGCAGTCGTGTCTCACCTCCATCATCAGAGATCCAGTAGATGTCAATAGTCTTCCTGCCCTGTTTCGTCTGAAACACAGATCTGACCTGATCGTTAGTGCCATCGTCAGAAATATCTGGATGGGGAGTCAAAAAAGGAGGTGAGACGTGCGTAAAAACCACTAACATCACACTAACCAAAGCTTTTTTTGAGGAAAAGTTAGTGCATCCTGTCTACAATGCAGCTTTGCTGATTATAACAGAACTGTTCTGGAGTGTGATTCCCATAAAACGACATAACTCACTGCTTAACTACCAAAGTATGATGCATCATTGAAGAAATCAGCTATCTAGTCATAACTGTTTCCCGAAACCTTATTGTCGCAAATTTGTCGTTCAACTACGTTGGTTAATGGTGTCATGCCTTCACAGTCACAATGGCACTGTATGACTTATTGGTTTTATTTAATTTTCATTTTTTTAATTCAAAATATTCTCAAATATGTGTAAGTAAATGTATTTTGTGTTTTAAACTGCTTTACCATGATTATTTTAGTTGATTGGTAAGTTATAATGGACAATGGGCTCTTGCCATGTTTGTTTGCGCTGTGACACAGAGAATCTGATTTACATGTAAATACTTCCACTTTTCCTGAAAAACATGACAGTGAGCTGAGAGAAAAATACAGTAAACTTTATAGTGACTTATAGTGATATGTATAAAACATGCTGTCAAATTGTATTTGAATGGTTATTTTCTCGCTTCCATTGGCATCAGTGTGAATTTTTACAAACTATAAATGTTTTTTTCTAATAGATCTGTGTATTTAATTGTCCGAAACAAAGTAATTGATTACAGTGCAAATGTTCTGATTGGTCTGCTGGATGTCAATGTCCACTGTTCTGATTGGCTGACTGGGTGATGACGTCAGGATTCCATCACTTGAAATGTAGATGGTCGCTTGTATCATTCTAGTTTGTCACAACACTTCACTAGCAGTGTAGATGGGGTAAAAGTACACAAAAAAGACTTCAAATGTATTTGTCACCTGAATTCCGGTCGGTCTCGTCTTTTTCAGATTGTGGAACTTCGTCTGCATCAAATGCCGGATTCTCAATTGCCGATAATCTGCCTGCTGCTCCATTCAGTCAAAACAGACCCATGTCAAACTCTGTTTTATGATGCAAACTGCAGCACCAATGCATTATCAAATCATTATACTGTATAAAACACACAGTACACACCTGAACTCTGCAAAGCATCTGTAACGTCCAATCCATCCATCATTCTCAGAATTGCAAGGCCGTAGCTGGAGTCAAATGCACCGCTGAACAAGAAACATTAAACAATGTCAAAACAGAAAGAAATTCATGACAAATGAACTGATATTTGTGAACAAAAGCAGCATCTGAACTCACCTGATGGTGTTGACGTAGTCCTGTAAGCTCTCAGGTTCACATTCCTGCCAGTTCGTCTTGTATCCCATAACGAGGGTGTTCGGCTTCAGTTTACCGAGACCTGAAGCCTAGAAAGATGACTGAATCATTGAGAAGCACGTAATGAGGAGAAGAAAAAGGTGTTAGAATAGATTAGCGATGGTCTTACCTGCATGAGATTGTGTGCGCCATCTTTCAGACAGTCGCTGTTGAAGGACGTGTAGAAAGAACGAACCTTCCTCTGATTCAGCCAGTCCACCAGCATATCGGTGCTGTGCTGCGGAAAACTGGACTTCTCGTCCTCCTGAAAGCATGAGAGCCCAAAACATCTTCACTTCACAAGTGCACACTGAATAAGCTATTTGGTGTTTTGGTGAAATCAAGATGATATAAGTGTGTCAATCAGGTTTTTTTGTAAATTATATTTCCTGAATAAATGATTTCTGAAGGATCAAGTGACATTAAAGACGGGAGTAATGGTGCTCAAAATTCAGCTTTGATCACAGGAATAAATTACATTTTAAAACATTCAAATAGAAAACAGTTCTTTTAAACTGTATAATATTATAAAATAAAAATTTATTTTTGATCACATAAATGCAGCCTTCTTTCAAAATCATTAATAATCTCACTGATCCCAAACTTTTCAATGGTAGTGCTTTTTTAAGTTGTCAAATTAAAATGCTACTCATGTGTGCAGTCTGTTTAACTTTCACAATGTGCTGCATTTCTGAGTGACATTAGACAGAATTTTGATGTACATGAATCAAATCATTTATTAATATTAACAGGGCTTTCCTGTAGCTCAGTGGTAAGAGCATGGCACTAGCAATGCCCAGGTCATGGGTTCGATCCCAGGGATTGCACATACTCAGATACAAATGTATAGTATAATGCAATGTAAGTCGCTTTGGATAAAAGCGTCTGCCAAATGCATAAATGTAAATGTAAATGTAAATTAATTAAAAAAAAAAAGTAAATCGTTTTTGATGCATTTGCATGAACTTGCAGTGGCGGTTAAAAAAACCCCCCACAAAAACAAACAAACAAAAAAAAACAATTATATTTAGTACAAAAAATTCTAAACTTTGATATACAGTCCTTTTTATTGTAATAATAATGATTTTATAATGTGCACCATTGAGTAATTCTCTGTAGCCATCTAGTGACTGTAGTTAAAAATTAATGTTATTTTAATTTTAAAAGTGTTTGCTTTCCAGTAGATGGCAGGCGTGTTTTTCATGTCTATCACTATGAATGAACTTGAGAAATGCAAATCTTTTTTTAAAGTGGATTTAACATAAAATTGCTATTTTATATAAATGTATATATTTAAATTAAAAATTGAGGCAAATAAATAATAATAAACAAAACATAAATATTCCCAAAAACTGCACGGCTTTACATTAAAAATATTAAAGTGAGCGATATTATGTTTGTTTTAAAAAGTTACATTATGTTACAAAATCACATTTTACTGTCCGGTTATGTAAGCTAGTTGGACAGAAAAATTTATATTGTTGCCCAATATGTAATAGCATAACAAGAAACATAGCATAACATAAGTGATAGCCACTATATTAGCCTATTTTATTATTTGCCTAATATTATTACGATATGAGTAATAGCTGCATACATGCCTTTATCTTTTGCATGTTGACCCCTTTTCCTTTTTATTTATTTACCTAAATCGGCCACCGGTGGCTTAGATCTTTTGTCTTACCATAATTTATTGTTGATTTAGAACTTGTGCCACTCTCCCTACAGACTTCACCTCATCCCTTCTTCTCGTATACTTTTGAGTGAGAGTTCTTCTCTGGGCGCATACTCCGAGTCCCTCCTGACCAGGTTACTTGAACTTAGTTGCCCATGTCGCCCATGCCTAATTCCCCCACTGTGAACTTGCATATTATAGGTTTATCTGTGTAAGATTCTTACCATGATAATGTTCCCACAGATCATCAGGCTGATGTTTTTGGTGAAAGTGCCCACAAAGTCCACCAGAGCAGGACGGGCGTTCGGAGGGCCGGTCAAAACAAGACACTGAGGCCTAAGAGAGAGTTTATATGTGAGCGGCTGGTGTATCGTGATCTGTCACGGTCATATTTACATTTACAGTCTCACCTGAAGTTTTTGACGTGATCATTCACACCAGTCAGAGACATCGAGAAGGACAAAGCCATATTGTAGAAACTGGCCTGATAAGACGAGCCCCAGTTGATCTCTGGACACACGATCAGACAACAGTCAGTGTGTTTAAATAACTGAACTTAAATTATGTTTTGATGATCATAATTGGAAATGTAAGTCATAATCTACATCACAATGGGTCATTGAAAGCAAAGCAGATAAATAATGAAGTTACTCACGAGGCTTTGTATAGGAAACATATCCTAACAGGAAGAAGACGAGAATGGTCGTGATAAGAGCGGCCCACCATGTGAACAGAAACATGAGGGCGACAGACAAGAAAGCAGCAAACAGAGACGTCCACGGACTGTAGAAACGGTACTCCGGCCGCCAGCCTGCGAGAGACAGACAACGAACATGAATATTAGACACAAAGAGCAACTGTTCTCAAAAAGGACTTCAAAATGACTTAAAATAGAGAAATAAAGTTATTTCTTATTTTAATTCATCCCCTCAACAACTGTTTGTTTTCTTTTTCTTTGAAGACCCAGAATTCACACAGTCTTGGAAAACCGGGATATTTGACGAAATGTCATTTTAAAAGTGTGATTTCTAGACCTGGAAAAGTCATGCACAAAATCTTATGGGCATTCATGGGCATTTTATATTAATACATACATTTTTTTATAGATATGCCAAGCTCTAAAATGTTTTATCAGGGAGAAAATATCCTGAAATTTAATTGTTTGCATTTTAATTATATAATATTTATTATTTTCAGTTTTGTATATTTTTATATATGATTTTTGTCAATTTACAGAAACCGGGAGAGTCCATATATTAAACTAAGTTTAAGAATTTGTGAAGAAGTGTCTGAATTTGACCAGATCATATTTCTGAATGTCTGTTTAATAAAAACATTGCCTTAAATAGTAAAACAAGCAGAGCAGGAAGGACCCATTAATATTATATTCATATTCACATTACATTATTGTTTATCTGTTAATAAAGTCTGTCATTTATGCAATGCAAAACTGCTGCTGATGATGAAGTTCTCACCAGGTGATTTGGTGACCGACGCATGGAAGCAGCTGAAGTTAATAAGGGCATAAGAGCAGAGGAAGAAGTTGGAGATCAGAGGAGCGATTGTGTTCAGATCACCTGAAAAGATCAACATGACAGCAAACTTTAAAGCATCAATAGAGAGAATCACCTCAGTAAATGATCTGGGAGAGATCCAGGACTCACCGATGAGGATGAAAGCCATAGCAATGAGGAACGTGAGACAGTAGCCACGTAGAGGCTCGTTGTTTTTCCCGTAACCTTTTGCGAAGAAGCCGATGAAGGGGTAGATGTTATCCTTACACAAACACTACATGAAAACACACATACAGAAATGTTACAGTCAACTATATGCAGGATAAACAACATTAAATCAAAATGGCTACACCGTCTACCTGGAAAACTTTGGGTGCAGACACCAAGAAACCCAGCGCTGATGACAAGGTGGCAGCAAAGACCCCAATGGTGATCAAAATGCCAGATCCTGAAACAGTGGTAAGAATCTGGAGAAAAAAAAAAAAACAGTAATAGTAGCTATAAGTCAGTCTATCTATCCATGTATCCATCCACACAACAATCACTTAATATTCAGCAATATTACTGATCTGACGCTACTGGATGAGAACTGAACTGAGCTGGACAATGACATCACTGTTTTCTGCAGAGCTGCTTGCATTTAATAAATCTTTACAACGGAACTGAATCAACACTGAACTGACTTTAGCTGAACAATGACACTATTTTTTAGAGCAGCTTTACAGCTGAAATGAATTATTTAATCATTTTCCTGTTTATCACCGTAAAGCTGCTTCGAAACAATCTGTATTGTATAAAGCGCTATATAAATAAAGATGACTTAACTTGACAACAAAATAATGAAAAACTATAACAAAAAAAAAAAAAATTAAATAAAAATTAATTCAAAATATTAATAAAAACTATAACAGTACATCACTAATAGTAAAAAAAAATATTTAACAGGCATAAGATTTAGAGTGAATGTACTGTGAATTTATTTAATAGGCGTGGCTTTCCTGGAAGCCTTCCAATTCCATAAAAATATTATTATGCATTACTTTACAATAAATTCATTTTTTATCTTTTTCTTTATTCCCTTAAATTTAATTCTGGAAATAAATGAAGCACAATGTCTATGTATAAACAGGGCCAATGTTCTCACCCGGAAGTTGTTTGCCAGTCCAGAGCTACATGTGCGGTTTTGTTCACATCGGTCAAAATTATAGCCGAATTTACAGCCCAGACCGCTGCAGTGGGTAGTAAAATTCGATAGCGCTAAACTATCGTTCACATTTCCAGAAGCATCTCTTACAACAGTTGCAGCTGAGGATGAAGAGAGTAAGTGCTTCAGTGAGAAGAACAGTTCACCAATAAGACCAATTTCAATTCATTTAATAAGAGTTTATGATATATGTGTAACGGAAAAATGTTTCATCTCACCACATGTGATTGAAATCAATAAATAGCTCAAGGTGGTCCACAATATGGCCAGCAGGGTCCCTTTAGGAATCCCACCAGTTGGATCCTGGAAAACCACAGACACATGTCATTTCTGTTGCGTTTTAAGGCATGGTGACTTCCCTACTTTACACGCTCTGCCTGAAAAATGGCAATATTTACCTTGAGATCTCCACAGATGTTGACGCCAGACAGAATTCCTGTGGCAGCAGGGAAAAAAATGGCGAACATCCTGAAGAAATATCCATCTTTACCTCGGAAGGAAGGCAGCAGGTTATCCACGAAAATCTCAGCTGCAAGAAGAAAACTGTGGTTAGGTTTGGTTGTTCCAGCGCAAACCAACATCAAGCTGAATGTTCATAATTTGAAAAAGTTATTTCAAGTTTCAGGTCAAGTTTCAACAAACAAAGGGGCACGACAGAGCTACATGGTTAATGCATGACACCATGCATTAATCGTATATGTTGTGTTAACGTTATATGTAGATGAACTGAGCTTGTCATCTACTGTTTATTTGTTTTGTTGTAGCAGGTCGAAATATCGCACTTGAAGGCCACATTAGACCTGGATCTTGTTTACTCACCACGGTAGCCGAAAAATCCTGCAGCTTGCTTTTCTGGAGTGGGGGTAATGACCGTCCCAACAAAATAATTTATTAAGGAGAGCATGATTGCGATGAAGAACAGGATCTGAGCCTGTGGTGGAGCAAAAACCAAGAAGAACAATCGTGTTACAAGAGGCAGTATTGGGAAATGAACGAAGACAGGAGCAGAGGACAGTATACCTTCGCCTCCCAACTCATGCCAGCGAATGTGATGCAGAGGAGGATGGCGACAGTAACTGCACCAATGATCCTTACGTCATTGACATCGTCCACCATCTGAGATTTATAGTCCTGTGAATAAATAAAACAATTGTGGGTTGTGGAGATTTGAACAGCTGTGCTGTCTGTTACCTTTGAGCTCAAATGTATGTGCTATACACATTTACAATGTACTTTTTACTTTGTCTTTCTCTTCTGGTAAAACCGACCGACCATGAAATATGGAACGGGAGGAAAAAAAACATTTACATTTTTGCATTCTCTCGCAAATGGTTTGGGTTCCCTCAAGAAACTTTGTGCTCACTCTCAAAACTTTTTTTTGCTAACTTTTCAATCACTTGCAAAACTTTTGAGTTCTTTTTAGATTTTGGTCAAATTAAATATTCTCTGGTGTTTACAAGTTGCAAACACTACAAACATAAACTTTCTATTTTAAAAGAAAAGATGTCAACGCAAGAAAATAAAATCATTGACAACCCCTTTAATGATTCTTTTAATTACGACAGTAGAATTAAAAACATTTACCCCTAAAAATTTCAAAACGGTGACGTTTTTTCAAAACAGATGTTTTACTGCGAGTTAAAATTCTCAGTAATCCTAATGGGGACAGATTTTTTTTTTACCTGAAACATTTACTTGATTTCCCCCCATGAGTTTTTTTATTTAATATTTTAATAATTTAACAACACATTCAGATGTTCATGGATCTCTGACGTTTGTTAATAGTCACATGACCTGCAGTTTGGGAAACCCTGCATTACAGTATGTAGAATGAGAAAAGCTGCTCTCTGAGTTTCCCTCAAGCCCTACAACGTGTGCGTGTCTTACTTTCAGAAGATCTCTGACAGTTTCGGCAAAGCCCACTGTGTGGAGCGCACAGGCAAGAGCGTTGGCGAACGCAAAGAGCAAACCGATGGGCGCTCCAAGCTCCGGACCCAGACTCCGAGAGATCATGAAGTACGTGCCACCTGGAGGAAAGATAGCAGATGAAAAAGTCTGTTTTCACTTGCTTTGACAAATTGGCTTCACTTGTTTAAAAAATACACCTCACTAAATGTATTTAAGATTTAAAAAAAAACAAACAATGCATTTCTTGGGGCAATTTTACGAATCTCAGGTAAACTTGTATTGTTTTAAGTAGCCTATATTTTACTGGAAAACAAGACAAAGATTCTGATTAAACCCACATGAAATGGAATGTTCCTGGTATTATGGTAAATAATTAATTTTACTCACCAGATTTGACCTTCCCGTTAGTGGAGATTGCAGACACTGATGTTGCCGTGATTGTTGTGACAGTGACAGACATGAAGATAATTACGTAGGTCAGAACTGCAAGCAAAAAAGCACAAATGTGTCAAGTGACTTTCAATAAGATCCTTTCAGTTCTCTGAGGGAGGACATATTTGAGTCATTCTACGAAACGGGTGCCATTTCCACTTTGCATTTTTCAAAATTTTCATTGTGAACAAACATTTTTTTAAACAAACCTACAAATTGAAAGATATGTTAATCCTCCAAAAAACATATTTTCCCACCTCAGGCACAAAATCTTTATTAATATTATCCTTTTTATTCAGGCAAGGAAGCCATTCTTGTACCACCCAGTCACGGACAATTTGTATACCATTGGAGTAGTAAAACAAGAAATAGATTTTTAAAATCTAATGTTTTCCTAATAGAAAAATGTCCCTTTTTTGGAAACCATCAATAGAAAGTCTGTAATTTAATATAGTTTTTTTTATTTTTAGATTTTTAATCTTGAAACATGATAAACTTTAAAAACGTTAAAAACGGGGGAGACATTCAAATTGACTAAAAAGTGTGTGAGTGATATAGTGAGCGAGCGAGCGAGTGAGTGAGTAAGTGAATGAGTGAATTAATGAACCAAACAGTGTTGCCAAGTCTGCGTTTTTCCTGTGAAATTGGGTTAGGCTACTTTTACACTGTTGCTGCGGGTTGTTTTTCATGTCCACGGGTTGAAGCGAACCCAAATAACATGATATTTAGCCCTTGGAATGCACATTTTACCAAGGGAACCCTGCCAAAAAAAAAAGTTTTACCCCCCCCCAAAATGTGATTTTTATCGAGGGACATTTTGGGATGAAATTTACCACCCCGTCACATACCACCCCGTCACGTTTTTGTGACGGGGTGGTAAATTTCATCCGAAAATGTCCGCAAATCTCCCATGTGGTCAAGTTTCTCAACTAGTATACATGCATTCAATCTGAAATATAATTATCTTTGTATTAATAATGTAAAAAACTTAATAAAAAACAGTTTTCCCTATCTATTTTGCATGACAGGGTGGTAAGTTTAAGCTTGACGGGCCCTGCCTAACATGAAAAAGCAACAAATAAACAATGTAAAAAAAATTTACATAGTTGCCTGCTTTTGTTCTTGGTGGCTATAAGGCTCAAATTATGTTACTTAGGCTTTGTGATGTCATTTAAAGGAACAGTGCATTATTTATAGATAAAACAAGTTAGTGTGACGGGGTGGTAAGTCAAACTGAGGGACGCGCACAAATCATAAAATATTTACAAAAAAAATAAGGTTTATTGTGAATAAATATATTTTGTGTAAACAGGGACACACATATAATCCTGAAAATAGTATATGTTTGAAAAAATATACAACTTATTTGCTGATATTTTAGATGCAAATGTCATGTTGGTTAACACGGACATGTGAAATTGGCTATGTAATAATGAAAAATGATTAAAAATAGTATGCTAATCTTCAAAAAAAACATTTGATCATATATCATGTTAAAAATAACACTTGAATTAAAAACTTTAAGCTTTGGAAACAGACTTTGGGACATTTTTAGTGCCTTATGCATCTAATCAAATGTTGCGGACCCAAATGGCACCCGTTTCGTAGAATGACTCATTTAACTTGCGACTTTAACTGATTCAGTAAACCAGAATCAACTCACTGAGTCCAGCTTGAGACGTGATCCATGGCAGCCGCAGGTACATAATGACTCCCCAGATGTTCAACATACAGCGAATCTGAAACAGAATCACAGCAAACTCATCAGTGGTGTGTGGATGTAAGAATTTTTATATTGCGACATTATTTTGCAAACTGATGAGACAATTACAGATCTGAAAATGTTTCACAGTGAATTTCTAATGAAAGAATCAAGNAACAAACAATGCATTTCTTGGGGCAATTTTACGAATCTCAGGTAAACTTGTATTGTTTTAAGTAGCCTATATTTTACTGGAAAACAAGACAAAGATTCTGATTAAACCCACATGAAATGCAATGTTCCTGGTATTATGGTAAATAATTAATTTTACTCACCAGATTTGACCTTCCCGTTAGTGGAGATTGCAGACACTGATGTTGCCGTGATTGTTGTGACAGTGACAGACATGAAGATAATTACGTAGGTCAGAACTGCAAGCAAAAAAGCACAAATGTGTCAAGTGACTTTCAATAAGATCCTTTCAGTTCTCTGAGGGAGGACATATTTGAGTCATTCTACGAAACGGGTGCCATTTCCACTTTGCATTTTTCAAAATTTTCATTGTGAACAAACATTTTTTTAAACAAACCTACAAATTGAAAGATATGTTAATCCTCCAAAAAACATATTTTCCCACCTCAGGCACAAAATCTTTATGAATATTATCCTTTTTATTCAGGCAAGGAAGCCATTCTTGTACCACCCCGTCACGGACAATTTGTATACCATTGGAGTAGTAAAACAAGAAATAGATTTTTAAAATCTAATGTTTTCCTAATAGAAAAATGTCCCTTTTTTGGAAACCATCAATAGAAAGTCTGTAATTTAATATAGTTTTTTTTATTTTTAGATTTTTAATCTTGAAACATGATAAACTTTAAAAACTTTAAAAACTGGGGGAGGGGAGACATTCAAATTGACTAAAAAGTGTGTGAGTGATATAATGAGTGAGTGAGTGAGTGAGTGAGTGAGCGAGTGAGTGAGTGAGCGAGTAAGTGAATGAGCGAGTAAGTGAATGAGTGAATTAATGAACCAAACAGTGTTGCCAAGTCTGCGTTTTTCCTGCGAAATTGGGTTAGGCTACTTTTACACTGTTTCTGCGGGTTGTTTTTCATGTCCACGGGTTGAAGCGAGCCCAAATAACATGATATTTAGCCCTTGGAATGCACATTTTACCAAGGGAACCCTGCCAAAAAAAAAATTGTATCCGAAAAATTTCATCCGAAAATGTCCGCAAATCTCCCATGTGGTCAAGTTTCTCAACTAGTATACATACATTCAATCTGAAATATAAATATCTTTGTATTAATAATGTAAAAAACTTAATAAAAACAGTTTTCCCTATCTATTTTGCATGACAGGGTGGTAAGTTTAAGCTTGACGGGCCCTGCCTAACATGAAAAAGCAACAAATAAACAATGTAAAAAAAATTTACATAGTTGCCTGCTTTTGTTCTTGGTGGCTATAAGGCTCAAATTATGTTACTTAGGCTTTGTGATGTCATTTAAAGGAACAGTGCATTATTTATAGATAAAACAAGTTAGTGTGACGGGGTGGTAAGTCAAACTGAGGGACGTGCACAAATCTGAAAAATAAAATATTTACAAAAAAAATAAGGTTTATTGTGAATAAATATATTTTGTGTAAACAGGGACACACATATAATCCTGAAAATAGCATATGTTTGAAAAAATATATAACTTATTTGGTGATATTTTAGATGCAAATGTCATGTTGGTTAACACGGACATGTGAAATTGGCTATGTAATAATGAAAAATGATTACAAATAGTATGCTAATCTTCAAAAAAAACATTTGATCAAATATCATGTTAAAAATTACACTTGAATTAAAAACTTTAAGCTTTGGAAACAGACTTTGGGACATTTTTAGTGCCTTATGCATCTAATCAAATGTTGCGGACCCAAATGGCACCCGTTTCGTAGAATGACTCATTTAACTTGCGACTTTAACTGATTCAGTAAACCAGAATCAACTCACTGAGTCCAGCTTGAGACGTGATCCATGGCAGCCGCAGGTACATAATGACTCCCCAGATGTTCAACATACAGCGAATCTGAAACAGAATCACAGCAAACTCATCAGTGGTGTGTGGATGTAAGAATTTTTATATTGCGACATTATTTTGCAAACTGATGAGACAATTACAGATCTGAAAATGTTTCACAGTGAATTTCTAATGAAAGAATCAAGTACAGATTTGAATAATTTATTGAGCTACTCTAACTAAAGAAATATGTAATGTTATGTAATAGGCTACGTCATAATACAATTCTGACAATTACACTTTTATTTGAGTGTTACCTATATGTAGGCCTATAACACAAAATAATATTTATAAATGACAAAACATTATGATTTCACAAAGCTCTCACATTAGAAGGCTTTCTTGTTTTGCTTCATAACTAACTTAACGTACATACAGCTTAATTTTGCTTCTGTATTTGTATCTTTAAAAAATTACTAATGTATTCTTCGAGGGAAAAGCCGCAATAGTTCAGCAAAACCTGCTGAGTTCCTGCATAGACACAGAATACCTGCATAAATCCACAGAATGCTGAGGTCAGTCACGCGATTGGCCGCTGCTGTACTCAGAAGCGCGATTGTGAGACGTGATTGGCTACCGCTGAAGCCAGCCACGCGATTAGCCGCTACTGAAGTCAAACGAAAAGCGCGCAACAGGAACGTTGACAAAATGTGTTCGCTCCACAAATCCACCAAACAAAAACTCTTCGGTTCTCCAATAATGAAGTAGGTGACAAATTTTACTTTCAAAACGTCGAATTAACATCCCTGTTAAGCAAATTGTACTCCCAGTTCTCATCACGGTCTGTTATGAGAATCAAATGAGAGGAATCACTGAGAATAACGAGAAAACATTCAGAGGATAGGTAACGTATTATGATAATGATCATTTGGGTGAAATGTAGGCCTACTGAGAAATGTGAAAATAGCCTACGGTTTGTATTTACTATTTTGTATTTTATTTCACTTTATTATTGATTTAATTTGACTATGGGGAGAAATGTGACCTGAAATGAATCCGCATTCAGTCAGAGTTGGCAATAGAGATATAAAATAAATGTGGAGAGCAGCTCAGACCATCTGCTCCAGGGTTAATTTGAGTTCTCTGAGAGAGACATCCGGCTTTGGACTAGGCTACATGTATCTTGGCAAATATGAGTACCGTTTGAGATATTTTTTTAAAGTTATATTTTTTGGCATTTTTATTAGATAGGATAGTACAAGAGGAGACACTGGGAGAGTACAGACAAGAACAGGACTGAGAAAGGACCTCAAGCTGAGATTTCAACTTAAGTCACCCAAAGCACTCTGATCGTGAGATCTCTACTTTGTAACCCTATAGAGCAGACAAATTGGGTCTTTTTCTCAGAAGAAAAATCTGAGAAGCTGGAGACTTAAACATCAGCTTGCCTACTGCTTGAGATGTTAAAGAGATCAAAAATACGATTGCTTCTTTCTCACCATGACTCCCAGAACCCATCCAAAGCGAACAAGCTTGACTTTGGGCCGTTCATCATCCTCTGGTGGTGGAGGAAGATCATCAGGTTCCGGCTGTTGACAGCAACAGACAGAGAATCAACACCAAATTTCAAAGTGTTGCCATTCAAACAATATTTATAGACTCAAATGTATATAAATTTAATTAGACAAGTATTTTCATTCAAATTTACTTACTGGTTTGCGCAGAATATCCAGTGATGGTCTGCTATTTTTTATACGTCCGGAGAATGTGTCCTTGGCATAAAATTCATATTTTGGCACGGGGTCAAGTGGATTGTAGAACGACATTTTTGTCTTGTCCTGCTCCTTCCCATAATCAACCTCTCCCATATCCACGGTAACACCTTGAGGTGGAACATTGTTGTCCGGGCGGCGCAGACCTGGGATTAAGTTTCTGATGCTATCAATAAATTTGACCATCGTGAATTCTGTAGGACTTGAAACTTTAAGACGTCGACCTTTCCTGCTTTAATCCTAATGGAGATCACGGAAATGATCCAACACCTCCACGGCGCCGAAATTACAGCGCCGAGCCGAATTGAGATGAACTGACCTTCCTCAGCTGTCAGGAAATGAGTTGCGTTTTCTTTTATACCTTAATTGAGCCTACTTACACACCCATTATTAGACGTACACAAACACTGTTGCAGAACCATGACTGGCAGTTCTTTGTATTGTATTCTCTTGCTATCTTTGAAGTCTTCTTCAGAAATTTCTACAAACTGGTTTCCCAAGATGACACATCTGTCAAATAGAGTTTGTCTAGCAACAGTTTGAATGTGTGAACATCAGATATCTTTCTCCCAAAGTGAGCATCATAAATTAAATTATTACAAATGATTATTATTGGTCTAAATGACTTGTATGACCCATATGACTTACTTGGTTAGCTGGATGGGCCTGGAAACTCGCCATAAACATATGATTTTTTTCATGCTTTGAAGCAATGCTTCTGTTGTCAGAGAAGCAACATCTCAAACCTGCTCACAAAATCTGCCAGAAATAAAGAGACAGAAATGAGATTTTTAATACATTATGGCCTGGTTTCACAGACAGGGCTTAGATTAAGCCAGGGTTAGGTCTAAGTTCAATTAGGACATTTAAGTACATTTTACAAATGAACTGTACCTTACCTTTAAAAAAACTAAACAAAACAAAACTTACTGGTGTGCATCGTAAGACAAAATAATAGCACTTATTTTAAGATATGTCAGTGCAAGTTGCTTTCAGTTAAAACAGCTCAAACTTGCATTTTAGTCTGGGACTAGGCTTAAGCCTTGTCTGTGAAACCAGGTGTAACTGTTTCTCCTAACAATAATATTAAATAGAGATTTTTGCTCAGATGTTGGTCTTTTATAGCTCATCAACTCAATCTTACATAGTTCTCCTGAAATTAAACAAACCCAAGTGAGACACTCATTGTCATCCAGTAAGAGTATAAAGCTATAAACTGAATGCTAAAAGCAGCTCAGATCATTTGATGTGAAATTTTTGATGGCAGACTTTAGTATCTTTGCAAACCTGAGCAAAATTGTTGAGATCTCTTCTGAAACTTCTCAGGAGAAACATCTAATCAGGAAACTTTAAAAAGTCACAATTTGCTTTTTAATTTCACTGCTGAGATATTAAAGAGATATTGTTTCCAAATAATAAAAAACATTCAGATGCTTCAGATGGACTCCAGTCTTTACAACTGATTACTCAATAACTATGTTTATGTTTACATTTACTTTTTTATTTTTTATTTTGCCCAATAGATATGTTTGGTTTGAACATGTTAAATGAGTCATTGGTTTCTTCCTCCTAAAACACTGAAGGGAATTTTTCCGCTGCTATCTTCCCTCTGTAAACCTGCTTGCATTGTGAAAAGCACTAAATGTAATTTAATTTAAACTTTGCATTTAAAATTGGTCATTATGACAATCATCTATGACGACAACACATAAAACTTAGTAGCAAGATAATGAACGTCATGAAAATGAAAAGAGAACATTTCCATAATGTTCTTATCTTTATTAAATGTAATTATAAAAGAGCCTTGTTGTTTTCATGGGAAAGACAATGATTTGAACCGGCAGTACCAGCACATGTGCATTGTCTGATATCTGCTACTTTGGCTTAGTGTTCCCATTCATTTGTTGTGAGTACTAACATGAAAATGTTTTGTTGATGTGGGTGTTCTTTAGGAATGTATACCAGATTCGTGATGATTGTTCCAACTATCTATACAGGGGTATTTGGTAAACACGCCCACATCCCCATCTAACGAATCAGATCTTATTATGCAGGTTGTGTTTACTGGAACCATCATGCTTTTCATGAGGGCAAAATATGGATGGCCAAAGGATATGTAATTTATAGAGTGGACATTAGCCAATCAGTTAGTGTTTTTGTCCATTCCTAGAATTTTGATTTCAAAGAGCACTTGAGTCAACAATCAAAACGGGCCGAAAGAACACAATAAACCTTTTCCACTGTTAATACAAGTTTCGTGGAACCGCATGCCATAAAGAAGTTCATAAAAGTTTATTTTTATGAACAGTAAAACTTATTACCGTGGCTTTTTTTTTTTTTGTCATTTATTGGGCACGTCCTTTAAAACTGAGCCCATTTTGGTGGGCTTGTCCACTTTGTGTATTTGGGACTCTTGTGTAAGTGACCTTGGGTCTCAAAGCGTCATCTCTGTTAACAAATCCAAATAAAAACACAAACAATAAATTATGTGTTGATGTACATTATATATGTACAGAACATTTTCATAAATTATTCAATGACTGGAAAAAAAAATCTGAGTAACATGCTTGTGATTAAATGCTCATTTGGCCTCAGATCTCAGACACTATTATCCAGCATGTGTAATGCTTCTTCATCTTCTTTTCTGTACAAATAGATTACAAATTTTAGGTTGGTGCATGATGATTTTGTCTTAATTTTATGAGATCTTTAATATTACATGAATAAATACAATGATTTTTCACATGGTCACATTGGTGTACATAGAGTTCACTTCGGTCAGATGACTATTTTTGTTTGATTTGATGTGCTTTTCAACAGTGTGTTCTTCCTGAATTTCACCCCAAACAGAAACACTATGACTGTACTAAATAAGAATCAGTTTTCAGAAAAGTGCACATCTACTTTGTGGTAAACAGAGGAAAAAATTTTAACGAATGTTAGTCTGCTGTGTTACTGGTATTACGTAGCACCAGGGTTTCTGGAAGGGCAAACATGTTTAATAACCTAAAGTTTGATTCTGAGCAACACGGTTCTTCAAAGTAAATAGTTTTTTTGTTCATTATCATTACATGTAATTAAATAACATTATTATTCATTCTTGAATAATTACATATGCAGTTTTATGAATTCATACTATATTAGAGAGTACTTGGAAAAGATTTAAAAATGATTCAAATGAACATAACCAACAAACTTGTTTTAAAAAGTGCATGATGTTAATGTTAAAAAAGCATATGCTATTTGATTTGTCAACAATAGCAAATGAATAAGTCTGGCAAATTACATTTCAATCAGTGGCTATAAGAAACACAAACAAGCATCTTTAAGTGCTTAAATGTTTCTTTCATAAGAATGAGCTACTGCTCTCTATTTTCTTTAAAATGTGAAATGACACAATAGATAATATCTGTAAATGCTGTGACGGGTATGAACTGGCCTGTAAAATTAAGCATTATGAATACAGAGTTTAAAAATTAAAAAGGACACCTACACAACATAGTTCAAGCGCAAATCTAGCAGCTCTCATCAGGGACAGTTCTTTCTATACTGTAATAAACCTTTAACTTTTGCTGCAAATCCCTTTGACGTAGCAAATGATAACGTCAAAGAGGCGGGTCCAGTTGAGCTTTTAAAAATGTATTTCTGCTTGACTTCAAACTGATCTGCATCTTTCTACATCTGACCAGTTTGTGATCTGTCAAACCAAAATGTAAATGTCTCTGATGATTTTTTCCTTGAAGTATCTATTTATTACCGAACAGAATTTCTGCTCTTTTTTGTTTTTACCAAAAACATGACTAAATTATTGAGAATTAAGATATCATTTCATATTTTATTTTAACTATGACATAATGATCATATTAAACAAGATTTAAAAAACTGAATATCTGTTTTCACATTTCATATTTTTAAAATATATTTTTAAACTTTCACCCCCCAAAAAAGGAAAACATGATTACACTGTTGAGAATTGAGATATTATTTCATATTTTCTTTTAATTAACAATAATTATCATATCAAACAAGATTTTAAAAAAGATCTAGTTTTCTAGTTTGGGAACTGAGATATATTTTAATAGATTCCTGATAATCATCAACAGACTTTACAAGATTAAAAAAAAAAAAAAAAACTTTTAACACTATCTTTGGAATGATTGTGATTAATTTTAAAATGATTTTGACCCCTCTGTAAAGGCTGAAGGCCTATCGAAATGAGATACTGACTCAGAACCTATAATTAGCATGCTGACTTCAGGGAAATACAGCATACATGAGCGCCGACAAGATTGAATGCTGTGAACAGAGAACGGCAGTAAGGAGAAGCATTGCTAAAACAAGAATAAAACCGAGATAAGAACCCCAAAACATCTGTGGGTTTTCATGGAATTTACAAGAAGATATCTGCCCATGGAATGGGAGGAACGATGGAGAAGAGAGAAAGAGCGCAGGAAAAGGATGATAGAAGAAGGAGGAGAGAAATTTGAGGAAGAGAACAAGAAGCTAAAATGGATCATGTCCTACAACGACACCCGGATAGGAATGAAAGAGAGGGCAGTGAAGGACAACAAGAGCGATAATATGGA
Organism: Anabarilius grahami; assembly: GCA_003731715.1. Classification (NCBI taxonomy): domain Eukaryota; kingdom Metazoa; phylum Chordata; class Actinopteri; order Cypriniformes; family Xenocyprididae; genus Anabarilius; species Anabarilius grahami. The sequence continues at coordinate 1,422,005 of RJVU01038599.1, read as the reverse complement.
GGAAGATGAACTGCTGCAAAGTTATCATAGACAAAGTTACCCAAGCGAAATCTTCCAGACTCTGGGGGACATGAAGATGGAGAACCTCCTCACGGATCTGATCCTGAGCACCGAGGATGGGCTGAGCTTCCATGTTCACTCGCTTGTCTTGGCTGCAGTGAGCTCCCTCATCCAGCAAAAGCTCCAGGAGAGGGATGGAAATGAGAAGGAGATCTCGCTGAGATTGTGTCCTGAGGTTCACGGTTCGGGTTTGGCTGCAGTGGTTGAGTTTGCCTACACCGGAGCCATCAGCAATCTGAACAAAGACAACATGCTGCAGATTCAGACTGCAGCTCTAAGTCTGGGAGCTCCAAGAGTCCTGGAGCTCTTCAAAGAGGAGGAAGATGGAGGTAACAAGGAAGAAAAACTCTCAGCAGAAAAGCAAATGAAAGTTGGCCTGCAGTCCATGAAGGACTTATGGACCAAGAGAGTGGGGTGTGATGTTGAACTGGTTGCAGAAGGAAGAGTTTTCCATGGTAAGACACCTAGACACAGTGACATCCAAAATATGATTAGATGACCCACACAAATCGAGACCATTTGTGCAAGAAACCATTTGTTGCCAGGATGTTGCCATACGGTTGCTTATTTGTTTCTATGGCACTGCTAGGTGGCTGTTTCAGCATTTGGGAGTTTGTTTATGGGCTTGGGTGAAAAGAGTCTACCCTCAAGTCTCTGTGATATTCTGGTCTCTAGACGTGTCTCCATTTCCTCCTTTAAAGTTAGATTTGTTTACCAGTTATGTTAATGACTTCACAAACCTTTTGATTCCATTTCATCCATTCCACAGTTATGTCAGTAGTGACCATTCAAATTTGAATGTTTTAAAATTTAGAAAATTTTAACAGGAGAAGAAAATGACTTTTCAGTATTGTCCTTAAACAGTGTTGATAAAGTAGTATTTTTAAAACACTCACTTCTTTGCCTTCATGAAGCTCACAGGGTGCTACTATCAGCCAGCAGTGACTACTTCAGAGGCATGTTTACCAGTGGTATGAAGGAGAGCCAGCAGGAGTCTGTGTCTCTGCTGTTAATCGGAGCCACTGAGCTTGAGGCCCTCCTGCACTGCGCCTACAGCGGCACTCTGGTGCTCGGATGGGGCTGTGTGTTTGAACTCACCTGTACTTCCCTCCAGTTTCAGTTTCAGCCTGCAATCTCACTCTGCATGAAGTTCCTGGAGCAAGAAGTAGATGTCCACAACTGCCTGGATGTGGCGTCGTTCGCAGAGGCCTACGGGATGGCTGAGCTGATGGAGCTGGCTGAGGATTTTGTCCTGAGACACTTCCAAGAAGTATCTGCCACCCCAAAGTTTCAAGACCTCCCGGCCGAGAAGCTTCTGGCGTTCCTCCGATGTGACGCGCTGTCCACTCCATCGGAGCTGGCTGTTTTCCGAGCGGTTGTCACTTGGGTGGAGGCAGATCCTGCTGAACGGCTCCAGCAGGCCGAAGAGCTAATGCGAGCGGTGCGTTTTCCATTCATGACCTTCAGAGAATTTCAAGAAGTTCGCGCTGTAAACCTGAGCATGGAATGCAGTGGAGAAGTCGAGGTTGAACTCTACAAATCAGCGCTAAAGGAGTTTGGATTTGGCATCTCTGACCGCATAGTGCAGCAGCGTGTACGTCACCCCAAAGATACACTGGTTTTGGTCGGAGGCGATCAGCTGAATTCAGACATGGATCAACGACTTCCCAGCAAGCAGCTCTGGTTTGCTAACTCTCTGAGAAGTGGAATAGGCCTTGTGAAGGAGATAGAGTGGAGAATGCTGGGAGAAATGCCAGATCAGGCCAGATTTAGACATGGTGTTGAGGTCCACAATGGTCAACTATATGTAGCAGGAGGTTGCTACTTTTACGCAAAGTATGATGTCATGAAATCTGTTTACAGGTAATACAAGTTATATTTAAAGACCCCACAAAATCCAAAGTGCAGTTTTGTGGCTTGATTCATCAAACAATTTAATGAAGTCTTTTTCTATTAATTTAGCTAAAAACATATATAACAGAATTTGCATTGCATTACAGTTTTTCTGTGGCCATGTCAGCCTGTATTTGTTCCACTTTTCTTTCTCTAACAACACTTGCACATCTGCATAAACAGGTATGACCCTGTGCAAGACCATTGGAAAAGGCTGGCAGACCTTCTGGAACTAAGGAGTAACTTTACGCTGATGGTAAGAGGAGACACACTATATGCTGTCGGAGGAGACAAAGACCTCAACACAAATCTTGACAGTGTGGAAAAATACTCACTAGAAACAGATTCCTGGAGGTAGGAGAAAAACTTAAAACAGGATAAAAGAGCAAGCTAAGCATTTCTAAAAGATACCTTAGTAATAATAAACAATATTCTTCACAGAATGCATAAAATCAATGTACTTACTGACACCTAGTGGCTCTCAGAAGCACAACAACATACCTGTAAATGATGGAGAACCTTCTGATTTTCCAAAGGAAAATGTTTTTTTCTCAGAGGTTCTTCTTTTATCTTGGTCTCAACTATAATTAATTGGGAGAACATAGACAGAACATATTCATGAAAAAGAGACAAAAATTAGTCCTTTGTAAGAGTATAGAGCTATTAAATATTGAGTTTTCTGTCCTATGGAACAGCTTCACCCATCCTTTGGACCAGGCCTTAAGTGGTCATGCTGCCACCGTCTGGGGAGGTGAAATCTTCATCTCTGGAGGCTTCAACTGCAAGTACCAATGCCTGCTGTCGATGTTTCTCTACCACCCAGTGAGAGGAACCACATACCTCGCTGACATGACCCATGATCGGGCACAGCACTGCATGGAAAGCATGAGAAACCATTTCTACGTAGCTGGCGGGGTGTGCAACCTCCGTAAGTACTACACCAACCAGCTGGTCTGTGAGATGTATGACCCCATGCACGACACTTGGACGGTGTTCACTCCTCTTCCCATTCCCCACGTCGGTGCGGCCTCTGCTGTTCTAGAGGAGAGGATGTATATTCTAGGCGGTTATTGCCAGGAGGACTATAGCGAGGCGAGGCGCACGCATCGCTATGACCCTGTGACTCAGAGATGGGACAGCATGGGAAAGATGTCCGGTCCCGTCACAGACGTGCGCGCATGCCTCCTTCATCTTCCTGATCACATCAGAAAATGAGAAAAAGATGTGTTGCTTTTATTTGTATAGCCTTTATGTCTACATAGGGAGCTGCCTAGAGAGGGAGTATTTTCTCTCAAATGTGTGTGACTGATTTGCAACACGCAGCATAAGCAACAAATCTGATTGTCCTACCATTTAAAAATTATTTTTTTTTTAACTTAAAATAAAAGACGAACTTTTAAAATATAAAATATAAATCAAATCAAATTAAACATTNTTTTTTAACTTAAAATAAAAGACGAACTTTTAAAATATAAAATATAAATCAAATAAAATTAAACATTTTGAAATGAAAAATAAAAAAGACATTAAAAAACTAATAAAAATGAAAAAATAATTAAAATACTAAAACTTAAAATAAAAACTAATTCAAACAAAAGCTACAATATAATACTAAAATAACACAAATAATTATAACTAAAAAATTAACAAATTCTTAAAATAAACATTATTTTTAAAGGGGTCATGAATTGAGAAATCAACTTTTCCTTGAGCTTTTGATATACAGTGCTCAGCGTAAAGGAGTGCACCCCCTTCGAAAAGTAACATTTTAAACAATATCTCAATGAACACAAAAACTATTTCCAAAATGTTGACAAGACTAAGTTTAATATAACATCTGTTTAACTTATAACATGAAAGTAATGTTAATAATATAACTTTGATTACACATTTTTCAGTTTTACTCAAATTAGGGTGATGCAAAAATGAGTACACCCCACAACAAAAACTACTACATCTAGTAATAATTTTTAATGACAGCACCAAGTCTTCTAGGCATGGAATGAACAAGTTGGTGACATTTGGCAATATCTATCTTTTTCCATTCTTCAAGAATTACATCTTTTAGAGACTGGATGCTGGATGGAGAGTGATGCTCAACTTGTCTCTTCAGAATTCCCCATAGGTGTTCTATTGGGTTCAGATCAGGAGCCACTGAATCACTTTCACCCTGTTCTTCTTCAGAAATCCAACAGTAGCCTTAGATGTGTGCTTAGGATCATTGTCATGTTGGAAAAGTGCACGACGACCAAGGGCATGGAGTGATGGTAGCATCTTCTCTTTCAGTATAGAGCAGTACATCTGTGAATTCATGATGCCATCAATGAAATGCCGCTCCCCGCCACCAGCAGCACTCATGCAGCCCCACATAAGGACACTGCCACCACCATGTTTCACTGTAGGCACCATGCATTTTTCTTTGTATTCCTCACCTTTGCGATGCCATTCAGTTTTGAAGCCATCAGTTCCAAAAACATTTATCTTGGTCTCATCACTCCAAAGTATAGAGTCCCAGTAGTCTTCATCTTTGTCAGCATGGGCCCTGGCAAATTGTAGGCAGGCTTTTTTGTGCCTGGCCTTTAGGAAAGGCTTCTTTCATGGACGGCACCCGTGCATGCCATTCCTCTGCAGTGTACCCCGTATTGTGTCATGGGAAAAAGTCACCCCAGTTTGGCTTTCTATTTCTTTAGATAACTGCAGTGAACTTGCATGCCGATTTTCTTCAACCCTTCTCATCAGAAGACGTTCCTGTCGAGGTGTTAACTTCCGTGGACGACCTCGATGTCTGTGTGAGATGGTCGCAGTTCCATCTTTTTTTTTATTTTTGTACCACTTTTGCTACAGTATTCTGACTGATTAGTAAAGCTTTGCTGATCTTTTTGTAGCCTTCACCTTTCTGGTGTAAAGAAAATATTTTCTTTCTCAGGTCTTGTGACATTTCTCTTCCATGTGGTGCCATTGCTGACAGCATGAAATAGGAAGGGGTTTTAACCCCCTTTTATAGTCAACTGTCTGCTGGACACCTGTGTAATGAATAATTAGACTCACCTGTGGTTAAATTAGACATTTGTAGTCTAAAATGTAGCATTGCTTCAGAGACTTTCAGTAGGGTGTACTCATTTTTGCATCACACTAATTTGAGTAAAACTGAACATTTTGTTCTCCAAGTTATATTATTAACCTTACTTTCATGTTATAAGTTAAACAGATGTTATATAAAACAATCTTGTCAACATTTTGGAAATTATTTTTGTGTTCACTGAGATATTGTTTAAAATGTTACTTTTCAAAGGGGGTGTATTCATTTACGCTGAGCACTGTATAAGAGGTCACCTTACTATAAGACTTGAGACTTACTATAAGAATATCCTGTAAGTTTCAGAAATGAAAACTTCCTTGCTAGTCCAATAAAAGCTCTTATTGACACCAGACCCATCTAATGTCTGTTCCTGGAATGTGCCTATCATGGATAAGTGAAATGCCGCCTCCACAGTAGAAATCAACGCCTACTTCATCATTGCAACGTTAGCCCCACCCACTGGCAGGTTAGTGAGATGAGGAGGAGAGAATAGCAATACACCACGACAAAACGTCTCAGGTTACGTATGTAACCATAGTTCCCTGAGAACCAGGGAACGAGACTCTGCGTTGAATATGCAATGGGAAACGTCACACGTGAACCGATGTCTGAAAGCCAACTATCCAACACCTCCAATCCCTATTGGCCGGCGACAGCCTATGGCACGACCCGGAAGTATAAAGGAGCGCCTGGAGAAACAGTCAGTATCTATCATCTTGAGGGACTGAGAAGCATGGCAAAGAAACGCAGAGTCTCGTTCCCTGGTTCTCAGGGAACTATGGTTACATGCGTAACCTGAGACGTTCCCTTTCGAAAGGGAACTCGCTCTGCGTTGAATACGCATTGGGGAACAACATACCCACGCCGCCATGCTTGAGGAGAGTGCATGCCAAATAATATGGCTGACAAATGTCGAGCAGTTCCGAAGGGAACGCTTAGCAACTCACCCTCGGGTCACACCAGGCTGTCAGTGATAGCATTCCTTTTGGCCAACAGCCCAAGCTGAGCCTCAAGAAGGCCTTCTGCAGAAGGCCTTACCAAGGCCGCTAAAGGCATCTGGAACCAACTTTTCAGAAGAGAAAGTGGTCCCTTTAAGGGAATGTGGCCAGAGAACCGAAAGGAACCCCGGCCAGTCACTAGAGGGGAACGAAGTCACCCTCAATGCCACCAGGGAGGCCGACCTGGTCTGTCATAGGACAAACTTAGTCTTGGCCACCCTGTCTGAGTACAGAATCTCCATAACACAGTCTTCCTAGAAGAGAGCAGGTAAGAGTGACTGCAGAAAGGCAGGAGCAACTCAGACCCACGCGTAGAGACGGGCATCCTGGAGAGCAGAACTCAGCTGAGTGCTATGAACCCTTGTATTGAGGGGAGTATAATCCGCTCATCCTAGGATCTACTCAGCGCTTACATAAATGCACTGAGGAGGCTGTGCGCTAAACACCTGTTCATACAGGGGAGCACAAACCAGCCTAGGGCTGAATCTTAGGAGGAGGTCTGATTAAGGCCTACCACCATGATCAGCTTAGGGAGCTAAGCACTATTACGTACATAACCCAAAAGGGAAGTACCAAGCTCACCTAACAGGTAGACCATGCAATGGGCACATAATCATGGAGGCCGAAGAGGGGCCTACAGCATGATACTAGCTATATGTGAAACAGAAGTACATTCAGAAAGTGGCCTTGAGGGGCCACTCTGAATATCTGTCTTGCCATATGGGGCAGACAGGCAACTTCAACGGCAGCAGAAAGAGGCTGCAAAAATGGCCGCATGACAATCCACCTAACACAATCCAACGAGCAGTGTACTCAGTAAAGCACCTTTTACTCTTTAAAGCAAGAGGAGTACAACGTACGCCAACATGCATCAAGGAAGGCCTAACCAGGCCTCTAACCTCGACAGACACGTGGGATCAGCTCGTGGCAGTGTTTTTAGGCACCAATAGCGATAAATAATCGACCCAAAGGAGGTTAAATTTATCATCTGGGCCCCTGGCCAACCGGAAGTGTATATAGAAAATTCTCGGAGAGAAATATACACAGACATATACCAATATGTTCAAAAAAGGTGGCCCACAGGGCCTAGCAACCTCTTAGACATATGGCATGAGTCCAGTGGCCATTTCTAGGAGCATGTAATAGATCCACCTTAAAAGCTAGGTGGCTATTAGCTCAGCTAGAGTAAGATCAGACTCAAGGAGACGGATGTAGTTTAAACCTAACCTCAGTAAGATTTCACCACAGCATACACCCTGAGGGGCTAGCCACTCAAAGTACTCGGTAAAAACACCATTAACTCTCACAGTGAGAAGAGTACATAGCTGAACTCCACATGCTACACCGGAGGCCGAAAGGAGGCCTACCTTAGTAAACATAGGGCATCAGCAAGTGGCTGCCATAACCAGACCACCCAAAGGCCAAGTATTTGGTATTGAAACTTCCTCAGAAGAAATATATAGAACGCTGCCACCCAACGTGAACAGGCCTGATTAGGGCCTATCCGTCAAGGTGGGGCGTGGCCGTTAAGGTGGTAAGGATTCCAAAGCATCCTGCCAACAAGTCAACTAAAAAGGAGGCCTTGTGGGGCCTACAATCTCAGTGACAAGTGCCGTTCAGCCTGTTTGTAGAATAAAACACAAACTGTGCCAACATGTGAACTAAAAAGGAGGCCTGAAGGGGCCTACCGATTCAATGACATGTGGCTTTAGCTCGTATTGGATTGGATTCACAAGCATCCTGCCAGCATGTCAGCTAAAAAGGAGGCATTATGGGGCCTCCAAGTTCAGCAACAAGTGGCGTTCAGCCCGTTTGTCCATATAAACACAAACTGTGCCAACATGTACACTAAAAGGAGGCCTTATTAGGGCCTACCCTAGTAAACACATGGCATCAGCCAGTCCAGGACCATACCAACCAACCGGCCATGCATTCAGTGGAAAACTTTTCAAGCATAATACTGAAAGAAGGAATGCATACTCCACGAGAGGCCTGCTTAAGGCCTACTCAACAGAGGTGGGGCGTGGTCGATGGTGGTATTGGACCGATGGTGGTATGGGTTCTTGGATTCCCAGGCATCCTGCCAACAAGTCAGCTAAAAAGGAGGCCTTGTGAGGCCTACAATCTCAGCAACAAGTGGTGTTCAGCCTGTTTGCAGAATAAAACACAAATTGTGCCAACATGTGAACTAGAAAGGAGGCCTGTTGGGGCCTACCGTTCCAATGACATGTGGCTTCAGCTCGTGAATGTAAACTATGTGAGCAAACTATGATCAGCTAAGAGCACCTGTTAGAAATACAATTGCTAACTAGAAGGAGGCTAATTAACCATAAGAGCCTACAATCAAAGTTATATGCAATATAGCTGTTAGCTCCCTTTTTGTGATCTTGTTAATAGAAACCAGCTTTTCTCAAAAAGTGGTTCTATACTACCCTGAGTATGCAATTCAACAGGTGATGCACTCAGTAACACCAATTTTTTAAACCTACTAATGGGGAATATTAGGTCACAAATGTCTCCAATAGCGGCTACATGAAAAAGCCTGCTATTATGAGAACAGGTGCTAACCTGTGGCAGCATAAGTAAGCTCACATATAATGTAGGGCAAAAGTCTAGAACTTCAAAGCAAACACAACGCTTTGATGTATATGCTATTTTCAGCGAGGAAAATAATTTTCTCCATACAGATTCTCAAATCTGTACTGAGCCATAGAGGACGGATGCTAAACACTATCAATGTCAACTCAAACTTGATTAAAGAAAACAAGTAGCTCAGAGGAAAAAACACATTTTCCATAGCATAAAAGTTCTAGAAAGTGGGGCCTAGCACACACAGCATGACTTATCTACGCAAAGATAAGGGCCTACCACCAGAGATAACAGCATCAGGAAGTCTAAAAACAGTCTACAACCTAGCTGTTAAACTCAACAATTGCACCTACATAGCAAGGGGATAATGGGCATTTGGCCTAACAACTCCCTCGGGAGGAGGCCAGAACTAGGAATTATACAACCTGACAAGGGAAGTATACATAGGATTATAGTCAAGTCAAGTCAAGTCACCTTTATTTATATAGCGCTTTTTACAATGCAGATTGTGTCAAAGCAGCTTTACATTGATAACTGGTACATAATTTTGGCTGCACAGCAGCTCTTAAAGAATAGTGTCAATGCAGGCAGATCAGAAGCACTGTTGATTAAATGTCAAGAATACTGTTGAATATCAAATGTCAGGTCAAATGTCAAGTGTCCCCAACTAAGCAAGCCAAAGGCGACAGCGGCAAGGAACCCAAACTCCATCAGGTGACATCAGGTGGCAAACAGGTGGCAAACAGGTGTTAAAATGGAGAAAAAAAAAACCTTGGGAGAAACCAGGCTTAGTCGGGGGGCCAGTTCTCCTCTGGCGAACAGTGCTTTGTTACGAATCAGGTTGCTATCATAAGTCTGATAGGATCGCACCAATCAAAGTGTTTATTTCAGTTCCATCCAGTTGAGGATCGTATTCATCACGTCGGTATGGACGGTTTGTTGAGGAACTGTGCTACTGGCTTTCGTGTCGATGAGGCCTTCACGATGGATGATCTAGTTGACTCGATCTCTGCTGATACTTAAGGGCTGCGTTGTGGTCATGTCCAGTTGAGGATCGTATTCATCACGCCGGTATGGACGGTTTGTTGAGGAACTGTGCTACTGGCTGTCGTGTCGATGAGGCCTTCACAATCTCTGCTGATACTTCAGGGCTGCGTTGTGGTCGTGTCATGGCTCCATGATATGTAAATAACACACCTAACCTAGCTCTAGCCTGGCCGCTAAGCTACGGGCCTTCTTACAGGGCCACAAGCCTAGTGAAACCTGGGCTTCATCTCCAAATCTCATGGATAAGAGAAAGAAAGCGAAGCTCACAAGCAAACAACGTCAGGCGGCCGATTAAGGCCGACCTAAACATACATAATAACTGAAGTGACGAGTGCTAACTCAAACTACTCTTTTTTTTTTTTTTTTAAACAGCAGATGAGAAGCTACTCTAAACAACAGGTGGCTAAGAGGCGGCCATTTTGTGGCCTGCACAATATATATTCTAGCCAGCCTATCAACTTCAGTTTGCCCAAAAAACACTACTTTTTCTGACTACATGCTCAATAAACTATACAGGAAAGCAAGGTCTTATTTTAAAACACATAAAATATAGACCCTCCTGTGGCTCAAAAACCGAAGACTCCTAATACTCCTTTTTACATGAAAGGATGGAATCTAAGGTTCTTTTAAGCCTAAAAGATCCTCTCCTTATCAAACCGAAAAAGCGGGCCGACAGAAATAATCACTATGGGCCCAGCCATCAGTCTGACCATAAGAAGCATCTGAGCATGATATGTGTCTATATATATATAGACACATGCATATAAATATATATATATTTATACAACAGTTCTGTCTGGTTCTCGAATCTGATATTTCAGTGATAACAGCACTCCTACCTTTTCACTGTTTGTATCACTCCGCTAGAAGTGACCGTCATGGCGGCCGATCAAATCCACCGTAATTTTTTGCGAATACTACTTGTTGTACCACGAACTGTTGTTTTCATGTTTTTTTTTAGACGAGAATGTAGTTGTTTAGACCTGAAATATGTGACTCATATTTAATAATAGCGCCTATTTTACTATTTGTTTTGATGTTTTCGGAGATGCGAGCTCCAGGACGTCAGCGGCCGTTCAGTGCTTGTGTAAGCGCCGAGAACAGCTTAATCTCGGCCAGTGCTTCGGGTATTTGCCGCTGGCTCTTATAGTGGTTAAACATGAGACATAATTCAATTTGAGTACATAAAATGGCCAATCTTTGGTCTTATTAATCTATTATTTGTTCCAGAGCAAGTGTGCTATGTTAAATTTGATAATAACTAATGTTACCTTACATCCTTTATATAGCATAGCATATTGGCTACAACTAGGCGGGACATATCAGACGAAGACTCTTCTCCGCTCTTCAAATACGTAAAACATTAAACTTTATAGACAGTGTTTTTTGAGTAAAGAAAACGCTTTATATTTTTTTTTCAAACATCATATCTTTATTTACCTTTGCATTGCATAGACGAGATGACCAAACTGCGTGCGTGCTTCATTCACGAGGTGGGGCGGTTTTATGAGGTTTGACTGACAGTTTGAGGATCCAATGGAGTTACGAGGTTTTGGCACAAGCTCTTTAAAATCCTTTTCATTCGTTAAATATTTGTAAAACCCACATACAAGCGTAAAGGGTGACCTATGGGTTTTTTTTTTATTAAATAAAACAAAAATTAGGAAATAATAGAGATACGAGGTGTAGCATTTATTTTATTTTATTTATTTTTTGGCATTTGGTAATTATCCACGGCACACTTGACAACCGTCACGGGCACACTAGTGCTTTACGTTTGACTGAACTGTACAATTGTATTTATTTGTTCAATAAATATATTATATAAATATGTCCATTAGTGCGTAATATGGATTGAGTGAAAGTTACATATACACCATTAGATGGCGGCAACACTTTACAGGTGAATGAGTCAGTGAGTCACAAGAGACTTTTAAATTGAAAGGAACTTTTGCAAAGGAAGTTGTTTTAGCGCTGTGGTGTTATGGATGTTATGGAAAATTACCATAGCTGTAAAAAGGACAAATACCAGATCGCTTTCCTCAGCGGACATTCAAACTGACTTTTATAATGGATATAATTATGAACATCGACTTGAAGAATTAATGTAATGCAATATATCAGACACAGGTAATAGCCTACTCTCTCAGGCGATCTCTCTCTCTCTCTCTCTGTACAAAATTCAATGAGTTTCAATGAAGGGACTCAACGTTCCTTTATTACTAGTTCTAAAGTGACATTTTAGAATTAGTAACGGAGGCTTGGTCCAACTGTCAACTTGAGATTTGAATCCGTGGCGGAAGGAAGTAGTGCTGCACAAAAGAAGGTTTTAAAGACACTCCGTTGTTGTTTTTATTTGTTTACACACTCGTGCCGTCGAACTGTTGTATAAACGCAATATCACACGAGTAGCTGTGCGATATGGCTGTATATCAGCACGCTGTGATTACCTGCGGCCTCGTGCCTACGGACGAATCACAGCCGTGCTGATATACAGCCATATCGCACGGCTACTCGTGTGATATTGCTCATATATACACACACATATATATATATATATATACAGGAGGTAAAAGAAGAAGAGGAGAGGGTAGATATAAATCGCCCTTATGTAGCTGGGGAATCGATTACAAACACAACGGTGTTTACAATCGATCACCCATCTCACTCTTGCTTCTTCCCCCTCCCGTCTGTCTGGGCTCAGACCCAAATCTGAATGGCTAGGGGTTTTTCCCTGCCCTCCCGATCTCAAACGCGGAGATCAGAAAGGAATGGAAAGTTATGGGAGCTGCAACATTCATGGACAGAAAGAAACGGCCCCTTTCTTAACGCGCTCTCAAGGCAGCTGCAGCCTGCCGAAAAGCGCGTCCCAAAAATACAGCAGCTTTACATACACAGCAGCCAGACGCTCGCTGCCGGACGCAATGACGTCAAACACGAACGTCATCGCCATTCGACAACTCATCCTCGTCAGCCCCGAGGGAGTTGAGAGAGAATACAACTTTCTCAAACTTCCCAACGAGCTCACCTGCGAGCCCTATGATTGCAGCCGCCGTTTTGCCTCAGCACAAACGGGGCCAGAATCACCAGTTACAGATGCGGATACCTCGAGAAGAGTGCCGAACGAGAACAGAGCGTCCCGATAGGGAGACGCTCACAGTAAACAAAGCACTGTCAAACTCAAGCACTGTCTATGTGCGCTCCTCTCCAGACAGAAAACGCCCAGAAATGTGTATATCAAGTGTCAAATCCTGGGACACGGATGAACACACTTGAACGTTTTTAAGGCATATATAGAATCCCTTACCGGAGTCGACATAGTCGCGATCAGACAGAACAGACCCGAAAGACGAATAGATACTGGCTGTTTCTCAATTCCAAGAACGCAGAGAACGGACTTGCGTTCTCATGGAGTCCAGTCTTGCCAGGCAACCTTGAAAGAACGAACTCGGAAGGACGCGAGGACACAGAACGCATCATTTGAGAATTGAGATATGCTGCGATCTTGTTGTTCAACTGACTGTCCCAGCATATTATAAGTGGCTATTGCACAATAAATACAACATAACATCACAAACAAATGTCATAATAACCTATTAAAATATTTCTTTCATATTATTAGAGAGATTTTTTTTTATATAATTTTATATATTTTTATTTCACCGCGTGTATTTATGAAAATGAGTAGCCTTTGTGTTACATGCTTTGTCAATGTTAAGATTCTTTTTTATATTCCAATAAAAATACTGCAGGCTTTCTTCAGGTTATCACTTTATTAAAACAAAACAAAACGGTTTACTTTCACGAGCCGTCACGTAGCTATATGCGAGCTTATAGCGGGAATCTCATAAGTGAGAATGAAAACTTAAAGCTTGCAGGCTTCCGTATGTCGAGCGCCCGCATCGTCTTCTGGGATTTTTAACGGTTCGATTCTCTCAAGTTTGCATTCGATGCATCCTCGATATCAAGAACACATCCGGGTACTTTCATGAGTCCTCTGTTCTTGTGTTCTTGAGTATTGGAACTGAACTTAGACGGTTGATGATGACGTAGAGCAAGAACACAAGGACGCAAGATCGCTGAAGAACGCATATTGAGAAACAGCCACTGACTGTTTCTCCAGGCGCTTCTTTATACTTCCGGGTCGCGCCATATGACGTCATAGGCTGTCGCCGGCCAATAGGGATTGGAGTTGTTTTATAGTTGGCTTTCAGACATCGGGTCACGTGTGACGTTCGCCATTGCGTATTCAACGCAGAGCGAGTTCCCTTTTGAAAGGGAAATAACATTACCTTTCAAAGGATCCTTATGCTAGGATGGTTATTTTCAACAATGTGAATGTCTCAGTTGAGCTTTACTTATTCGGTATTTCAGTGTGGATTATTTCAGATCTGATCTGATATCTAATGATTCATGTACAGTCAGATGTTCTTTGTCTATATGTCAGTAATCGGCTGTTTATCACTGCTACATGTCACTATCTAAATATAATGCCATAGATCTAAATGTAATCATGGTTGCCTGGTTTTCACAACAAAACCCACCCAATTGCTCCTCAAAACTAGCCCAATCTCATTTCAGGGGGGTCCCACGGTAAAAATCGCGTTCCGGGGGGTAAAATTTGTGTTTTTGGCAGGGCTCTCCTGGTAAAATTCGCATTCCAGGGGCTAAATATAATGTTATTTTGGGTCAATTCAACCCACGGACATGAAAAACAACCCGTGGCAACAGTGTAAAAGTAGCCCAATTCTGCGGGAAAACCGCGGACTTGCCAACACTGAATGTAATGCAGCACTTTTCACAATTAGTTAACCTTGAGAGATGTAATAGTAAAAACGAGCTAAAAGAGAGAGTAATACTTAGCTATTTCAAATGGAAAGATGTCAGCCAATTACAGCAGTGGGCGTTTACACTGAAGTCTCACAGCAGACACGCCCCTTAAAACAAAGCGTTCAAATAAGATGACTAAAATCAGGGTAGGGAAAATGACTTTTATTTCTAAATTATGCCAACTTTTGATGTAAAAAGCATACTAACATTATAAGTGCACCCCAGGAAACATTATAAAACAACGCAGTTTATGACCCCTTTAAAGAATTAAATTCTTATGACGGACCGTCAAGGCGACTAGGCGGGCGTACACGGTGCGAATTCTGATGGTCAGAAGATCGTATGTCCACGCACACGTCACGAGTGAGTTTATCTGAAAATCGCACGGACGAGGTGATATAAGACACGATTTTTTGACCTGCCGATTTCCGAAGCAATCGCACAAAGTTCCGTGTGTGTGTGTGTGTGTGTGTGTGTGTGTGAAAGAAAGAGAGAGAGAGAGAGCATGAGAGCGGAGCGCAAGCTCAAATCCGAATACCCTTTGTGCCATATTGGATAGAAAATAGGCCTATGTGAAATAATTTTTTTTTTCTCATCGACCAGTTGTTCAAGCCATTTGTTGACTAATCACATTGATTAGTTGATTATTCACATTCAATTTCTTAAATACTGGAGAGAATAAACTATTATAATTAGCATTTATATAGCACCTAAGGGCACGCATAAATCTTGGCATAAAGAACCGGCAAAAAAATGATTATGAATTTGACAAAACAAAAAAACAGCAAGGAGACATTTTAATTGTTTTTTAATAATCTAATGTTTTCTAATCAGTGTCGGCTGCAAAGATGAAGTTGACATTGCTGACTTTCATCATCTTTGCAGTGGATGTGCAGAATGCACGTTTCATTCGGATTACATAATCAGAGAGTAGCCCATTTCTTTTCGTTTTGAATTATTTCGTTTAAAAGAAGACATTTCAAGCTTTCTATAGATATTTTTCTCGTGTCTGTGAGGCAAACAGCCTATAGTTTCAGTTTATTTAGTCTATAAGACGCGCTCCAGTTCAGGCGCAAGTGATCGCGCCCGCGCATCCATGAATATATTTGCTGCTTATTTATTAAATCAAGGCAGTTGGTTGAGGAAACATTGATTAAAATTAAGATACAATTTTTACAAAACGAAATTCACTTTAAAGAAAGGCTTTCTACAAAACCAAACTTAATGAAGTTATCAAAATCATGTCTGACCCACTCCATGTCTCCAGATGTATTGTGCATCTCATGATGTATTTCTATCTTACTCATGCTGTTCACTTGTCTAAATCAAATAGATGAAATTAAAAAATAAATAACATTATAATAGGCATATTTAAACATAAATATGAAACTAAATATGTTTTCTTTTATGGCTACCAACACATATAGTACAGTAGTGCAGAGAAATTTCATGTCGTGATCAAGAGCGGATCATGAGTCGAGTCGTATCAAGCATAATTTTTTTTTTTTAACCTGATAACTGTAGCTCCTGGGCGATCCGCTGTAAAATATCATCTCGGATGTCATCATACAGCGCTCGCCCAAAGTTCAGCAATCCTCCTTTTCCAATTCGTCGGGGCGCTGTCATCTTCATCTTTCTTCTGTGGTTTTTCGTTGATCCTGATTGGTCAACTTCAGATAGATCGAAAAATCGGCTCGTTCAACCGCACACGTCACGAATTCAAACCGATAGCGCACGAACTTTTTTGACATGTTTAAAAATGATCGGGAGGTCGGGAGGTGCTCGTAAAGGCGGGTGTACACGGTGCGATTTTTGCTGTCGTACGAGTTCGCATGCGATTTTTTTCAATCGTGTGGAAATCGTGTATGCTCGTATGGTCGCGGCTCGTATCATGTGCGAGGAATTACGAGCCGAGCAGAGTGCCTTACGAGCACCTCCCGACCTCCCGATCATTTTTAAACATGTCAAAAAAGTTCGTGAGCTATCGGTTTGAATTCGTGACGTGTGCGGTTGAACGAGCCGATTTTTCGATCTATCTGAAGTTGACCAATCAGGATCAACGAAAAACCACAGAAGAAGAAGAAGGATGAAGATGACAGCGCCCCGGCGAATTGAAAAAGGAGGATTGCTGAACTTTGGGCGAGCGCTGTATGATGACATCCGAGATGATATTTTACAGCGGATCGCCCAGGAGCTACAGTTATCAGGTAAAAAAAAAAAAAATTATGCTTGTTATGACTCGACTCATGATCCGCTCTTGATCACGACATGAAATTTCTCTGCACTACTGTACTATATGTGTTGGTAGCCATTAAAGACAACATATTTAGTTTCATACTTATGTTTAAATATGCCTATTATAATGTTATTTATTTTTCAATTTCATCTATTTGATTAAGACAAGTGAACAGCATGAGTAAGACAGAATACATCATAAGATGCGCAATATATCGGGAGACATGGAGTGACATGATTTTGATAACTTCATTAAGTTTGGTTTTGTAGAAAGCCTTTCTTTAAAGTGAATTTCGTTTTGTAAAAATTGTATCTTAATTTTAATCAATGTTTCCTCAACCAACTGCCTTGATTTAATAAATAAGCAGCAAATATATTCATGGGTGTGCGGGCGCCTGAACTGGAGCGCGTCTTATAGACTAAATAAACTGAAACTCAAATGAACTGAAACTATAGGCTGTTTGCCTCACAGACACGAGAAAAATATCTATAGAAAGCTTGAAATGTCTTCTTTTAAACGAAATAATTCAAAACGAAAAGAAATGGGCTACTCTCTGATTATGTAATCCGAATGAAACGTGCATTCTGCACATCCACAGCGAAGATGATGAAAGTCAGCAATGTCAACTTCATCTTTGCAGCCGACACTGATTAGAAAACATTAGATTATTAAAAAACAATTTAAATGTCTCCTTGCTGTTTTTTTTTTGTTGTTGTTTTTTTGTCAAATTCATAATCATTTCTTTTACCGGTTCTTTATGCCAAGATTTATGCGTGCGCTTGAGTGCTACATAAATGCTAATTATAATAATTTATTCTCTCCAGTATTTAAGAAATTAAATGTGAATAATCAACTAATCAATGTGATTAGTCAACAAATGGCTTGAACAACTGGTCGATGAGAAAAAAAAACTATTTCACATAGGCCTATTTTCTATCAGCATGGCACAAAGGGTATTCGGATTTGAGCTTGCGCTCCGCTCTCATGCTCTCTCTCTCTCTCACACACACACGGAACTTTGTGCGATTGCTTCGGAAATCGGCAGGTCGAAAAATCGTGTCGTATATCACCTCGTCCGTGCGATTTTCAGATAAACTCACTCCTGACGTGTGCGTGGGCATACGATCTTCCGACCATCAGAATTCGCACCGTGTACGCCCGCCTTAAGGCACTCTGCTCGGCTCATAATTCCTCGCACATGATACGAGCCGCGACCATACGAGCATACACGATTTCCACACGATTGAAAAAAATCGCATGCGAACTCGTACGACAGCAAAAATCGCACCGTGTACGCCCGCCTTTAAAGGCGCCATCTCAACTGGATCTATCGATCGTGCCGCGAGCTCCAGATTTATTTAAATTTCACTTCACAGACAAAATTTTATCAGACAGGGGAAACTAGTACACTAACAGATAAGCATATTTCATATTCGTTGTGTCTTTATTTTCTGTAGACTGTTTAGAAGTAGTTTACACACGATTCGTGAATGAATCACATTATCATTCAAAATAGTTTGAATCGATTCACAATTCAATCTGAATCATTCAGTTCCCCCACACTATGTTTTAACATAATACTTTGAAACACAGAGAAATAAAACATAAAGTGGATATTTACCTACAATCCGCTGAATCCACATCTGCAAATGTTGCTTATCATCTGTCAGTGACGACTTTAAATGAATATACTGCAGGTGCAAACAGACATTTTCTAACAGCAAACAACAATACGCAAAAACAGTAAATGGATCACAAAGTTCCATGACATTCTTCCCTCCCCCTAAATGGTCTTGTTCTGTGTCACTTTAAGTCTTTTAGAGGTGATTTGAAACCCAATAGAACTGGAAATGTAAAATGTTGCTCGAACCCGTTTTGAACGCTGAGTGTTTTTACTAGGCTTACAGCATTTCCTTTCAAAATAAGGGTACTCTGTTTACTTGAAGGGAGGCCTTTGACCAGTATTTTAACTGTCTATTTATAAAACTATAGCATGCTCTGGATATGTTGATTTGGTATTTGTGTGTGTGTGTTGTTTATGTATGAGGTTTCAAATGTATCCACACATGCCAAACTGTAAAATCTGCCTCAAAAGTAAAAAAAAAATTAAAAAAAATAAAAATAATAATATATATATATATATATGTTTTGAATTTGTGCATTACAGGTTTAAAATGACAAAGTTTCTTGCTTATTGTGAGCTTACACAACATATCTTAATGTTCATATAGCCTAAATAAGAATATGCATGATAATCTTATATGTACTGTATATGAACAGCATTTGTTAAAACACATGCATTTGTTGGAAGCTATGGTAGTTATCTCTTATCATGTCATGCACATCCAGGTATTCTACTATGCAAATCGTGGTAAGCCAAAGAGATGGTTTCACCTCTAAAAAAACATTCAAATTTAAGGAAATGAAATGACATATCATATGCAAGTGAGATGGCCAGTTTTTAGGCCAGGTTTGTTGACTGGTTAATTTCCACTATTAACTAGTGGATGCCTGCAGTACACCTGAACTTTATGAGGACAAAAATCATGTTTTTTTTTTCACTTAATGGCTGTTCAAAAGTAGCAGTGTATTCTGATGAAATAAAACACTTTTTTCTTTTTGGCTAAAATTTCAACCAAACCATTGATTTATTTTGTATTTGGGTAATTTATTATTTGCAAGGAGTTTTATTTTGTTATGCTGAATAAAAGAAAAATAGAAAAAGAGTTTTGTTCCTTAGACTGGCGGTGAACTTGAATAAAGCCGGAGGAAAGGTACAAAGAAAGAACTGATGTCTAAAAATTTCATTAAAACACCCATGCGATCTATCATCGCAGGATCTTTGTAGGGGGCTACAGCACATATACATCTTTTACACCAATATCTAGCAATAAATGAATCTGCTTTCATAAGATTTGAACATAGGACTAGTGAAATTAGTTAAGCAGTTTGTAGCCTGCAACATAATGGACATTCACTTGTGCAATTCCAGAAAGTTTTCGTATTGATTAGTCAAATTTGAGTACGTGTTTGTGTTTTTTCCTCAGACGTAAGCAGTAAATCTTATCACCGATCTAAAAACTCCAAAGTCTTAATGATTAACGAAGAGTAGCTCTATACAAATAAGAAGCACGGTGACTGTAGATCTTTGCTCCTCTCTTTAGCACCAGAGAAACAGTCGTAATGGCTTTATTTCAGATCTTCTTAATCTCGATACTAAGTTCCTGCATGGCACAGGATGAGGATATTATGACTCCTGCTGTGAATATCTACTCTGAGTTGAAAGAGCTTAAAGCTTCGCTTGATGGACTGACAACGGATCTGAACGCTGCTAAAAATGAACTAGAAGAGCAGAAAAGCTTGATTCAGGACCTGCAGAAACAGATTAAGGGTAAATTCTCTAAATTGTTTTGGTTTGGATGGATACTATATTTTGGATACTAACATTGTTGTAAATTCGCAACCATTACCATTTTGCATGAACAAGCATTATTCATATTTCTTTGGGGAAATGTAATGGTTTTGTTAATTGTAAAAGCAAACTAACCTGTCTTCTCCACACACAGAGAGTTCAAGAGTGGCATTCACTGCATCCATGTCAGCAACAGAGAGTACAAGCCGAGGGCCTTTCAGTACAGAGACCAAACTCATCTTTGATAAAGTCCTAACCAACGTTGGCAACGCATACAACCCTGTCACAGGTTTCTGCATATTCAGTTTGACTGTCTGTGGTTTAAAATCCTCAAAAATTGTGCTTGGTTTCATTTGTAATGTGGTCCTTGCTTTTTTCTGCTCTGTATAGCATTTAAAACCAGAACGTATTCTATGCAAGTATGCAAACATACATGCAGAGTATTTTTTTTATGCTCCAGTTTTGGTTTAGTTGATTAGTCATTGTGCTGCTTTATTCTATATGTGATAAAATGTGACTTAAAATATCTGTTGCAGGAGTCTTCACAGCACCTGTTAAAGGTGTTTATTACTTCAGGTACTCAGGCTCCGCCTTTGCCTCCCATGATATGGGTCTGAGCATCTTTAAAGGCACAGCACGATTTGTGTCTTCATACGAATATAATTCTGGGGAGCGCAACGACCAAATGTCCAATGGAGCCGTGATGGAGCTGGATGTTGGAGAGGAGGTTCACGTGAGGCTGTGGGTCGGATGCTGGATCTTTGTGGATCGACGGTACAACTATTCCACTTTCACAGGCTACCTGCTTTACCCACAGGATTCTGCTTCTGTATAATTTAATCAGGGTTAATTATTTAGCAAAATGTCAAAAAGAATTGTTTAACAGTCCTTAAAATATATCTCATGTTTCTTCGATGTGAATGAATGTAATTAAAAGATTACTATTTCATGTATACAGACAAAAACAAGTGTTCCTCTATTACTTAAATTTCTCTACTACAGGACATTAGTTGTCATTCAGGCACATCACTTGGCTATTCAAATAGGGACTTACCCTAGACATTTCTTGTTTTATATAAAGTTATTTATTATACAGACTAGCTGAACTTTTTCCAGTTTTTCCGAGTGTGTACAGTAGTGGCCAAAAGTGATGTCTGAAGAGGATATTTGTTTTTTAATGGCCCTACAAGTTTAATTAAAGGATCAAAATATGAGGAAAATATTTTAGATTTTTTAAATAGTTTAAATACAAGGGAAGAACAAAACACTAAACTTGGTTAATGTTCTCTTTGTTTTGCATAATTAGGGGTTCAAGCGCGTAGCACTGAAACTATTGTAATTGTTCAAATTTCCAAGGATCATCCTTCTCCCCTAAAAGTGATCGGGCAGACCAAACCGTAAGTCGTAGAGACTCACACCCTCTACAAGGCTCGCCCTTATCGGCCTGACGGGGGCACTACAGCAGTGAAAAGTATGGCATCGCTTATGACTCCTAAACCGCTAGGCGTAGGCTCAAGTGTCTTATATCATTGGAATCCTCAAGATGGACAAAATGCATGCATATATATATAATAATATTTGAGAAAATTTTGTCAACTTTCCTATGCCGGACATCACTTTTAGCCACTATTGTACATCCCTAGATGGGAGGATTTCTCATATTTAATTAACTCCCTAACAAATTTGTCCCCAAAAAATAGTTAAAGGGATAGTTCACCCCAAAAATTGAGCAGTTTAGTCCAAATTTTCTGAAGAGACTTGATCACTTTATGTGATTTTATGTGAATTTAATTTAGGCTTTTATTCACATATAAACATTGATCAGCGAACATAAACAGAAGCTCAACCAAACATGCTTGACACGTGAGAACTTTTTGCGGAAACTCAAACTTGCTGCATAACACACTACAATGAACCTCACTGGTTCTCGCACATCAAGCAAACATGCTTGAACTTCCGTTTACCACAACTGATGTATGATTTGATGAATGTTTATATGTGAACAAAAGCCTAAATGCAAGTTTAGTCTAAATTAGTTTTACGATCTCTTTATTAACTTTTTGAAGGATCAAAGTGGTAGTTGCGTAGCTGTCCATGAGGGGACAGAAAGCTCTCAGATTGCATCAAAAAAGATCTTCATTTGTGTTCTGACGATGAACGTAAGTCTTACTGGTTTGGAACGACATGAGGGTGAGAAATTAATGACAGAATTTTCATTTTTGGATGAACTAACCCTTTAAGTAAACCCACAAACACAAAACACCTGTCAAATGAATATTCTGGATTAAATACAAACTAAGCTTGGTTGACTGTATTTGTGACACACTGTTGATTAATTGATAAAATTGGCCCTCGAATTTGTAAAAATTAAGGACAGTTGACAATAATACACTATTTAACATAAATTTTCTTTGTCATCCAATCCCAAAAACACATCTAAGATTTCTTTTTAACAAACACTGAGATTTTATTTTGTAAAGTTACACTCTAAAAAATGCTGGGTTAAAAACAACCCAAGTTGGGTTGAAAATGGACAAACCCAGCGATTGGGTTGTTTTAACCCAGTGGCTGGGTTAAATGTTTGCCCAACCTGCTGGGTAGTTTTATTTAACCCAAATATTGTTTAAAAATTACTGTATTTCTTGCTTAAAATGAACCCAAAATATGTTGGAAATTAACATTTATTAATATGTTTAATAAACAAACATTTATTAATACTTTTTTTGAATAATATTTAAACAATAAACATTTATTAAATTGCTTATTAATAAATGCTCATCTTTTTGATTATTATTGTTGCCTCTAGTAATTGTGAGTCTGATTTTTAATTTCCAACCTATTTTGGGTTCATTTTAAGCCAGACATATAGCAATTTGTAAACAATTGTTGGGTTAAATAAAACTACCCAGCAGGTTGGGCAAACATTTAACCCAACTGCTGGGTCAAAACAACCCAATCGCTGGGTTTGTCCATTTTCAACCCAACTTGGGTTGTTTTTAACCAAGCATTTTTTAGAGTGTACAGACAATGGTGCATTTTGATGAATTATACTGTAATATATCACAATATTGAAGAATGGAAATATTTTATTCGAATAAACAAATGTAAAATTTGGCATAAAGCTTCAGAAAATGTAATATTCATTTAACCATTGAAGTGATCATCAAATTTGATGCCACTTTTTTTCTTTTTCTTTTTTTTTCAAGGAATGTATCATTGCACATGCATAATTGTTTTATTTTAGTGGGTTTTTTCTTTGAAAAGCCCTATTCGGACAAGAGTTTTATATGGGGAGTTGGTGTAATGTCATAATAACCAAAGCTTCTCTATGAGTTTAATCCCGTCCAAACTGGCCATGTCAGTAATCTTTCCAGAATTTCAATGGATTTGCTGTATTTTTATAATGTATACTGTGTATACTGTGATTGTCCCTGATCAAATTATTTTTGAAAGTGTCTTTTGCACAAGTCGAAATTCAGCTCCATTCCTTCTTATGGTTTGTTTGAAATATGCCATTGTTTTTTTTATCTTGCCATGTGGTGGAGATCATGTATGATGCAGTAACTAAAGACATTATGTATATTGTACAAATTGATGACAAATGTTACTTACAATAACAATTCAACTAATCCCATCCAAATATGAATAAAGACTCAATCAACCAAGAGCCTGATGTAATGGATATTCTCTTCATTCTCCAATCTGCATTGTTGTTAGCTTGATATCTACACAAACATCCTTGCAATCTGATGGACGTTGACTGTACAACCGGTTTGATATCAGGCCATACTGACAGGACTCCAATGAATACACTTACACATATATCTGCTTTGATTCATGACTGTTTACTACTGTTAAATGAAATAAAGCATCCTCTTAATGGCTGTGTTGCACTGGATACATAATTTATCCACAGGGTACACTACCCATTTCGACTGCGCTGGGGTTCGTTTCCCAAAGCGAACTATGGTTGCAAGTTCCGTCGTCAATAGATTTCAATGTGACTTACGACCATAGTTGGCTAACGATGCTTTTGGGAAACGCACCCCTGTGCAGTTAGATACACAGTAAATCTAGATACATACAAAATGTATAACAGAACAATATTAACGTCGCAAACCACGCTTTACATGAAGCCTATCATAATACATACAAAAATATACAAAAAGACATATATGTTAAATGAAATAAAGCATGCTCTTAATGGCTGTGTTGCACTGCACACATAACTCATCTAAATAAAATATAACGTCTCGGTTACAAGCCTAA
This sequence comes from Anabarilius grahami, assembly GCA_003731715.1. Classification (NCBI taxonomy): domain Eukaryota; kingdom Metazoa; phylum Chordata; class Actinopteri; order Cypriniformes; family Xenocyprididae; genus Anabarilius; species Anabarilius grahami. Next base: position 1,397,592 of record RJVU01038599.1, on the reverse strand, counting down.
CCTCGGTTTCCTGAAATAACGGGAACGAGCATTTCATTAGTTGTTAACGCTGTGGAGGGAAATTCCATTTCTCCAAAATAGTGAAGCTTGATTGAATCACGTTTCTGCACCTGCGCAAACAAATGGCATTTCAGCCCGCCAAAATGGGCAGGGCCATTTGCCTATATAAGTTGACTCAGAATGCTATTTTCCTCAGAATCTTTTGACTAAAGAGCGGCAAGCAATGACTTGCATGCAGGCACAGTAGCACGGCAAGCTACGCAATGCTTGTTTCTGTTATCTCAGGGAACCAAGGTTATGCTAGTAACTGAGACGTTCCCTTTCAATACGGTTCACTCGAATTGTGTTAGTTGCTAACCATATGGGCAACGCAATGCAATAGTGCCGTGCTTCTAGCTCAGAACGAAGAACCCGTCCTGCGAACCCAGCCTATATGGGCATTCAGGAATGAGGGCCCAAATTAGTCTGCAAAGATCCCCAACTAGGACTTCAGGTTTCAGGATGACAATCTGAAACTCCTGACTCACTCTGGATAGACCTCAAAGGGCTAAGCAGACAAAATCTATGCCTGAAGAGCAGGGATGTCTAAATTATAGAACCTGGTGGATGGCGATNCGAAGGAAGCGCACTCACCGTAATCCTCAAATCACCAGTGCCGCTGCCCGAAGCAACCCTCTGAGGAGGATTGGAACGAGGCAGCGGCACTGGGACTCCACCCCTTTGCAGGAAGTGGAGTCTAGACCGCAACTCCGCGACGGTCATCTTCCCGCAATGGGTACATGACTCGTCCACAAACGCCGCCTCAGCGTGCTTTAAGCCCAAACACGCGATACAGCGTTGGTGACCATCCCGAGGCGCCAGGTAACGACCACATCCAGAAACACACAAGTAGTACGACATCTTTAAAAAGACGCGAAACTACTTGTGTAAGCTCTTTTAGGGATTTACTCTTTTAAGTGCCGAAGCACGCAGGGGAATGACCGCTGCAAACACAGACAGGGGAAAGTGCAGCCTGTCGTGTGCACTCTCTCCTTGAAGCCGCTCTTACCAGCTGTAAAAACAGCTTTTTAACGCTCAAAGCGCACCGTTACCAGCCGTGAGAACGGCCTTTTCAGCTGGGAACAGCTTCACGTTTCTGCTCAAGGGCAAAACGAAAATGAAAGTAAAAAAAAAAAAAAAAAAAAAACAAAGAGAGAGATCGGTCCCGCTGCCGTGCTGTCTGCCTGCACCAAACGAAGAGAATCCAAGTCGCTCGTTTACCATACACACTCCGTAGACACTACAGTGTTTGTAGTTCGGCTCCGAAGCAAAAAGCTGAAGATGCAACGCACCGGCTGCTCATTATATACCCGCGCTGCGAGGTGAGCAGCTGATGCATATGATTGCATGCCAATGTGCATTGGCTCGTTTAGTTACACTCGAAGTAGATTGGCCTCTCTAGCGAGATTCCTATTCGTCGGTCTGTCCGACGTACGTCGAACGTGACCGACTGAATGGGAACCCCTCTTGACCATGCCCAGGAGGAGGCTATTTCCCTGGTGGACTCGGCCCTCACGCCGATAGGACATTGCAGACCCAAGGAGGCATAGGCCAGCACTATTGTGTCAACTATCCAATGGGATAGTCTCTGCTTCATAACTGGCAGCCCTTTAATGCAGCCTCCGAAGCACACAACGAGCTGCTCTGATTGCCTGAATTGGCTAGAACGGCTACATACATTCAGGACCGGGCAGAGTAGCTTCAAAGACTCCTCATCTTAAGAAACAGGAAAAACAGAGAGAGTTATTATCTGTGCCTTGAACATAGTGGAAAGCACCTTAGCCACCTTGGTTTGAGGATGACCTTACGGTCACTGGGCCCAATCTCAAGGCAGGAAGCATCCACAGATTGCGCTTGCAAGTATCCTACTCACTTGAGCGATGGCAGAGCCAACAGGAGGGCGGTCTTGAGCAAAAGGGGCCTTAACTTGTCCGTCTGAAGTGGTTTGAATGGGGGGCCTCTGAGGGCACCTTAGGACCATAGACAGGTTCCAGGCTGGGACTGTGTGGGGGCAAGGCGGGTTCAGACTTCAAGTCCCCCACAGGAACGTGACTATTAAGTCAGCCCTTCCGACCGATTTGCCAGCTACCGGAGCATGGTGGGCTGCGATAGTGCCACATATACCTTGAGCTTGGATGGACTGAAGTTTGGGGGTCTGCAAGCAAACTGGAGCGAGTAACTTCATTCAATTTTTTCCAAGACCCATTCTGACACACCCAGAACAGCAAGGGGCTGGAGCCGGCCGAGTAGGGGGTGTGCCACAGTCTGGTAAGTTCATCATGAATGAACAGGGCAGGTCCCTGGCGGGGGGCTCACTGATGGTGCCCCAGATGCAGTTGCTAACGGTATCTATATTGGTACAGACACTACAAGTTCAGACCAGGCCAATATCACCTGGCTCCTTAGGCAGTAGGGGGAGGAGTCCTCCATTGGGTCCTACCACTTCTCTGTATCAGAAGCTGCCAATGACATACTGTAATTGGCAAATTATCAATAATCAGACTCAGACTCCTAAGAGGAAGAGAATGGTGAAGCACGAGGGGCTGAGCCGTTTTCTTTAGAGACTCATGCTCTTGCAGTAAGAGCGATTCATCACGATGAACATGGCTTCAGTGTGGGAACGGCCCAGGCAAGCGACACGCTCAGAGTGCTCATCCGAGGTGCAGGGAAGCCCTGCATGTGCCATATTCATGGCACGGCATTTTGAAACAAACGTTACCAAAAATATGCTCTTTTGGAGTTATATATGCTCATTCTCACCGGATAGCTGTAGGGGAGAAGTGCCGTTCTCAGCTGCCAAACTGTCAGCGCTGTTCTCAGCTGCAGTGCTGTCAGTGCTGTTCTTAGCTGTCGAGGTGTCAGCGCTGTTAATCTGCTACTGGGCTTTTTCCACGATGAGCAAGAAGGTATTGTGAGCCGGCTTATATAGGCGAATGGTCCTGAGCATTTTGGCGGGCTGAAATACCATTTGTTTGTGCAGGTGCACAAATATGATTCAATCAGGCTTCAGTATTTCAGAGACACGTAATTTCCCCCTATAGCGTTAGCAACTAACGCAATGCGAGTGAACCCTCTTGAAGGGGAAAGTACAATTAACAACCTTGTGGCCTTGCTAATGAAAGTGCTATCCAACGAAAGTTCACAAAAGGCCATATAACTAATAAAATATACATTAATACTCAAATTAGATGGTCTAAATATCAACTAAACTAAATCATAAACATAAAATACTCAAACTCTACTTAATTTACATCAAAATCAAATAAATATTACTAAATTTAGATGGACATGCATCCCCTCTAAGCAGACTAGTACATGTAGTTAATAACCGCTGCTCAAAAGGATTCACAATTAAATTTAAATCCAAGTTGTTACACTGACAATGTAATACCAAGTAATACATGCCAGATTCTGTGTTACTGTATGTACTTTTTAACTCTTTCCCCACCAGTGTTTTGTTTTGTTTTGTTTATTTAAATTGCCAGCCACCACCAGCATTTTTGATAATTTTCAAAAAACTTTCATGACCCTCGAATATTTTGTTGTATGAATATCTCAACATCCAATATATCAAAAGAAAGAACAGATCCTCTGCTTTTAAAGAACAACAGTAAAGTTTTATTCTAGCTTCATGCATTCTTTTTTTATCAACACTTGAATGTAGATGTTTCATAAAAAAAGCAACCCCTAGTGGGGAAAAAAAACTATACCAAAATGTATTTAAAATACATTTATTTTATACTAAGTATACTACAAAGGTAACATATTTACTGACATATTGCTTGAGACTTACTGTTATAAATATTTTAATTAAACTTTATTTGGAGTACTTCTTTATAGCACAATGCACATTTCTTAGTAAGGATAGTATGATCACTGTATAATATCAGTCTTTAAATGCAAGATATAGATATTTAAAGGTGCCCTAAAATTAAATATTGAATTTACCTTGGCATAGTTGAATAACAAGAGTTCAGTACGTGGAAAAGACATACACTGAGTTTCAAACTCCATTGTTTCCTCCTTCTTATATAAATCTCATTTGTTTAAAAGACCTCCGAAGAACAGGCGAATCTCAACATAACACCGACTGTTACGTAACAGTCGGGGTGTACGCCCCCAATATTTGCATATGCCAGCCCATGTTCCCAACATTATGAAAGGCATTAGACAAGGGCAGCCAGTATTAACGTCTGGATCTGTGCACAATTGAATCATCAGACTAGGTAAGCAAGCAATAACAACAGCGAAAAATGGCAGATGGAGCAATAATAACTGACATGATCCATGATAACATGATATTTTTAGTGATATTTGTAAATTGTCTTTCTAAATGTTTTGTTAGCATGTTGCTAATGTACTGTTAAATGTGGTTAAAGTTACCATCGTTTCTTACTGTATACACGGAGACGAGACGTCGCTATTTTCATTTTTAAATACTTGCAGTCTGTATAATTCATAAACACAACTTCATTCTTTATAAATCTCTCCAACAGTGTAGCATTAGCCCGTTAGCCACTGAGCATAGCCTCAAACTCATTCAGAAATAAATGTAAACGTCCAAATAAATACTCTACTCACATGATCCGAAGTATTCATGCAGCATGCATGATGAACATCTTGTAAAGATCCATTTTGAGGGTTATATTAATAATAATAATAATTTGTTACATTTATATAGCGCTTTTCTGGGTACTCAAAGCGCTTTACATATAGTAGGGGAATCTCCTCAACCACCACCAATGTGCAGCATCCACCTGGATGATGCGACGGCAGCCATATTGCGCCAGAACGCCCACCACACACCAGCTTATTGGTGGAGAGGAGACAGTGATGAAGCCAATCAGTGTATGGGGATGATTAGAAGGCCATGATGGACAGAGGCCAATGGGCAAATCTGGCCAGGATGTCGGGGGTTACACCCCTACTCTTTTCGAAGGACATCCTGGGATTTTTAACGACCACAGAGAGTCAGGACCTCGGTTTTACGTCTCATCCGAAGGACGGTGCTTTTTGACAGTATAGTGTCCCCATCACTATACTGGGGCGTTAGGACCCACACAGACCACAGGGTGAGCACCCCCTGCTGGCCTCAATAACACCTCTTCCAGCAGCAACCTAGTTTTCCCAGGAGGTCTCCCATCCAGGTACTAACCAGGCTCAGCCCTGCTTAGCTTCAGTGGGCAACCAGTCTTGGGCTACAGGGTGATATGGCTGCTGGCCATATTAGCTGTGTAAACTGTGTTTATGCTGTTTAAGGCAAGCGCGAGCTCCGTAGGCGGAGATCACGAGAATTTAAAGGGGCCGCAACCTATATATCGGTGCATAGTTAATAATGCCCCAAAATAGGCAGCTAAAAAAATGAATAAAAAAAAATCTATGAGGTATTTTGAGCTGAAACTTCACAGACACATTCAGGGGACACCTTAGACTTATATTACATCTTTTAAAACGAAGTTCTAGGGCACCTTTAAAGACACCTAAAGTATACTTGTATTCGGGGGCTCGAGCACCCACAGAAATGGTCGAGCACCCACGGAAAATACGAGATATTCTCCGTTCATTTTTTTTAACCAATATAAAATTTATTGCACCTTTCAGACACTTCTTTCTTCTCATTTTTATAGTTCATTTGAGGCAGTTTCTATGTTGTTATTTTAATGACAAAATGTGTAGAGCACATTATTGTAATGCGTGAGCGCATCCATGTAATGTGCAAGTATGAATCTCCTTCTCTCTCACACAAAACTGGACACGCTCTCTCAAATATACAGTGGTCACAAGATATTGTGTGTGCACGCTCAAACATTGTCATGTGCCCTCACGAATCTCTCTACGTGCTTTTGGGTTAAAAGCTTATTGTAAACAGGTATTTATTAACTTATTTTATTTAGTTAACCGCTACTGATCATCAGGTAGGCCTATATCAGTGAGAGAGTGACTTATGACAACACTCATGGAAAGAAAGTGTTTTTGTTTGGTTGGTTGGTTTTGTTATTTCAAATATTTGCAGTCTGTGCATTTATCTTCACGAGAAATGAATATCTTTTGTGTAATAAATTCAAATATACTTAAGTATATCTTTAGTTGGACATCAGCACTACTTCTGGATAACTAAAGTGCATTAAGTACAAAATAAGTTGTTCCAATTTAGCAGACTTTAAGTATATCAATTTAGTATACCAAAAGTACAATTGCAGGGTATTTATATTAAGTACATAAATATGTATTTGTTGTATACTTATCTTAAAACAAGTTTATTTCAAATACACGGAAAGCCAGAAAATTCCATTAATGGAGGGGAAGAGTTGTCTCATAAATGATGGAAAATTCCATCAATGGTGGGGAAAGAGTTAATACTCAACCCTTACATGCTGTGTGTATTGACAATTTATTGTATTTAGGATATTCTCCTCTTACTGTCTAAGGTGAGTAGGTATGGGAAGCACACAGGCAGCTATGAATGTGTTTGGGCCTGGTGTCATGCTCATGTTCTCCCAATGTTGTGTTGCAGGATCATAGCGGTGCACTGATTTGGTATCACTGTAGTTCTCATTGCAGTAGCCTCCAATTATGTAGACCTTCCCCTCTAAGACTGCTGATGCTGCCCCTATATGAGGCACTAGAAATGGCATAATGGCACTCCAGGAGTTGGACACAGGGTCATAAACCTCACAGGCTAATTGATCTACCAGACTGCCATCAGCATCGCATGAAACCCCACCAGCCACGTACAAATGGTCACGTAGGGTCTCCATGCAGTGCAGGGCTCTGTCATTTCTCATCTTAGCCAGGTAAGTGGATCTTCGGTCTGGATGGTAAAGGATCATAGATGATAGACATTGGTACTGGCTGTTAAAGCCTCCGGATAGGAAGATTGTGCCATTCCATACACTGGCTGCATGACAGCATAGAGCTTGGTCTAATGGGCAGACAAAACTGGAGAAATAGAGAATTAAAAAGAAAAGCTTTGAGAGGGGCCAGGTTTACCAACATCACTCATATAACCAAGCTATTAGAAAGAGTTTGACTTTTGCAATATATTTGCAATATGTTCTATATTTAAATCTTCCTTACTCTTACTCCGAACAAAGTTTAGTGAAGTAGGACATGATCCTGAATCAACATCGTTATTGGTCCTGAAACAACAATCCTCATTAATCAGGGTATGCGCCAAATGTGGATATGAGGGATAGACGTGCAATATGTTGTGATGTTATGAACCTGGCTGTCGGTCAATTCCTAGTGACACAAACCTCTGGAAAACATTTTGTGAAAATTAGACCTTAAGACAGTATGGTACATACAGTACATCTATCCCTCACAAACTCGTTTTGGCACCTACCCTTATCCGTAAACCAATCAAATATTAGGGTAAGGGTTTGATCTGGGGTTTGGTTCTTGAACAACATTCAGACATATGTTAGAGTTTGCAGTTATGTTTGGCCTGTGATTACTTGCTAGACATGTTGTTTCAGGAGCAACAGCTGATTTTTTTGGTTGTGTGTACTATTTATTTACTTTACTAACCTCCAAGAATTTGCATTGGTGCAGTAGACCTCTACGCTCTCCATGTTGACCTCTGAGTCTCTCTCTCCTCCAATAGCATATAGTTTACCATTCAGGACGACTAAAGTGAAGCTGCCTCTTCTCTCATGCATATCAGCCAACCTTTGCCAAGTGTTTTGGATGGGATCGTACCTAGATCAGAGATTGAACAAGTAGGCCATAGTATGAGGAGGTAAACTTGGACAAGTTTAGACAGAAGAAGCCTCATATTTCATCTTACATGTAGGTGCATTTCATGGTATCAGCTTTTCCATAATAATGCCGTCCACCAACTACGTAAAGCTTCCCCCTCATCACCCCAACTCCATGACTGAATCTTGGTTTCTCAGGTAAAGTTCCCAGCCTTCTCCACTCTACTTTCTTCACCAATCCGACGTGGTTCTGCAAAGAATTGCTAAACCACATTTCCCTGCAGGGTCTATGTTTGTCAAAATTATCAGTGATTCTCTCACCCCCAACAAGGACTAGAGTGTCTTTAGGCATGTAGACCCTGAAATTTGACTGGACATCTGAAGAACTGTTGAAGAACTCCTCAATGACAGACTTGTAGAGTTTTTTGGTACCAATTCTCAGCCAAGACATTATAGACTTGACTTCTTTGAACTCCATAAAGGTCATGAGGGGAAACCGGACGGTTCTCATCAGCTCCCTGGCGAGTCCCACCCTTTGTCTGGGAAAGGCTTCGATCCAAGACATGACTGCTTTGAACACAGGCAACTCCGATTGAACGCAGAGGGAATTACTTTGAAGGTACTTTTTCAATTTTTCTACAGGAAGATCGTGGAACTTAGGAGTGACGGACACATCTTGAAAGTGCCTCAAGACGAAGTCATTGGCATGTGTAAGTAGGTCAGCCATCCCATAGGCCTCTGCGAAAGATACAACGTCCAGGCAGCTGTAGGCATCTATTTCTTGTTGCAGGAAGTTAAGGCATAGTGAGAAGGCATTTTGAAACTGTAATTGAAGAGCTGTACAGGTGAGATCAAACACGCTGCCCCATCCAAGAGCAAGAGCCCCACTATAGCTGTAGTGGAGGAGGGCCTCAAACTTGGCAGCCCTGACTAACAGCAGAGACACCAATTCCTGCCTGCTCTCCTTCATACCAGTGGTAAACATGCCTCTGAAGTAGTCACTGTTGGCAACCAGGAGCACCCGGTGAGCTTCATGAGGGTGAGAAATAAATAAAAGTTTACAAGCAGTTTTGCAAATGCAGAGGGCATCAAATTAATACTGTGATATCTACATATCTATGATATGGAGGCATCATCTAGATTAATGTGTAGGAAACTCAAACCTCTATCATATTTACAAGTCTCTTACCATGGAACACTCTTCCCTCTGCTTCCAGCTCCACGTCACATCCCACTCTCTGTGCCCACAGCTGTCTGATATGCTGTAGACTATCATTCATATGTTCCTTGGCAGAAATCCTTTTTCTGTCTTCCTTCTCCTCTCTTGCCTTGTCCTGTTCTCTTTGTTCTTCTTCAGTGCAGAGTTCCAGAACTCTCTGAGCTTCCAGGGTGACAGCTGCAGTCCTGACCATCTCCATATTGTCTTTATTCAGAATGCTGATGCTCCCTTTATAGGCAAACTCCACCACTGCTGCCAACCCCGAACTATGAACCTCGGGCCCCAAACACAATGCAATAATCCGTTCTTGTTTGGGTTTCTGTCTGAGCCTCTTCTCAATAAGGTAACTGACTGCAGCCAGGACAATAGAATGAACCTGGAATTGATGTCCGTCCTCTGTGTAGATGGTCAAGTCAGTGAGGACCGAATACAACATCATGTTCTCCAGAGCCTCGAAGACCGAACCTGGGTATACTGGATCAGAGTATAGCTTCTTAGGATACATGTCACAATCATCAGAATCTTCAATACTGCAATGTCCTTCATATTCATCCTCCTCTTCTTCTTCTTCCTCCTCCTCCTCTAACTTTTCATTTAGCATTCCCTGTTCTGAGCTGGAGTCTGTCATCTGCTCTTCATCTTTAAATGTTAAACCTCTAAAAGTTAAGTCCTTCTCAGAACCACCAATGTCATCAGTACTGATGGAGGCAGCAGCAAAACAGTCATCTTCATCATATTCATCATCATCATCATATGTATCATAATCTTTATCAGTGCCTCTATCTTTATGTTTACACGCAGCAACTAAACCATCACCATTTGTAGACCCAACAGGTAAACTGTTACTATATTCTTTATCATTATTTTTACCATATTTATGTGCATTCTCTACATTACTGTTGTCATATTTATTGGCATCCTTTTCATCACTGGCATTATCATTATTTGTACACATAACAACAACACTGTCACTGTTTGCAGGCATAAAAGGAAAACTAACACTACATGCTTCATCGTCATCAACAGCCTTCTCACTTTCCTGTGTTTGTACTTGCAGCTCCTCAACTTCTGACCGCTCATATTCCTCCACTGGATTCTCCTGGTCCTCCTCTTCATCGCTCACATCCCTCCATCCATTTTCAGCATTCACATTTTCATCCTTTCTGGCTGTTCTCCATGAATTTCTCCACTCTCTCTGAAGACACTGCTGATCCATTGCCATTGTGTCTTCAGGTTTCTGCAAAGAGAAATCTGTCAAAATGCCAACTATATCCTTACTTCTATTCAAAAACCAGGACAAGTTGCATCAGATCTGTTTCTTAACTTCTGATGAATCTCTCTGTTGATGTGAGATCTTGTGCTGTGGTCAGGTATGCAAAAAAGATGCGTGTCTCATGAGCTCACACTGTTATCATCATAATGCTATTTTTACCTCTAGCATTCAATAAGATCACATCTCAAGCCATCTAATGTAATAACTTGCTATGCCATTCCTTTTCAAATAATGTCACCAATTCCTCTTACTTTTCAGCCCATATCACTCAATGTGATGAAAAGGAAAACAGGTTGTTAACACCATTTTGTGTTGACTTCGAAGAACATCATGGCAGAGATTATCTTCCAAATCTAAAATATAATTTTAATAAATGTTACTCTTGCTCTACTGTGATGAAATCTGCAGTTCTCAGTCACATTACACCTAAAATATCTTAAAAGAAATGACCTTTTGCACTGATCCTGGACCAGTGGCCTCTTTTTCATCCTCTTTTTTAACAATTTAAAATCTCTTTTAAATAGATGCCATTTGCTTTGATATTTGTCCTCTAGGCAAATGCAATTCCAACAGGTGTGAGAGTGGTTTCAATTGCTAGACACCAAGTATGGTAGCCCATACTTGGAATGTGTCAGATGCATTTAACCCATCTAAGTTAGTGCACACACATTAGGATCAGTAAGTAGTGAATATAAACACTGAAAACCGTGGACACACAGTGGGCAGCCATTTTGCTGTGGCACCCGGGGAGTCATTCTGGGCCATAAGAAACTTTGGAGAAGGTTGTGGGAGCATGTGATGGCTTAAGGCTTTAGATTCTAATCGAGTCAGTAGAATCATGTTTCTCCTCCACAGCCTAGGAATGCTATCTGGGTCAAGAAGCCCAGGGCAGATAGAAACAAGCAATTTATAGACTTGCAGGTTGATATTTTTCTTTTTTAAAATGCTTTAACTGAAACATCACATGACAAAACATTTTACAGATTTAAAGGTTTTTATTTTAATACTTTAAAATTCCATATGACAGTTCTGTTAAT